>JAHLJT010005437.1:24867020-25006246 GCA_031308135.1 Acheta domesticus | reverse complement strand
ACCTATTTGATCTTGCACTCACGAAGAGAGTTTCACTCATGAAACTGGTCGCACAGTTGGGTGAAGGCATCGGAGATGTCTGTAAACGTTTTTAGACATTTCTTTTACTTCTGATATTTCGTTGAAAGTTAAAATTTCGCGTGGTCGTGCAGCAATGTTAATGCCAGAATTATTTGTCAACACTTCAAGTGAGTTGTCTTTGTTGAATATTACGTTTCTTATAGTGCTTTCACATGGATGTTCACTTTTTTGCAGGTAGTTTGCTAAAAAACATTTGGTGTAGGAGTAGTCATATGTAACGTAGTTTTAGGAGTTTTACACTTATAAAAGCCTGCTTAGAAAATTATTTAAGCAAAATATTTCACACCTTTAATTAAATTAATTTGTCATAACCATTTTGAAGGTTTCTGGACCTACCCTTAAAACCGGAATTTAGAAAAAAATGTAATTTCTAAAAAAATAAATTTAAATTTTCCAGAATTTTTACAGGCTTCTGAATTGTTCTCAGGAGAAAATTTTCAGTTTTGACATGACATAAAATCGTTAGTGAAGACTATAAACGGATTAAAATCCGTTTCTTATAATTGTTTGAGAAGAAGATCTCCAATACCAAAACATTGTGCATTTATTAGGAAATCATCTGAGATATCGAATAACGCATTATTAGCGGCTGAAACGGCTAAAAACACCATTTCAAGGAACTGAGAGTCGACGGCGGACCGCGGTACTAGCAACATCGTATGCTCCGTTCCCGTGTGCTTTCGACAGTGTTTCTAATACCTTATTTGGTGTACATATAAACAAAACTGTGATATAGTCTCTCATTCAAGTGTATTCTGTTTGTGGCCGCTACTCGAAAGAGTGGCAACTAACGCCAATATGGATACACTGAACAACAAGGAAAACATAACCTCGAACGCCCAACGTTAACATGGATCAAACTTAAAATCGTATGCTGGAGCTGCGACAATGGACATTTTCCCGTCAAAGGACCAAGCAAATATTATAGAAGCCTACGAAGAACTTACAATAAAAGATTATGTGAGTAAATTATCAACTTTTTTCAATCCAAGTGATATTAGATTTGTGTCGCGCATAGCGAATAATAGGATTTGTGTGTTCTTAAGTTCCAAGAAAATTGCTAACTACCTAACAGACAACCATCAATCTTTCACTATTAATGACATTGAAGTGAGTGTTAGACCCCTATTAAGTAAACATGTAAGAGTTATAATATCCAATGTCTGCCAAGTTTCCCACATGAAGTGATAAAAAATGCTCTCCAACAATCGAATATTCAAATTTCTTCTAACATTACATTTATCAAAGTAGGTCTACCTGAACCAGGTATGTCTCATATTATGAGTTTCAGGCGACAAGTGTTTGTTCATCCAGATGAAGTACATAAATTGCCACAGTCACTTCTAATCCCATATGAAGATACAACATACAGACATTTCATAACAGATAATATCACCTGTTTCAAATGCAAAAATGAAGGTCATATTGCCAGCAAGTGCCCAATTAATAGCATTAGCCTTTCACCAATTATAAATAGAGCAACAGATAACAATACTGAGTATATTTTTTTAGAGATTCCCCCACTGAACAAACAGATGATAATCCATCTGGCTCGACTGCTATGGATTGTACAAACTTCCCTCCTATCAAAAGAAGCCTTCCATCTGAATCATCCTCTACACCTGAGAATATATCAACTAATGATGTAAAATATAAAGACAAAGGCTGTAAACCTTCAAAGAAAAAGCGAGCAAAAATGAAAAAGAAGAACCTGCCTCTCAAGACAATTTAGTTAACAAGTAAATAGAAGATCTTCTACTCCCAACCAAAATCTATATTGACTCCAAGACAAACTTCCTCTCTCATACACCCAATTCAAATCATTCCTCGAAAACTCTTTTGGAGCACCTGACCCCATTCCTATAATGAAAGATTATTCAACTGATTTTAATGCAACAATTGGTGTGCTGAAAGAAACATACAAACTACTGAATGAAAGATCTATAAAGGGAAGATTTACAAGAGTTATCAAAAAATTAGAAAAAAGTATTCCCAGCAGGGAGTCCTCAGACTCAGAATTCAGTTTAGACAGTACCTAAATACTCTAAGTACTTATTCAGATCATTCAATAGAATTTAAACCATGCTGATACAACTGAAAGTTTAATATAATACAAAGGAAAAGTTATGTTAGTTCTGCAATGGAATCTAAATGGTTTTTACAGCAGGTTAGAAAACATACAATATTTATGCAAACTACATAGCCCTGATATAATCTGTATTCAAGAAACAAACTTTAAAGGAAAAACACATGGGAATATAAATGGATATAACTGCACCTTTAAAAATAGAAGCAACCCTGAATATGCATGTGGTGGTGTGGCAATATATTCCAAAAAATCTATTCCCACTGAAACTCTTAAAATTCAAACTGACATGGAATTTGTGGCAATTAAATTAATTTAAATAACCCCATATTTATCGGAAATGTTTATATTCCTAATACGTACCCACTACAAGAAATTGAAATACATGATATTATAAACCAAATAAAAGAGCCTTTTATAATTCTTGGGGACTTTAACTGCCATCACTCTTTATGGGGATCATACAAAATTGATAAAAGAGGCAGACTATTGGAAAAAGTAATTGATGACCATGACAGCATCATCCTCAACTCTGGTGATCCCACACATATTAATATCAGTAACAGTAGACTAAGTGCGATTGATCTTTCAATAGCTTCTCCCACAATAGCACAGAAATGTACCTGGAATGTAATGGATTTCCCCTATGATAGTGATCACTTTCCAATACTGATTGATATCCATGAACCAAATGTATCCATTAGTCATGAATGGTGCAACCCAATCCCTAATTATAAGAATATTAATTGGCTGGACTATCAAGAAAAAATTTATGAGCACCTCAATGAAGAAGATATTTTCAAGGAGGATGATAATATTGACCAGATAGTATAATCATTCTGTAATATTATATCCAATGCTGCTAACTCTATAACACAAACGCACCATGGCCCTTTTAAGTTCAAAAGCGTTCCCTAGTGGAATACTGAATGCAAAGTCGCTATTAGGAACGCTAAACAAGCATTTAACCGGTATAAAAAAAGAAGAGATGATGATAGTCGAATTAACTACAAGAGAACTAGAGCTATTGCCCGCAGAACTGTAAAAATAAGCAAAGCCAGATCATGGACTGAATATATTTCCTCAATCAACAGCCAATCAAACCCAACTGAGAGTTGGAAGAAAATCAAATCCATACGTGGTATGAAGACAAATAGTACTATAAATTTCTTGCGTTGCAATGACCAGATAATAAGCGACCCCAAAATTATTGCTGAGGAATTTGCCGAAACCTTCATGAAAAATTCCAGCACTGCCAATTACCAAACGGATTTCAACACATATAAAGAAAAAGCCGAAAGTGAATCAAATATGACACCTATTGATGACATCAACTATGATAATGACATGAATTCCCCAATTTCCATGCACGAACTACAAGAAGTTTTAAAAAAGGTTAACAACTCAGCTCCTGGCCCTGACAATATTCCAAACTGCTTAATTAAAATCTCCCAACGAGTGGTATTAACATTTTATTAAAAATATATAACCATATATGGCTAAATAATGTATTTCCTCAACTCTGGAAAACTGCCACTATGATTCCGATTCCCAAGCCTGGAAAAGACCAGTCAAATAGCTATAATTACCGACCAATCTCACTGACTTGCAGCCTATGCAAAATATTAGAAAAAGTTATTAACAAAAGAATAAGGTGGTTCCTCGAATCTCAACATTTAATAAAAGACAACCAATTTGGATTCAGAACTGGTCACTCCACCACCTCTCATCTTATCAGCACGACAACGATAATCCAAGAAGCCTTTCTTCACGGTCAGCATGTTATCTTAGTAAATCTAGACATCGAAAAAGCATACGATATGGTATGGACACACCGTGTAGCTGCTAAATTACTTAGTATTGGTATCAAGGGCAATATGTTTCAGTTCCTTACCAACTTTATTAGCAACAGAAGTATTCAAGTACGTATAAGTAATAATTTCTCAACAATTAAGAAACTTAACAATGGGCTACCGCAAGGTTCAGTGCTCAGTGTGACTCTATTTTTAATTGCTGTAAATGACGCTGATGATGATATTGTAAGCCCTGTTGTCGTGCGGAAATACGCCGATGATATGATATTACTATGCAAAGGAAGGAACTTCGATTCAACCAATGAATTAATGCAAACTGCTGTAAACTCTATTTACAAATGGTCAATGAAAACTGGTTTCAAATTCTCGGCAGATAAATCTGAATGTATGGTTTTTTCTAAAAAATTAAGCCCCTTCTGTCCGAAAATATTCCTGGGCAACAAAGCCATTAATACGGTCACACATACAAAAATCTTGGGCCTGATATTCGACCACAAGCTCACATGGCAAGAACACCGAATGCAAAAATCGACTTAACGTCCTGAAGTGTCTTAATCACAACAACTGGGGATCAGACAAAAATACCTTACTACTTACGTACAAAGCCTTAGTAAGAAGCAACATAGATTATGGATCTATTGTCTACAATTCAGCGTGCAATTCTCAAGAAACTGGACACCCTGCACAACTGTGGACTCAGAATAAGCACTGGTTGCTTTCACAAAAGCCCAACTGGTAGTATTCTCATCGAAGCGGCTGAAACCAACCTGGCATTTCGAAGACAAACCCTGTCAATCAAATATGCAATTAAAGCCAAAACATCCCTAAACAAGATAATACGTAATGATGTATCTCCTGCAATTAGAAGTGGAAATCCACAGTGTTCTACACCCTTCTATAATAAAGTAGCTGCCCTATTCAGCTCCCTCAACATATCGAGGCTCCTAATAGAAAGTCAAAGAATTCCCGCTGTAAACCCCTGGATCATCAACACCATTGAAGTTGACAAATCTCTGGTTGAATGTTCAGCATAACAACCTTGACTCAGACGAATGGAAACTGAAATATCGCGAAACCTATGATAAATACAAAAATAACTGCAATATCTTCATTGACGGACGCAGTAATTCAGCATTCTCTGAGGCCATAGTGAAGGATCCCAAATCTTTGGCGAAATTCCGGTTTATGAACATTGCTAGCCAAGAAAACATGTTCAACCATGCAATTCTGGAAGCACTTAAAAAGATAATCCAAAACCTTTCCGATGCCACTATCATCACTAATAAAATTCCAAAAGATAACTTCAAAATATATGATGAAACAAAATCCAAAACGACGGCTCGAATTAAAGAACTACTTCACATGATTAAACTTCAAGGCTTATCAGTAATTTTTCTTCTTTTACCTAATCAACTGTATTCAATTATTACGACCGAAATACATAACAAGGAAACTAATACAAAGATAGTAATTGATCTCCAAGGAAACAATGTAGGACCTAACCCGGGATATTCCAAGCAAGACGTCATAAGTATCATACGTAGGAAGATGATCCAGCAATGGGAACCGATATGGCGATGTTATAAAACTAGTAATACCCACAAATCAATCGATTTATTCATATCACTCAACTCGGACCCCAAGTTGACTAGACGCGAACAAGTTTTAATTACGGGAATCAGAACTGGTCATTCTAAAATTACACACAGGTACTTGCTGGAGAATACTTCACCACCACTATGTAATATTTGTCAAGTAAGACTATCAGTCGAACATAT
Organism: Acheta domesticus; assembly: GCA_031308135.1. Taxonomy (NCBI): domain Eukaryota; kingdom Metazoa; phylum Arthropoda; class Insecta; order Orthoptera; family Gryllidae; genus Acheta; species Acheta domesticus. Next base: position 25,000,487 of record JAHLJT010005437.1, on the reverse strand, counting down.
TATTACGTCTTGTCGAAAATATGAAAATATTAGAACTATGTATTTTAATCCAAATGAAATAGATACAATCCTGTACTCTGTCCCCTTTCAGAACCAGATTGTTAAATTTTGCAAAACCACAAATGTCATGCTTGAAATATAATATTATGGTAAGCCCGCTCGTGTCTCTCGAGCTGATGTGTCATGACCCTACCCCGATGATAGTGTATTATTATGTTACGAGTTTGGTAGATAATAATATTAGGTTATGATCTATATGTTAAGATGCTTTTGTTAATGTAATGATATGTAACCCTCGAAAACATATGTTATGACCCTGTCCTGATAATACTGTATGTCAATGGTATGTACGATAAATAATATGTGATATTGTATTATATTATGACCTATACATTACGATACCTATGTTAATGTAATGATGAAGTCATAATTGTCTGTAAACACCTGTTATAAAAAATGTAGTCGCTAATAACCTCAGTCGTTGATGCGACTAAAAATAAAGACAGAAAAAAAAGAAACTGAGTTCAATACTTCTTTACCTATTTGATCCTGCACTCACGAAGAGAGTTTCACTCATGAAACTCGTCGCATAGTTGGGCGAAGGAATCGGAGATGTCTGTAAACGTTTTTTGACATTTCTTTTACTTCTGATATTTCGTTGAAAGTTAATATTTCGCGAGGTCGTGCAGCATAGTTAATACCAGAAATATTTGTCAACACATCCTCAAGAGAAATGTCTTTGTTAAATATTACGTTTCTTATAGTGCATTCACATGAATGTTCACTTTTGACAGATAGTTTGGTATAAAGCAGTTGGTGTAGGAGTAGTCATAGGGAACGTAGTTTTAGGAGTTTTACACTTATAAAACCTGCATAGAAAATTATTTGAGAAAATATTCCACACCTTTAAACAAATTCATTTGTCATAACCATTTGAAGAATTCTGAACTTACACTTAGAACCAGAATTTAGAAAAAAAAATGTATTTCTAAAAAAAATTAATTTAAATTTTCCAGACTTTTTACAGGTTTCTGAATTGTTCTCCAGAGAAAATTTTTAATTATGACATTACATAAAATCCCTAGTAAAGACTAAATACTTTGCTAAAACTCCGTTTCTTATAATTGTTCGAAGAGGAGATCTCCAATACCAAAACATTGTGCATTTATTAGGAAATCTTCTGAGATATCCAAAAACGCATTATTAGCCGCTGAAACGGCTAAAAACACTATTTCAAAAAACTGAGGTAAATACTTCTTTTACCTATCTGATCTTTCACTCACGAAGAGAGTTTCACTCATGAAACTGGTCGCACAGTTTGCTGAAGGCATCGGAGATGTCTATAAACGTTTTTAGACATTTCTTTACTTCTGATATTTCGTTGAAAGTTAATATTTCGCGAGGTCGTGCAGCAATGTTAATACCAGTAATATTTGTCAACACTTTCTCAAGAGAAATGTCTTTGTTAAATATTGCGTTTCTTATAGTGCATTCACATGGATGTTCACTTTTGACAGGTAGTTTGGTATAAAGCAGTTGGTTTAGGAGTAGTCATAGGATACGTAGTTTTAGGAGTGTTACACTTATAAAAGCCTGCATAGAAAATTATTTAAGTAAAATATTTCACACCTTTAAACAAATTCATTTGTCATAACCATTTTGAAGGATTCTGGACCTACCCTTAGAACCAAAATTTAGAAAAAAAAATTAATTTCTAAAAACAATAAATTTAAAATTTCCAGAATTTTTACAGGTTTCTGAATTGTTTTCAGGAGAACATTTTCCGTTTTGACATGCCATAAAATCGTTAGTGAAGACTATATACTTTGCTACAAGTCCGTTTCTTATAATTGTTTGAAAAGAAAATATCTAATACCAAAACATTCTGCATTTTTTATGAAATCATCTAAGATATCGAAAAACGCATTATAAGCGGCTGAAACGGCTAAAAAATTGTATGTCAAGAAACTGAGTTCAATACTTCTTTTACCTATCTGATCTTGCACTCACGAAGAGAGTTTCACTCATGAAACTGGCCGCACAGTTTGGTGAAGGCGTGAAAGATGTGTGTAAACGTTTTAAGACATTTCTTTAACTTCTGATATTTCGTTGAAAGTTAAAATTTCGCGAGGTCTTGCAGCAATGTTAATGCCAGAATTATTTGACAACACTTCCTCAAGAGAATTGTCTTTGTAGAATATTACGTTTCTTATAGTGCTTTCACATGGATGTTCACTTTTGACAGGTAGTTGTGGTATAAAAGCTGTTGGAGTAGGAGCAGTCATATGGTACGTAATTTTAGGAGTTTTACACTTATAAAAGCCTTCATAGAAAATTATTTAAGTAAAATATCTCACACCTTTAAACAAATTCATTTGTCATAACCATTTTGAAGGATTCTTTAACCTACCCTTTAAACCGGAATTTAGAAAAAAAATTAATTTCCTAAAATAAATAAATCTTAATTTTCCAGAATGTTTACAGGTTTCTGAATTGTTCTCAGGAGAAACATTTCAGTTTTGACATGACATAAAATCGTTAGTGGAGACTATATACTTTGCTACAAGTCCGTTTCTTATAATTGTTTGAGAAGAAGATCTCCAAAACCAAAACATTCTCCATATATTAGAAAATCATCTGAGATATCGAAAAACGCGTTATTAGCGGATGAAACGTCTAAAACACTATTTCAAGAAACTGAGTTCAACACTTCTTTTACCTATCTGATTTTGCACTCACGATGAGAGTTTCACTCATGAAAGTGGCCGCAAGTTTGGTGAGGGCATCGGAAATGTCTGTAAACGTTTTTAGACATTTCTTTTACTTCTGATATTTCGTTGAAAGTTAATATTTTAGAGGTCATGCAGGAATGTTAATGCCAGAAATATTTGTCAACACTTTCTCTAGAGAATGGTCTTTGTTGAATATTACGTTTCTTATAGTGCTTTCACATGGATGTTCACATTTGACAGGTTGTTTGGTATAAAGCTGTTGGTGTAGGAGTAGTCATAGGGTAAGTAGTTGTGAGAGTTTTACACCTACAAAAGCCTACATTGAAAAGAATTTATGTAAAATATATTAAACCTTTACACAAATTAATTTGTCATAATCATTTTGAAGAATCCTGAACCTACACTTAGAACCAGAATATACAAAAAAATAATTTCTAAAAAAAATAAATTTAAATTTTCCAGAATATTTACAGGTTCTGAATTGTTCTCAGGAGAAAATTTTCAGTTTTGACATTATATAAAATCGTTAGTGAAGACTAAATACTTTGCTAAAAGTCCGTTTCTTATAATTGTTCGAAGAGAAGATCTCCAATACCAAAACATTGTGCATTTATTAGGAAATCTTCTGAAATATCGAAAAACGCATTATTAGCTGCTGAAACAGCTAAAAACACTATTTCAAGAAACTGAGTTCAATACTTCTTTTACCTATCTGATCTTGCACTCACGAAGAGAGTTTCACTACATGAAATTGGTCGCACAGTTTGGTGAAGGCATGGGAGATGTCTGTAAACAATTTTAGACATTTTTTACTTCTGATATTTCGTTGAAAGTTAAAATTTCGCGAGGTCGTGCAGCAATGTCATTGCCAGAAACATTTCTCACACACTTCCTCAAGAGAAATATGATAGTGTTTGTTGAATAATCCGTTTCTTATAGAGCTTTCACATGGTTGTTCACTTTTGACAGGTAGTTTGCTATAAAGCAGTTGGTGTAAGTATAGTCATAGGGTACTTTGCGTTAAGAGTTTTACACCTATAAAAGCCTGCTTAGAAAATAATTTCAAGTAAACTAAAACCTTTTCACAAATTCATTTGTTATAACCATTTTGAAAGATCCTGAACCCACTCTTAGATCCTGAATTAAAATACTAACACAATTTTAAAAAAATTAATTTTATTTTCCTAGAATTTTTACAGGTTTTTGCTATTGTTCTCAGGAGAAAATTTTCAGTCATGACATTAGATAATATCGGTAGCGAAGCCTAAATACTTTGCTAAAAGTCTATTTACTGTAATTGTTCGAAGAGATGATTTTCCATATCAAAATATGGTGCATTATGTAGAAAACTTCTGAGATATCGAAAATCGCAATATTACAGGCTGAAACTGCTAAAAATACATTTTCACAAAAAAGTTGATAAATAATTTTTTTACCTTTCTGATATTGCATTTACGAAGAGACTTATTGACTTGGATAAATTGTCAGGTGCATGCTGCCGTCGTGGCTGTAAGCTTTTTTAGACATTTCTTATACGTTCGGATATTTCGTGTAACGGTAAAATTCCGGGAGATCGTGCACCAATGTTAAAGCCATCAAACACTTCTGCAAGAAAAGGATGATTGTTTTTGTTGAATTTTTCGATTCTGAACTTGCATTTACGCGGATTTTACTCATGACAGCAAGTAAGGTAGTTTGAGTTAACCGTGTTATACCTATAAATGCCCATATATAAAATAATTTCAAGAAAAATATTTTAAATCTTTGCACAAATTCATTTCTATCAAACATTCTGGAAGATAGTTAGCTCATATTTAATTCCTGACTTTAGAAATAAAAACAATTATAGAAGAAACTAATTTAATTTTTTCAGAAGTTTTACAGATTTCTGCGATTGCTTTGAGGAGAAATGTTTGAGTGATGACATTAGATAAATTCGCTAGTGTAGCCTAAATACTTTGCCACGAGTCGTTTTACTGTAATTGTTGGAGGCGATGATTTCTAATATGAAAATAATGTGCATATTTTACAAAAATTCTGAGATATCGAAAAAAAACATTTTAATGGCTGAAACGGCTAAAGAACAATATTTCAAGAAAATGAGATAAATTCTTCTTGTATGTTTCTAAAATTGCACTAATGAAGCCACTACTACTCATGAGACTGGATAAATTGCTATATAATGTGCAGGCATAAATTATGGCAGTGAGCCCATTTCCATTCCTTTTTCGAGACATTTTTTTATATTTCGGGATATTTCTTCGAACGTTAATATTCCGGATGATCCAACACCAATGTTAAAGTTATAAACTATGATCAAACTCTTCTTCAGGGAAAAGATGATTGATTTTGTTGAATTTTTTCGATTCTGATAATGTTTTTGCGCGGATGTTCAGTCATGACAGCAAGCAAGGTCGTTTGTTTTAAGAAATTTTATACCTACAAAAGTCCTTTTTGAAAATAATTCCAAGACAATCGTTACAAAGTCTTTAGAAAAATTTATCTCTTTTAAACATTCTGAGAGATGCTAATGCCACTTTTAGGTTTGACTATAGAAATAAACACCAGTTTAGAAACCTTTAATTTAAATTTTTTGAAAATTTTGTCAGGTTTCAGCGATTACTTTTAGGAGAAAATTTCAAGTCACGACATTATATATATATTTGCTAGTGGAGCCTATATACTTTGCTCAGAGTCCTCTTACTCTAATTGTTGTAAGACATGAATTCCAATATCAAAAAATGTGCATTTTTGACATAAATTCTTAGATATCGAAAAACGCATTTTTTAGCGGCTAAAAAACGCTATTTCAAGGAAATGAGATAATTTCTTCTCTTAAGTTTCTGATATTGCAAATACGAATCCAGTTTCACTCAGAGACTGGAGAAATTGCCAAGTGCAGGCATCATTCATGACTGTAAGCCCCGTTTCTTTTCCTTTTTCGAGAAATTTCTTATATCTTCGGATATTTCCTTGAATCGTAATATTCCGCGAGATCGAGCACCAATGTTAAATCCTGAAACTATCATCAAAATCTTCTTCAAGAAGAAGATGATTTTTTTAGTTGAATTTTACGTTTTATGATAGTGCTTTCATGCGAATGTTCACTCATGACAGCAAATATATTTCGTGTTGAGAGTTTTTATACCTAAAAGCCCGTATAGAAAATAATTTTGTGTCAAAAATTACAAAATCGTTAGAAAAAGTCATTTTTGTAATCATTCTGAGTGATGCTAAACCTTTTTTTAGGGCGTGACTCAAGAAATTAACACAAATTTTGAAAAAAAATGATTCCTATTTTGAAGGCATGATCCTACCGCAAACCTTAATATAGAGAAAAAGTGCCACCATTTACCGCATTTTAACGAGAAATGAGCCTTTTTACAATAATGGGGGTAATCTGCCGGCACACCTACGGTCATGTTTTTCGCGAATAGCTCGGAAACTAACAATTTCACGTCAAAACGCGTTTTACCAGTGAATTCGCAATAATATTTTGGGTCATGTTTTTCGCGAATTTCTGGAAAACTAAGAATCTGATGAAAAAATGTGTTTCACCAGTGAATTAGCAATAATATTCCGTGCTAGAACGCTGACTTTCAGGAGAATCGAGCTCCCTTCGAAAATCGCCAATATCATGAGGGGGGTATCGTTAAATTTTTCCTTTTTTGTTATTTTAAAAAAGCGCATTTTTCTGCAAAACTACGCAAACTTTTTCTATTCAGAAAGCAAGATCCTCACGCAATCTCTGAAATGTCACAACAGCCCACATCCCATCTTGACGCCTTAAGACCGTTCTCTATCAACTCCATCCCTGCCGGATGGCGTTGGCCGGAGCTCCATTGCGTGAGAATCGTCGCGCCGCTGCTTGTCGCCCGTCAGCAAACGATAGACGAAGAGTCTTCGCGCGAGTATGACGTCAAGCAAAGAAGATCCCATCAAACGGCGGGGTGTAAATGCTCTGGGAAACCGTTTTTCCATTCGTATTTAAAAGGTAAAGGTTGTTATGCGGTGAATGTACTTTCTCCTTTTATTCAATTCATAGTAAAATAAACTAGGGGATTGCAATTGAAGTGAAATTATCTTGATTCTTGTGCAATTTTTCAGGTTTTAGTTAAATGGTAAGTTAATGTTTTTTGAGATGCATTTGCTTTGAGGTCAATCCAATTACGCCAGTTAATTAAATAAATGAGATAGAGTTTGGTACCATTAATAAATGTAATGTAATTTGAATTTTGCAATTTAACTATTGCCAAGGTTATGAAAGACTTGGGTTTAAATCTAAGAAGTGATTAATTGTAAATTGAAAGTGCTTCCTTTTAAAGTGTTTAAGTGCATTTTCGTGATTTGTGTTATCTTTTTTCTTGGATTATTTCCAACTTACATATCTTTGTATTTCAGTGTTTTCCTTTTTTTTAATATATGAATTTTTGATTCTGGAATTCCTGTCGTGTTCAGTTTTTGTAATCGAATAAGTTTCCCATTGCTCTGAGAATTTAATAGAAAGAATCTTAAAAAGTCATTTAATCTGAGAGTGGTAAAATTTTGCCCAAGACAAAATAGGTTATCTGCCATTTACTTACAATTTTATTTTTTAACAATCGTCTGCACTGGAGGTCTGGGGAGTTCGATGATTGATGTGCAACTCCTTAGAGCCAACCGAGACGTTGGAAATATTAGTCAAAAAATTGTGTGACGGATGCTCTATAGATAATAAATAGCAACTTGTAAGGGTGAACGGAGCACTTGAATAATTATTTATAAACAATTGATAGAGAAGTATGGAATCGTTGCTCTACAAAAACAATGCTGACTAATAAACTTAAGCCTTTCACATGATATTTTATTTTCATAAGTAGGCAATCTTCAAGAACAGATTTTACATTTATTTAAAGTAATTTTGAGTGTTCTTCAATGTGGTCGATCGAATGAAATAACTATCACAATAACCGGCAAAGTAAGCTTCCAGTAGCTGCCATTATACAGATCACAGTAATGGCCAATACTGTAATACAGTTAAATATGTCTAAACCGGTACACGTACAAGCCGGAAACGTGTCCTAACCGGAAAATTCTCCTGCCCAGGAAGTTAATTAGCATTTTACATAGCATAAAACGAAAACTTTCCAACGCGGAAACGGAACGGTTCTTAGTGTCCTGTAAGGGGGGAAATCTTTATACAACGGAATTTAATGCAATTGGCAGAGAGACGCAAGATGTTCGTAATGAAATCAATGCGTCTGCAAGCTTGTTTTAAATTCTCTATCCCCATGACGCGCGATTTCGTCGTGGCAGCAGGACGTTGAAGGAGACAGGCTTCTGTTGTCAGTGTAGAGTTCGACCTTGGGGTCGTTTGTCTCAAGCCGTAGGCCATAGGGGAATTCCCTCTCTCCCAACTCTCTGAGCGTGGGAAGATATAGGGGCATGGCATCTATTCACGTGTCTCCCTGCCCCTCGTTGAAAATCATAACCTCTCAAACATATTCGCATTGCTCATGTCCATGCGAGGGTATCGGAATGTTATAGTACTGAGTTGAGATGCATTGTGCGTTGAGTCAGCAAGCGTTCCGAATACAGCCCGTAAGGTGTGTATTTTTCAACTCAGAAGCCATCAGTGAAGAGTGTTTCATATTCATTTATTGGTGATTTCCTCCTTAAACATGCTATGTGTTAATGTATTTTGATAATTATAATAGTCATATAATTTACTACTTTCAGGGCAGAAACATCAAGTTCACAAGTCATAAAACGGAAATCTTCCTAAACCGGAAATTTTTTGTGTCCCGATCGATTCCGCCTTAGACAGATTTTACTCTAATTAATTTCTTTGGTTTGGACTAGCTTTTCGATCTTGTCTCATCCTCTATCTCTCTTCAGAATTTCAACAACATGTATGTAAAGAGAGTCTTACAAAAGTCAGTCAACATTTGAGAACACAAGTCGAAAACCAATGGAACAAATGTCCCGACCAGAATGTTAACACTACAGAATGATGAAATATCTGGACATGTGAAAAAACGTCCTCAAACAAATTACTTATTTAAAACTAGCATTTGCCGTGTCCATTAAAACCTTGAGCAGTGAATGAAAATAATCAAGTGAACAAACACTTGCTGTTATAAGCCTATTGTGAACATAATTTCAGCTTGTAACTCGATACCACAGATGTCGAACGTACTACTATGAAATAGAGGCTTTATTAACACAGAGTAGATTAGGATGCACGTATAGTAATTCAGCGATCATAATTAAATATCATAGAACTTTTATGAACATAACAAAGTATTGACATAATTTTCATTAGTCTATTTTCGTTTTTTCTTCTAAAATGCAATATTGAAGAAAGCTCTCGGCCAGTGCGTATATTTCATTTAAATTTGCCGCAAACGGCCAGCTTCCTTGCGGCCGGAACCAACCAGCACAATCAAACAGAACCAAGAACATAATTAATACACATCATATACTAGTTTATTACCACAAACAAACATTTTTGCTCTAAAAAATATTGTTAAATCTGAAGCATATTCAACCATACCAGAAATTCAAATACAATTATTGAGAGAATCAACGATCAGAATCAGAATTATTGAGAGGATCAACTAAACCAAACCAAGAACGTAATTAATTCACATTATATACTAATTTATTAACATAAAAATTTATTACTCTTGCTGTTTATGAAAAAAATATTGTGGAAAATGAAGCATTTTCAACCATGCCAGAAATTCAAATACGATTAGAGAGAGAACCCACGAGCACAATCGAACCAAACCAAGAATATAATTAATACACATTATATACTATTTTAATTAACTCAAAAATGTATTGCTCTTGGCGTTTATGAAAAAATATTGATAAAATCTGAAGCACATTAAACCATGCCCGAAATTCAAATACGATTATAGAGAGAACCAGCGAGCACAATCAAACCAAACCAACCCAATCAAATCATCCCCGTTTTCGCCCCGAAGATAAGTGACAACTCCAAATTGTAGCAATCAATTAGCAATCAATTATCAATAAATTATGTGAGGTTTCCGTCGACCTGCGACCCGAATTTCACTGATGTGTGTGCTGGCGCCGCGTCAACCCACCTCACACCTGTTTTTGCCCGGAAGGTACGTGGCAATTAATTCGAAATTGTGGCAATTAATTGGTCATTAATTAGCAATAAATTATCTGAGTGTTTCCGTCAACTTGGGAACCGAATTTCACTGATGTGTGTGCTGGCATCGCGTCAAGTCACCTCACACTCGTTTTCGCCCAAAGATACGTGGCAATTAATTCAAAATTGTGGCAAAAATTGGCAATTAATTAGCAATAAATCATTTGACATGTTTCATTCCGGTGAGCTGACATGGCTGTTCCAACTTGACGCACCTGGTATTATACCGGTATAAACTATATGTTACTATATGTACGCCCTATACGTATAAACTATATGTACGCCCTATAAAAAAGTATTTTACCGGTATAAAAGAATAAAGGTATTTTATACCGGTATGAAAAATACCGGTATTTTGCCGCTACTTTTACTGGCATTCAATACCTATTCGGTCCCTGCTCATGACACCAAATAAGGTAGTTGGTGTAAACGGTTTATATAGCTATAAGCTTCTATACAAAATAATTTCGAGTCGAAATTTACCAAATCGTTGGTAAAATTCATTTCAGAACATGATTCAGAAAGATTAAAAACCCAATATTAATGCCTGCAACTGGGAAAAAACACAATTTAAAACAACATAATTTGGAATTTTTAAAAATTTTAAGTTTCTGATATTGCTTTCACGCAAAAATTTCGAAACATGACACTAGAAAAATTCGCTAGTGTAGGCTATAAACTTACTGTAATTTCTGGAAGACGTGATTGCCAATATCAAAAGAAAATTAATTTTTGAAAAAATTCTCACAGGACGAGGACCACAGCCGCCTCTAATGGGTATGTCAGTTTGCCCACCTAAATTTATTAATTCATTTATTTATTTAGTTACATATTTATTCATTTCCTATTTTCACCTCTCTTCAGAACGTACATTTGTTATTCAAAATTAAGTTTCTATTTTCACATTTTATATTATAATTTTCCAGTTTTCTTTACATTCTAATTTGTTTCATAATATTATTTGTAATAGATTCCATTTATTTAATTTAATTTTCATTTGTCATTTTTAAAAATTACATGTCCATTCCACATTTTATATTTTTCTTTAAAATACAATTCATAATAATATTCTGTAAATTTTTTAAAATTTTGAAATTTTTTTTGTAATTTAGATATATTATTATTATTACTACTATTATTATTTTTGTAGCACTGAAGATGGCCGCAATGCGGTCGAAAAAGCTTTATGCAAGAATAAATAGTTACGATGGAGAGCCAACACATATAGATTTCGATGATAATCGAAACATCGTAAACACCGCACCATTTCCTACCATTTTTGTAAATGTTTAAAAAACAATAGAATGGAGCAATAAGGTGTTAATGTCATCTCATAGAGCACGTTAGGAACTTTCCAAACCAAAATTTAAGAGAAAAAATTGGCACCGTTTTTGAGAAAATCATGTTTGTTTTTGTTTTTGTTTTTTAAATTGCAAATATTGCGTGCACTATTCCGCAAAAACTACTAAAATTTTCAAAAGAATGTACATGACTTTAATGAAAGAACTCACTTTGGACAAACAATTTTATAGGAAGGAAAAATCTATATTTTCAATTTTGTAGTTCTAGAAAGACGGCGAAAATTTTTCAAACTTTTACAATTTTCGAAAATTTGAGTTAACCGTGAAAATGGAACTTATGCTACCTCTATAAGTGTATTTTAATCTATATTTACAAGAAATTTAGAAAAAAAATTTGGAGCGGTTTTTGAGAAAAGTTTGAAATGGTCCCGGAGGCTTCATGTAAAGTAATTTTGAAGAAAGTTTTTACTTTTTCGCCTTATGAATGCTTCGTAAGAAGAGAAAGTTATGTAATCGTGCACCGGAAAACGAAGAATTTTCGCCAGAAAAACTCTTCTAGTAGCTGGAGTCTGGTAACGAAAAAGTGGATAAAACCTGTTGCCAAATTTAGAAAAAAATCCTCTATCTCATGGTGTAGTCAAAATCCATGTTTTGTTGCTTCTTGATATTGCAAAATCGATTGACGGCAAAACGTCCGTCTGTTGTCAACGCTAGCGTCTAGACCGTTCAGCCGATTTTTTTCGAAATTGATATTCCCCAATCGTTTTTACAGATGTCAAGGCTCCTGGAATTTGAAACCGATGTTTTAATTTTGGGGGTACTTTACATGAAGCACATCGAAAATCTTCAAAGTTAAAAGAAAATGTCTCCAAAATTTTTGGATTAAATTTTGTTGTTGATAAATGCGAAGGACATTTAAAGGAATGATGTAGACATCATTTTCGTTGATACCCCCAATTTTTCGAATATTGCAAAAAAACGATTTAAACGCTGCAAAATTGAAGATAAAGATTTTTGCCTCAGCCTTTTGTACAAAATTAGCACTTTAAATAAAGTCATGCACAATTTTTGGGAGAAACGAGTAGTTTTTGTGTAAATTGCGCTTCAAATGTACAAAAATACTTTCTGTCAAAAACCGCTTCCAAATTCCTTCTTTCAATTTTCTTCACTTATGTAATAAGGGACGATAAAAAAATATGGTCTTAGTCCTACTTCTGGGAAATACTTGTATCTTTGAAAATTGCAAAAAAATATTTTTAAAACTACAAAATTGTGGATAGCGATTTTTACAGACAAATTATCTTGTACAAAATTAGATCTTTAAAAAAGGTAATATAGAATTTTCTGAAAAGAAGAGTCGTTTTTGCGATATCTTTGCTTCAAATTTACAAAAATAAGGGTATTTTTGAAAACCGCTTCAATTTTTTATTAAATTTTCTCCACGTGTGTAATAAACGACGGTAAATAAATAAATAAATAAACTAGTAGTGCTATAGAATGGCACAGACTTTCTCGCAGAACGTTTTCTTGCACTGAGTTTTCTAATCTCTAAATTGAACTAGTTTTCCTGTTATGAATGATGATCTTCCCAGATACCTTCTTTGTGCCCCCAATGGATATTTTGTTTACATTCTCTGGATTTTTCGGGATCATAATGCGTGAAATAAAACCACCATACACTTATTACTATTATATAAGTGTAAATGTCATGCACAGCCATTGTGGTTGCAGTTGGTAATCAGTTGGTAATTTTTTTTTTTTTTAATTCTGGCCCTCAAGAAAATGTGCGCAGATAAATTTCTTTCCCCACACGTCATATACAGTTTTTACTGTTTTTTTGACAAATAAATAAATAAATAAATAAATAAATAAAACGAGCATTGGCACAGCTCTTCCGAGGAAAGCTTCGCCGGTTCGAGTCCTGGTCGCGGAATATTATTTGGCAAAATTCTCGGTTGTCACAGGAAATAATTGAGTATTCTAGAAACTTTATTGCAAACCAAGTGAAAGCATTTGAATCACAAATATTGATAATTACGATAAATAAATTGGAAGTGTCAGCATATATTTTTTTCGAATTTTTAATTTTTAACAATTTTTTACGTCTCTTCTTGGATTTGTAAAGCGTATGTGCTATCGTATCAATTGTTTCTTGATCATGCATTTACCATTCTATAGCTCGGTTCGATTCTATTGATGGCTTTGTTCGTCCCACACGGTATTAGTGTGGGGTAGTGGTATAAGTGCCGGTTCGTTAACTTTAATATCGGGTTTCGGTTCTCGGAACGGAAAACGTTTGCTGGTAGAATACACTTTTGCTGGTTTATGAATTAGTGGAATAGCATTTAGGACCATACAGAAGCAGTGCGAGAAAGTATGTGCGTTGGAAGCATCACTATTTCAAAATCGCGGCGCCTCGAGTAGAATCAGATCGTCTGAGGAGTATTCATTTTGAATGAAATCGTACTTATGGTTTCGGCACTACGGTTGTTCATATACTGACAGACAGGCAACGGACGGACGGACGTTTTGAAAACGACCAGTTTTTCGGTATCAGGAGTCCCCAAAACATGTATTTCCGTTGAAATCTCGAAATCGATTTTCCACAGTATTACATAACTTTCCCTATTCTAGGTATATAGTACGATACTACGTATCCCGTATTGCGATGTGTCGTTTGACCATCGCACGTCGCCACCCCAGTGTCACGCCACATTAACAAGAAGCTCGCAAGTACAACGCGTCCCTCGCGCCGCTTGAATCAGTTCCGCACAGCTGCGTAGGCCTCCCGAAACCCTCCACCATAAACTCAGCCCCCTTTTGTCCATACTACAGAATGATTGACTTCTGGAACAACTGCGTTATAGACTTGGCGCTAGCACGCAGCAAGATAATCCCCTAAGTCCAATAAACTCATCACATGTCAGCAGAAGAACCACGTGCGCACTTCTCTGTGCTAAACAAAGACATCCAATGGCCGCGAAAGGAAGCGATCATCTTAGCCAACCAGGTTACAAACGACATAGAAAATTCTGGATCTCAACAAACCGACCTATGAAAACGCTGGGCAGGAAGCACGTGATAACCCTTGCATGGTGCGAAAGAAAGAAAGGGGGGAGAAACACAGCGAGAGGCTCAAATTTCAGACGGGCGAAAAACACGAGAGAGAGTGGTAGAGCAGAAATAGCATAGGACAGTCGAAATTTTCAACAACTTAAAAGTTATAGTTAGAGAGCGGCCGAATATCGGCTTTTAGAGAAATCACTAGTGAGAGCAACAGTAAAAGACGACAATAGCGGTTGGTGAGAGGCAAACATTAAGCCGACCACCACGAGACCTGCCCGACCTTCGTCCAACCGCGGAATTTATTCCAAACAGCCAGATTTTGGCTTCCAACGTCATACGCGGTCCAGGTGTCGTATGACGGCCTGAGACGCGCGCCAGCGCTACGTAATTGCTGCGCTGACATTCACCGCTGACATCCCGAGCGCCGGCGCCTTCATCCCGAGGGACAATTGTGAGGCTGGCGTTCCAACGCTCCAGCGGCGCTCCTGTGGGTCCTGCCGCATCAGTCCATCGATCGGTGATCGTCGCGGTGACGTAGCCATTACGCCATCATCAACTTGTAAGTCATCATCATCATCACTTATTTGATAGCCAAAACCAGCAATCCCGTGTTTGCAAGAACAGTTTTTATAATAAATGTGTCCCCGCCATTTTGGGCGGGTGAAAAAGACTAAATTCTGAGTAAAGTGTTTATTATTTTGAAACAAAGAAACCATTGCAATCCTTCGACCCAGGGCACTCACCCCTGAGACGCTCAACGCCGGCAGCAACATAGCAGGTAAGTGGGCATGCGCTTGGCGCCCCCTTTTAAATAAATTTAGCGCATATCCCCACCTGCTACAACGGAAATGACCGTCATACCATCAGTGTGTCGGCGCTTCCATTCTGTGGTGTGACCCCCTTCCGATTCCGTTCCAAAGAATCGGCATCCGACGTGGGCGGTTGCATCACAGTATACTATACTCTGGATATACGTACGTATTCAGGAAAGTAAAAACGCCATTTAGGTCGAGTTATTACTGTTATTTAATGTTCTTAAAATAATATTTTCGTTCTATAATAATTCCGAAAAATTAAGAAAATGTGAAAAAACTGTAGTTTGGGCAGCGATAGATAGCAGCTGGCTCATGTGCGTCGCAAGTCCGAATAGCTAGCCGAGACCAAAAGAAATAGAAAACTAATGCGGGTAAGTCTGTGCCATTCTGTAGCATCACTAGTTTGATTACATTTTAACCTCAGAGAGCGTAATGGACCTATAAGAAATCGTTGCAGGTCTCATATTCTTTGAAATGTGTGATATTTTGTAAATTCCAAATATTTTTCCTTTTTTCGATGTCTTTCTACAGTTACAATTACGAAGGTGAATTTGTTTTTTTAATGAAATGTGATGATCAAAAAGAGATATTGGTATAAAGTCATGTTTAATTTGTCAAAAAGATGAATATTTTTTGTGTAACTTTGTGAAAAAACAAAGGCAATTGTTCAATTTTAACAATTATTTTGTCCGAAACGGGTCTAAATTTTTATTTTTTACGTGTTTAACAAAGAACGATAAAAAAGTGGTACTGGTCCCATTTTAAGTATTTTGGTGAATTGGAAAAAATTCAAATTATGATAAATTTCAATTTCCCGTTCTTTGTTTAAGGCGGTGTAAACCAGTGAAAGTAATCTGAGAGAAGTTTGGCGGCAGTTTCATTTTATGTTTATAAACGCTGTATGAACACGCAAATAACATGATCAATGAAGTACTTTATTTTGTTCGTTTGTGTTCAGCAGGGCCCGAGGTGCGAGGGCGCGGCGCGAGGGTAGCAGCCGTGGCGCCGGCAGCGCGCCCCGCGGGGCAGGCAGGCGCTGAGCGGGTAGAGGTAGCCGCCCAGCCAGCGCAGCCCGGGCGCCGGGTCGTCAGGCTCCGTCTGCAGCGAAGCGTCACAATGCAAGCGTGCATTCACAACGAGGAATTTCGTTCGTCTGAACCAATCAAAATGCAATGCATAATGGAAAGACAATGGTGAGTAATAATTGGCGCATCGAATTCGAATTCAGCCAATGAGCTTCAGGCAACAGTTTGTATCACCATATTAGCGAGAAATTTAAATGCATTTGTATGTGTGTGTAGTTTTTGTATTAGTGCTCGAATTAACTTTGTTTTATAAACAATGATTTTCTTCTACCAAAGCAATCCTTCGAACGTAATAATTTCATTCGCCAGGTCAAATTATAGTCACAATAAAAATAAATTCATACTTTGAATTCACAACTCGCACCAAAACCGTTCGCAAATTAGTTCACTATATAACAATGATTAAATAACATAACCACAGACGACATGTAATGACATTATTATGAATCTGTACAGCGATTTTCGTAACTTTGCTCCTGACAGGAATCAGCTGTATCGCTGCAATCCAATCGGGAGCTTATATTTCACGATGACGAGATGACGTTTAGGTGACGTTTATTTATAGTGACGTTTGAGCTGCCGAGTGGATGAAACTGTCAACAGCTGATTCCTATGAGTGGCACTGCACAAAAATCTCAGTATATGTATGTGTACCAGAGTGTTCCAAAATACATGGAATCATTTTAACATTAACAAAAATATTAAGTGAATGGTTCCTTTGCAACATTTTTGACAAATTAGGAATAATATCATTTATTAAAAGAAAAAAATACACTATTTTTATAGTATTTTAAATAGATTTATTCGAGGGCAGATCGTAAAGTAACGCACAATATTTTTTTTTCCGCTGGTATTGCAACTGGAATGGTGAAATTGCATGACGAGATACTAGTTTGAATGTTCACTATATGGAGGGTATTTTGTTTTTATGTGCAGCTTTAGCAAGTGTAACCTGAACAACGAAACAGAAATGGCGCACATGTCACTTTCATCAACTTGTGAAGAGCAGAGAAATGTAGTGTGAAATTTGTGGACCAAAAGGCATAATCCTAGTGAAATTTACAGGGACATACGCGGCGTATATGGGGACGACTGAATAGACTGTAGCAATATCTCCAGGTGGCGAGCATTCTTCCAAGAGGGCTATACTCCCACAAAATGGAATTATAGGAAGAGGGCATATTGAAAGTGGTAGCACACCGGGTGAAATGTGTTGAGAAACTTGGCGAGTATGCAGAAAAGTATGTCAAAGATGGTCTTTGGTATTTTTTTTGTGTTTTGGTATCTAATTTGGGGGCAAAAAAATGATTGTGCGTTACTCTCCAATTTGCCCTCATAGTAAAATCTGAGAGTAAATCTTGAATATTTTCTGAGTTGATTATCCAAAATGGCAGGGCTGTCAAAAACGTCTCTTTAACAGAAAATGTACTTATTTTTGCTTGAATTGACGTGATTTCTCTGTCTTGATTTGCTTGAATTGATGTGGGACAGACAAAAAGAAGAATTAAAGACCATGTTAATAACTTTAAAGAGACAAGCACATAATAAAACCCAATATATCGATATCGTCTTAATATTTTCATTCTGTTAATTTTTACACCGTTAACATTTTGGATCATGAACCCAGAAAATATTCAAGATTAACTCCGGAAATATTACGTATAAAAGCACACAATACCACTAATGCCATGTTGGAATCAAATATATTCATAAACATTTATAAAAATACCCTAAAATATCTTTACTTTCCAGTATACATATATACGAAGTAATACACGTAGTATAGGGAAAGCTATGCTATGCCGCGCTAAAAAAACGGCGGATTTTCAGCAAAAAAATATTCATTGACGAGTCCTGATAACGAACTAGTGGTGCTAAAGAATGGCACATAATTTCCTGTGTTAGTTTTTTATTTCCTTTGGTCTCCACTAGCTATTCGGATTTGCGACATTCTCTTGCCAGCTGCCATTTATCCGAAAGAATTTTTGTTAGAACGGAAGAAGGGTAGAACGGAAATATTTTAAGGATGTTAAATAATAGGACAACCTCGTCTTAAATGGCAATTTTCTTTCAAAAATATAGCACCATTTTTAAGAAAATGGCGTTTAAGGGCTTAGTGTAAATGCGAAAATTGAAACACATTTTGACAGAACATTTTTGAGTTTCCGAATAACTTCGTTTGAAACTATTTTACTCACAAATACAATTGGGCTTACAAATTACTGGAAAGGTGCAGTTTGATGGTGTGAGAGATCTTTCGAAACAATTACATTTGTGTAATTTTGAAAAAAACAAAAATACCCCAAATTGAAATTTACATCATATTAACAAGTGCAATTAGCACTATCCATTCGAAAACTTTTAAGAAAACAATTGGAGACGTTTTTAAGAAAATAGTGTGTGAGCATTTCTGAAAATGCGGAAATTAGACATTGTTTTCCCAGAAGTGGATTTATCCACTTTTTCGTAATCAGGACCCAGCAATGAATTTTTTTTTGCCGAAAATCCGCCGTTTTTTTACATTCTCTATACTATGTATACGCGAAAATAAAAGGTGGATAAAACTTGTTGCTAAATTAAGAAAAAAAATATTGGAACTCGTAGTGTAGGTGGAAACCTTCATTTTTGTAAGTCCTTGATACCGAAAAACCAATTGGTGGTAAAACGACTAAGCAGAGGCACGACCGTCCGCCCGTCTGTCCGGCGTATGGGAACAACACTAGCACCTAAACAATGCATAGGAGTTTTTTTTTCAAATTGAAGAAACCCCTGTTTATCTGGCCTAAGCCGAAGCTCTGCGATTTTGAAAAATATTCAATAATTCTCGGGAGTACTTTACATGAAGCCCCACGGACATTTTCAAATTTTTTTCAAAAACTGCTCCAATTTTTTTCTTCAACCGTTTCGTACGGCTAGTACTAATTGCAGTGTTTAAAATGACTCAAAATTAATTTTACTGTATTCTCTTGTTTTTACTTTCCCGTATACGTACGTATACACGGAGTGATATACGTAGTATAGGGAAAGTTATGTAATGCTGCGCGAAAAAATGGCCAATTTTCGGCGGAAAAAAATTAATTGCCGGGCCGTGAAAACGAATAAGTGGATAAAAACAGTTGCTAAATTAAGAAAAAATATCCTCTATCTCGTGGTGTGGTCAAAATCCATGATTTGTTGCTTCTTTATACTTAAAAATCGATTGACGGCATTCCGTCCGTCTGTCCGTCTGTGGTCAACGCTAGCGCCTAAACCGTTCGGTCGATTTTCTTCAAAATTGATATTCCCCAGTCGATCTAATTCTAGTCGAAGCTTTGTGATTTTGAAAAAGATTCTTTAAAATTTGGGGGTACTTTATATGACGCCCCCAGGGGATTTTCAACATTTTCTCAAAAACGGCTCCAAATTTTTTCTTTAAATTTCTTGTATGAATAGAGGAAAATACACTTTTTAACAGGGCATAGGTCCGATTTTCACGTACAGCTCTGAATTTTCGAAAATTGTGAAAGTTTGAATTTTTTTCGGCGTCTTTCTCAACTACAAAATTGAAGATAGAGATTTTTTCTTCAAATAAAATTTGTTCTGCATATTGAGTTCTTTAATAAAGGTCATGTAAATGTTTTTCACAATTTTGGTAGTTTTCGTGCAATATTGCGTGCAATATGTGCAATTTTAAAAAATTACAAAAACAAAATTTTCTCAAAAACGGCTCCAAATTTTTTCTTTAAACTTTTGGTAGGGATAGTGGTAAATGTACTCTATCAATGACATAAAAGCCATTTTGGTCTATTGGTTGGTTTTTTCAAAAATTACAAAAATGTAAATTTTTTTACTTGTCTCTCACGTCGTTAATATTTACATTATTGGCGATTTTTTTACATTATTATATTTACGAGTATATATGCTTTAAATAATGTCAAGTAAAGGTTTTTGAAAACACTACCGTTTTCTGTGAAAAGTAGCTCAAATTTCGGCATTTTCAGAAATGCTCAAACGTCATTTTCTCGTATATGGCTGCAATTTTTTCTTGAAACTTTTGTAACGGATAGTGCTAATTACACTCATTAGTAAAGCGTGAAGTTTATTTTGAGTTTTTTTTGTTTTTTTTTTCAAAAATTATATAAATGTAAATTTTTTGAAAGATCTCTCACATCTTTAATATGCACATTATCCGCAATTTGTAAAGATGATTATATTTGTGATTGTAAGTGCTTCAAATAACTTCAAATAAAGTATTTTGAAAACTCAAAAATTTTCTGTGAAAATGAGCTTCAAATTTCGCATTTTTAGTAGTGTTAAAACGCCATTTTCTCTTAAACGGCACATAATTTTTAAAAGAAAATTGCCATTTTTTGTGTTCTTTAATATTCTAAAATTAATGTTTCTGTTCTACCAATAGGAAACCGAAAAATTAAGAAAATGACAAAAAATGTACTTTTGGCGATGATAGATGGTAGCTGGCAAGAAAGAGTATGTGGCAATTCCGAATAGCTAGCGAAGACCCAGGAAAATAGAAAACTAATACGGGAAAGTCTGTGCCATTCTGTAGCACCACTAGTTACATTCAGAAGTAGTAAGCAGAATGGCAAATTTAAACTCAAAAACATCAACGAAAAGGTTAATTTATTTATTTGTTGTATTTTATAAATACTTTTTGTTTGAAGCGGTTCAGATTTCAAAATCAAGATAACCATTTTTCAATTATGGACGTAGATGTCAAATTGTAAGTTTGTTTTAGAGTAGAGTATACGTAATATTAAAAATTGTATATTAGGCCACTTTTATGTATATTAATTATTAAGTATAATTAATTATTTTGAATCAATGTAGATTTTAGTTGAAAATAGCTTCAAAATAATGTTATTACTGCTTGGCAAGTATCCTCAATGGAGAAATGAAGCTTTGTTTCGTAAGTTTTCAATTTTTTAAAAAATACTTCGAAGTAAATCTAAATGTTGCAATTTTTACTGACGTTTGGTATGGTAGCGGTCTAGCATGTATGCAATTTTCAGATTTTTATCTGGTCCCCCAACAGAGATATTACAGTTCAAAATTGGGAAAAAATCCAAAATTCCAATTTTCAAGAGGATGTTATTTTCAAGGGGTACGTTATATACCAATGATATTTTACAAAAAGTAACTCTACTGTTGTGTGTAAAAGCACAGAGAAAAGTAAGGCTTAGATTCTATTATTTCTTTGAAAAATTACTCTCTGAAAATCGAATTTCGTTCATTCGCGTTCCATAGATTTGTTTGCAAATATTTCCCAAATAAAAACATAGAAAATAGGTAAATAATATTTAGATTTGCAGGCCAGAGTATGCTGACTTGAATGCTTTTTATTCTAGAATGCTAGAACAACCGAGAGATGAGCAATTTAGGAAAGAGTAAATGTCTGTGAACGGGAAAAATGGCAAACGGCGCGAAACAGAAATGGCCGCCATTTGTAAACTAGGGACAGTAAACAAAAGTTAAAGATGGTTTTGAACAGTCAAAACATCAGGAAATTTATGTACAAAATATGAAATTTTTCCGAGTTGGTCGAGCGACCAATTTATTAAATTCTGGTCCACTTAAAATGGACCGACCCATACGTATGTATATATAGAGAGAGTAATATACGTAGTGTAAGGAAAGTTATGTAATTCTGCGCATAAAAACCGCGAATTTTAGGCAAAAATAAATTTATTCCCGGGCTCTAATAACGAACTAGTGGTGCTACAGCTTGTCACAGACTTTCCCGAATTAGTTTTCTATTTCCTTGGGTCTGCGCTAGCTATTCTCGAAAATTCAGCCGTTTTCTGTGAAAACTAGATCAAATTGCTACATACTCTTGCCAGCTGCCATCTATCACCAAACAAACTACAATTTTTTGACAGTTTTTTTAATTTTTCGGCTTCCTAATGGTTGAAGAGAAATATCCATTAGAATATTAAAAAACACAAAAACCTGGTCCTAAACGACAATTTTCTCTTAAACATTTTCTACCCTTTTAAAGAAAATGTTTTAGCTCTACTAAAAATGCGAAATTTGAAGCCCATTCGCACAGAAAATGTTTGAGTTTTCAAAATACATAATTTGAAGTCATTTGAAGCATATACACTTACAAATATAATAATGTTTTCACATTGCTGGTAATGTGCATATTAAAGATGTGACATCTTTAAAAAAATACCTTTGTGTAATTTTTGAAAAAAACAAAAAAATACCTCAAAATAAACCTTATGTCCTATCGAAGCGTCGTATCATAGGGGATATTTTTTCTTAATTTAGCAACTGGTTTTATCTACTTTTTCGTTATCAGCGCCAGGCAATACATTTTTCCTTCAAAAATTCGCCATTATTTCGCGCAGCATTACATACCTTTACCTGTACTATGTATATCACTCAATGTATACGTACTACGTATACGGGGAAGTAAAAAGCGGATAAAATTAGTTACTAATTTAAGTAAAAAAATCCATTAGCACGTGATGTAGCCATAATCCCTCTTTTGTGGGTCCTTGATACCGAAAAACCAATTGAAAGCAAAAGTCCGTCTGTCCGTCCGTCCATCTGTCTGTCCGTCTGTGAACACTACTTGCGCCGAAATCATATGTAGGATATTTTTGAAATTGAAGAAACTCTGATCGATCTAGCTCGACTAAAAGCGTCTTCCTACAATTACAAAATTGCAGTTAGAGATTTTTCCTTCAAATAAAATTTATTCTCCAAATTGAGTTCTTTCATTAAAGTCCGATATATTTTTTTAAAATTTTTAGTAGTTTTCTGGCAACATTGCGCAAAGCATTTGCAATTTAAAAAATTACAAAAAGAAGTTTTTCTCAAAAACAGCTCCAATTTTTTTATTTAAGCTTTTGTAATAAATGTACCCTATTAATTGACATAAACGCTATATTGCTCTATCCATTTGTTTTTTTTTCAAACATTGCAAAAATGTAATATTGTTTACTTGTCGCTCACGTCGTCATTATTTACATTAGCGGCGATTTGTTGACATTATTATATTAATGAGTACATGTGCTTTAAAAAATGTCAAATAACGTCTCTCGAAAACTCAGCCGTTTTCTTTGAAAACTAGCTCAAATTTCCGCATTTTCAGAAAAGCAAAAACGCCATTTCTCATAAATGGCTAAAAAGCATTCTTCAAACTTTTCTATCGAATTGCTAATTGTACTCTATGAGGTAATTTTTGTTTTTTCAAAAGTAACATAAATCCAATTTTATGGAAAGATCTCTCACATCTTTAATATGCATATTACCATCAATTTGTAAAGATGATTATATTTGTGAGTATAAGTGCTTCAAATAATTTTATATGAAGTATTTTGAAAACTCAAAAATTTTCTGTGAAAAACAGTTTCAAATTTTGCATTTTTATTAGCGCTAACATGCCATTTTCTTGAAAACGGTACAAAAGTTTTAAAAGAAAATTGCCATTCACGTTTTTGTGTTCTTTAATAATCTAAAATAAATATTTCCGTTCTACCATTGGGAAACCGAAAAACTAAGAAAATGTCAAAAAATTGGGCGGCGATAAATGGCATTTGGCAGGAGTATGTGGCAATTCCGAATAGCTAGTGCAGATCCAAGGAAATTGAAAACTAATACGGGAATGGCTGTGCGTTTCTGTAGCACCGCTAGTTAATTTTATAAATGTTTATTTATTAATATTAAAAAATTTGGTAAGTTATTTCCCATCTATTTATATTCTTTACTTACTATTTATTTTTTCTTATGCTTGTTTTATTTCATAATTTCATCTCTGAATAATGCGTAATGTTATTTTTAATACTTTAATTCTAAACAATATCATATTAATTTGTTTTCATTTGATGCTTATAAATATTTAGCGAAACGTCATGCTCTAGTACTATATGAAAAATATGTTTTGTTTGAAAACTTGTATATTGATGGACAAAAGAAAGATTGTTCAAAAATGTTCATAGAATTTCTTTACTCTAGACACACACATGTGGGTCTCCACAGTCGTAGGTCAGCAGACTCGCAAGGCCTCCGATGCAAGATACATAGGTGAAAAACGAGGGACAAACAACCATGCCCATAGTGGGTCCTGAACCAGCGACCCTCGGACCGTGCGTTTTGTGGGCACACGCTCTAGCCCATCCAGGTCAGCAATCACATCTCAATTACATAACCTGTATTTTAAAAATGAGGGCAATTGTTGAACCGACCCAAAGTGGTGGCCCCTGGGTAACATTGTAGGTTCACACTCTAGTGTAGCATTACTTCCACTTACTTATGCTTCTTTTATCTTTCCTATATGGCCTCTCTTGAGCCCTTGTGTTCGAACCCAATGCTATTAGGTCTCCAGCGCTAGGGTGTTGTTATTTTCCGAGTCTCCTCTTTACTGCATCTCTGCTCTTTTTCCTCTTCCTCCTTTCACTATTCTCATTATTTATTTTCCTTATATTCATAGACGAACTTAACTCGTCTATGGGAAACAACCCTAAACAAATTCTGATAGTGTGAGAGCAGCGAGGAACCAGCCCTTCCACCGGACTTTCCCAGCTCAGTGCTCGTAACGTAGCCAGGGAAGATTTAATTACTGATACCCCCATAAGTAATAGCCAGCGTCTAACTAATACGAACTAAACGTTTAAAAGACAAACGAAAAGAAATAGCAAAATTTACAAACATCGGAATCGGGAATGTTCGTGGTATCTCCCAAAAACAACAAGAATTAAAATTAGAAATAAAAAATGTCAAGATTGACTTGGTGATAAAAACAAATACAAAGAAGGAAGAAAAAGGAACAATGGAGACAACAACAACAACAATAGAGGACTTTGTGACATAAACAAAATTTAGATAGACTTAGTATTAATATCTACTTATATCTACTACTATCTACTTAATATCTACAATATTATAGTTTTAAAAATATTTTTTTGCAATTTTCAAAAAATTCAAGTATTTCCCAAAAGTAGGACTACGATCATATGTTTTATCGTCCCTCATTACATAAGGTGAAGAAATTTTAAAGAAAAAATTTGAAGCGGTTTTTGAGAATTTTTTTTGTAAGTTTGAAGCGCAATTTACGCAAAAACTACTCGTTTTCCCAAAAAATGGTACATGACCTTATTTAAAGTGCTAATTTTGTACAACCGACTTTGTCTGAGGCAAAAATCTATATCTTCAATTTTCCACTTTTAAAATAGGTTTTTGCAATTTTCGAAAAATTGGGGGCGTCAACGAAAATGATACCTACATCATTCCCATAAATGTTTTTCGCACTATTCAACAACAAAATTTAATCGAAAAATTTGCAGCCATTTTCTTTTAACTTTGAAAATCTCCGACGGGCTTCATGTAAAGTACCCACAAAAATTAAAATATCGTTTTCAAAATCCAAGAGCCTTGACATTAATAAAAACGATTGGGGAATATCAATTTTGAAGAAAATCGGCAGAACGGTTTAGGCGCTACCGTTGACCACAGACGGACAGGCAGACGGACGGACGGACGACGGACGGACGTTTTGCCGTCAGTCGATTTTACAGTATCAAGAAAAAACAAAACATGGATTTTGACTACACCACGAGGTAGAGGATTTTTTCCCTAAATTTAGCAACAGGTGTTATCGAATTTTTCCTCAGCAGACTCCAGTTATAAGAGATTTTCTGGCGAAAATTAGCCGTTTTCCGGCCCACGACTACATATCTTTCTCTTCCTACGAAGTATTCGTAAGGCGAGAAAGTAAAAGAAACAATAGACATACGATCTTTACACAACGATATATAATGGCGTCCCGATAGATAAAAGAGCTACAGCTTGAGTAGAAATACCAATACATGAAAAGTGGAAATGTAAAATATCATCTTATTGTTGAATAAATGAACGGATAACTACTTAGAGACTAAAAACTGAAAGAAGATATCCAAGTATTATAGCTGAGTATGCGCAAGGACAGAAGAATCGTAGGATTCCTACGACAAATTACAAGACATTAGATTCTATGAATAACTAGTGGTCATACAGAGTTGCAGAGACTTTCCAGTATTAGCTTTCTATTGTCTTAGGTCTGCGCTAGCTATTCGGAAGTACCACATACTCTTGCCAGTTGCCATCTATCGCAAAGTACATTTTTTGACATTTTTTCTAATTTTTCGGTTACTTATGTAACTTACAAATACACTAGTGTTTACAAATTGCAAGTAATGTGCAAATTGAACGTGAAGAATATTTTTCAAACTAGAGGTGCTACAGAATGGCACAAACATTCCCGTATTAGTTTTCTGTTTCATTTGGTCTCGGCTAGATATTCGGACTTGCCAATACTCTTGACAGCTTCCGCCCAAACTACATTTTTTTGACATTTTATTAACATTTTTTGACATGTAATTTGTCAGTTTCCTAATAGTAGAAAAAATATTATTTTAAGAATATTAAAAAACAGAAAAAAAATTCTCCTAAATGACAATTTTCTTTGAAAAATTTGTAGCCATTTTTAAGAAATTGGCGTTTTACCGCTACTGTAAATCCGAAATTAGAAGCTCTTATTCATAGAAAAGTTATGAATTTTCGAAAAAATTCATTTAAAGTGATTTGGAGCACTTACACTCGCAAATCCAATAGTGTTTACAAATTGATGGGAATGTGCATTTTAATGACATGAGAGAACTTTCAAAAAATATTACATTTGTGTAATTTTTGAAAAAACAAAAAATATCCCAAAATGAACTTTAGAACATATTGAAGAGTGCAATTAGCACTAATCATTCGAAAAATTTTCAACAAAAAATTTGAAGCCATTTTTGAGGAAATGGCTTTTGACCATTTCTGACAATAGTAAACAAATTTTTAATTTAAAAATTAAAATTTTCAAAAAAATGTACGTGACCTTATGAAAGAAACTTTGTACAACAAATTTTATTTCAAGGAAAAATCCCTATCTTCAATTTTGTAGTTCTAGGAAAACGCCGAAAAAATTTCAAAAGTTTGCGATTTTCGAAAATTCATAGTTAACCGTGAAAATAAGACCAATACCGCATTTATAAGTGTATTATACTTTAACCGTACCAGAAACGTAAAGAAAAAAATTAAAGCGTTTTTTGAGAAAATTTTGAAAATGTCGGAAGGATTCATGTAAAGTACCCTCAAATTTTGAAAAAAGTTTTCAAAATCATCCAGACATTTTTTAACATTTTATTAATTTTACGGTTTCCTAATAGTAGAGCCAAATATTATTTTCAGAATATTAAAAAACATTTCACTAAATGGCACATACTTCACACATTTCACTTGTACTAAATGGCAAATACAATTCATTCAATGCATTGGTGTGAAAACTGTATGCTTACTCCCAGAGAGCATAGTTAATTTTAATTTCCCGTATACGTACGTATACACGGAGTGATATACGTAGTACAGGGAAAGTTATGTAATGCTGCGCGAAAAAAATGGCCAATTTTCGGAGGAAAAAATTATTGCCGGGCCATGATAACGAACTAGTGGTACTACAGAATGCTACAGACTTTCCCGTAATAGTTTTCTATTTCCTTGGGTCTTCGCTAGCAATTCGGAATTGCCACATACTCTTTCTTGCCAGCTACAATTTATCACTGCCAAAAGCACTTTTTTTTGTCATTTTCTTAATTTTTCGGTTTCCTATTGGCAGAACGAAAATATTAATTTTAGATTATTAAAGAATACAAAAACATAGCCCTTAATGGCAATTTTCTTTTAAGAATTATGTGCCATTTTAAAGAAAATGGCATTTTAGCGCTATTAAAAATGCGAAATTTGAAGCTCATTTTCACAGAAAATTTTTGAGTTTTCAAAATACTTTATTTGCAGTTATTTGAAGCACTTACACTCCCAAATATAATAATGTTTACAAATTGCTGATAATGTGAATATTAAAGATGTGAGTGTCCCTTTAAAAAATTACATTTATATAATTTTTGGAAAAACAAAAAATGATTCAAAATAAACTTTACGCTATATTAAAGAGTGTAATTAGCACTATCCGTTACACAAGTTTAAGGAAAAAATTTGCAACCTTAGTGGCGTTTGAAAATGGCGTTTGAGCGTTTCTCAAAATGCGGAATTTTGAGCTATTTTTCAAAGAAAACTCGATAAACTTTACTTGATAAACTTTACTTGCCATTATTTACAGCACATGTACTCCTAACTATAATAATGTAAACAATTCGCCGCTAATGTAAATATTAATGACGTGAGAGACAAATAAAGAAATTACATTTTGCAATTTTTGAAAAAACAAAAAAAAACTCAAAATAAACTTTACGTTTAAAGATACCAATTGGCACTATCGGATCGAAAAGTTTGAAGAACATTTTTTAGCCATTTATGAGAAAATGGCGTTTGAGCGGTTTTGAAAATGCGGAAATTTGAGCTAGTTCTTACAGAAAACAGTTGTGTTTTCGATGAACTTTACTTGAAAATATTTAAAGCACATGTACTCATAAATATAATAATGTACAAAATTCGCCGCTAGTGTAAATATTAACGACGTGAGAGACAAGTCAAAAAAAATACATTTTTTGCAATTCTTGGAAAAACAAAACAATACAGCAGTATGGCGTTTATGTCATCTCATATGGTACATTTAGCACTATCCTACCAAAAGTTTAAAGAAACAATTTGGAGCCGTTTTCGAGAAAATCTGGTTTTTGAAATTTTTTAAAATTGCACATGTTGCACGCAATATTGCGCGAAAACTACTAGAATTTTAAAAACAATGTACATGAACTTCAACAAAGAATTCACTTTGGAGAACACATTTTATTTGAAGGAAAATCTCTATCTTCAATTTTGTAGTTGGAGAAAGACGCGGAAAAAATTCAAACTTTCACAATTTGCAAACATTCAATGATATCCGTGAAAATCGGACTTTTGCCATGTTAATACGTGTATTTTACTCTTTTCTTACAAGCAATTTAAAGAAAAAATTTGGAACCGTTTTGAGAGAATTTTGAAAATGTCCGGGGAGCTTCATGTGAAGTACCCCCAAATTTTGAAGAATCTTTTTCAAAATCTCAAAGCTTCGACTAGAATCAGATCGACCAAGGAATGTCCAATTTGGAAGAAATCGTATGTATCGTTTAGGCGCTAGCAGTGTTCGCAGAAGGACACCCAGACGAACAGACGGACAGACAGACGGACGTTTTCATTTCAATTGGTTTTTCGATATGAAGGACCCACAAAAGAGTGTTTCTGGCTACACCACGCGTTAGGAGATTTTTATTTCTTAATTTAGCAACTGGTTTTATCCACTTTTTTGTTATCACGGCCCTGCAATGAATTTTTTTCCGCCGAAAATTCGCCAATTGTTCGCGCAGCATTACATAACTTTCCCTATACTATGTATATAACTCCGTGTATACGTACGTATACGGGAAAATAAAAAGTGGATAATACCAGTTGCTAAATTAAGAAACAAAATCCCCTAACACGTGTAGCCAGAGACCCTCTTTTGTGGGTTCTTCATATCGAAAAACCAATTGAAAAGAAAACGTCCGTCTGTCCGGTCGTCCGTCTGTCTGTCCGTCTGTGAACACTGCTAACGCCTAAACGATACGTACAATTTCCTCCAAAATGGATATTTCTCGGTCGATCTGATTTTAGTCGAATCTTTGAGATTTTGAAAAAGATTCTTCAAAATTTGGGGTACTTTACTTGAAGCTTCCCGGACATTTTCAAAATTTTCTCTAAAGCGGCTCCAAATTTTTTCTTTAAATTGCTTGTATCAATAGAGTAAAATACACTTTTTAACGTGGCATAGGTCCGATTTTCACGGATAACTGAATTTTCGAAAATTGTGAAAATTGTGAATTTTTTCGGTGTCTTTCTCTAACTACAAATTTTGAAGATAGAGATTTTCCTTCAAATAATGTGTTCTCCAAATTGAGTTCTTTGTTTATGGTCATGTACATTGTTTTGAAATTTTTTGATTTGATTTGATTTGAAATGATTTTTCTTTTTAATATAGCAACTGTTTTATCCACTTTTCGTTATCACGGCTTGGCAATTATTTTTTCCGCCATTTGGCCATTTTGTCGCGCAGCATTACATAATTTTCCCTACACTACGTACATCATTCCGTGTATACGTACGTATACGGGAAATTAAAGATGTATAAACCTACGCGGCCCTTGCAAGGCACCATTCGTTGCGTTTCCGTATCTTTTATACGACTGTCTGTGTTGTAAAACGTGTTTGTTTTCGCGTTGCGCTCGTGACTGACGCGGGGCGCGCGTGCGAGGTGGGCGGCGGCGAGGGCGAAGGCGCGCCGGCCGAGCGCGCGGGCCAGCGGCGGGCGCGGCGCGTGGGGCGGCTCGCAGGGTCGCGCGCCGGGCAGGGGCAGCGCGCGCGCGGGGCCCGGCGGGCAGCGCGCGGGGTCGGGGAAGGGCAGGCCAGCCGCGTTGGCGCGCGCGATGCCGTCGCGCCACGTGAACGCCGGCGGCCGCCCCGCCGCCTGCAAGGATTGCATAACGTGTGACATTATTGACACTTTGACAACGTTATTTTACTATATATAGGATCAAGATTTTCGCTTTGATAACAGTATCCGACAATATCAGTTTTTTCTTTCCCGTACGGGTCATTCCATATTAAATCAACACAGTCATTTCACATCACCATCTCAGATTCAAATGAAATTTGACACATAGGTAGTATGAATCATGGCGTAAGTACAATGGTGAAGCGGTGCGCAGGCGCTCGCCACGCCTCCTCTACGCGTGACGTCATCTTGGAGGTACGCGTTGGGCGAGCGCAGGGCAGGCGTATGTCTTCGCCCGTCTGAGTTGCGTTAGGGAGGTTCTGCTAAACTTGAGGCATCCGTATCTTTATCAGTTCGTGCTTCAATGTTTAATTCGTCTTTACAACTCTAAATGTAGCAGGTATTTCTATTTTTACGAATAAATGAGCCACCTATTTTAGTAATGAAAGGGACTGCAGACTAAGTTATTTTTCATTAACGTAGGAATTACCCATTTTATTGCTGTTTTATTCTATTTATTGTCTTATTTATGTTTCGAGATGAAACGAAGAAAAAGAAACTGACATATCCCGTCCTAACTGTGTTTAATTGCAGTTGACTGATGTAAGATAATGTCTGACCAAAAATCTAGTTCCTTCACCCTGAATTTGTTACATGCATTAGGGATTGTTAATCATGTTAAATAATTTCTTAATAAATACTACTATTATTTTGCAATCTTATCATTGTCATTAACTTCTTCAGTTGTTCTTCTAATTGAACTTTCTCTAAACAGTTCAGAATATTTTCTTTTCCATATTCTAATTTCATCACGTAAATCGTTTATTGTTTGTGTTAAATGAATTTGAAGAATATCTCCACAAACTGCGTTTTCATTAACTGACTCCTCTGGAACACTATCCGTCACATCCATTGTTGCTTGTGATAACAGTACATCCACTAATTTGTGCATATTCCTTGAAACTAGTCAAATGGCTCGACTAGGATTTATTTTTTTCAAATCTAATAGGCAACTTCTCGGTAGGCACTGCGTCAGGTTTTAAGTTTCGACTTTTCTGTGGTGTATAATTTAACAATACCTGACGCACTGGTATTGCAAAGCTAACCTAAGCAAAGTGGATAGAACAAATGCGCGCTGAAAATAATTACAATTAACGTCACTACAATAAAATAATTTACGGAAACAAAAGACACCTTAACTAGTTAACACCGTTCTTTACATTGATCTTATCCTTTCTTCTACAAACAATTATCCACGCTTCACATAAATTGGCATTTTTCGGGAAAGAAAAATATTTAATGTCTGTTCCCTTCGTTTTCTTGTTCCAGTTTGTGCAACCAAAAATAGCGGACGACGGCATTGTTTATTTTATTTCAATATCAATTAACGATATGTTCACCTTTCTGCCACTAAAAAAACTACTAGAAAACTACTAATACAAAGCAAATCGCGATTACAAAAATTCGGCGTGTACTCAACGAGCGCATACCATACAATCTCACTAGGCGCAAAGCAGGCGAGCATCCATCGTGACGTCATGCGCAGAAGAGAACAAAATTTCGTTCGGGATCCGTCTCACCTTTATTCTTACACCATGGTATGAATGAAGAATAAGAAAAATACAAAGTTTGAGTAACATATTTTCACCCGTTTCTGAAATACAGCCATGTAAAATTTTGCAAAATTGGGTTCCCGAAAATTTTTAAATTGATGTAGAACCTCACCAAATTAAGATAAAGAGCTGGAACAGGTGTCATTTTGCAGCTTTCTTTATGGCCTTTTATAAGATATACAACTCAATAGGGGTTGCGTTCAAAAAGGTTTTCAAATTTGAATTTAAAATTTTGATTTTGAGTTTTTTCAAAATGCTCATCTTCAAAAAAATTGAAAAAATTCCAAAATAATCCTTGTATATTTCGAAACAGATAGTGCAAGTTTAAAAATGGGACTGCAATGGGTTCATATGGTGATCTTTATTTAAAATGCACAATATTTACTTACTCTAGATTTTATTGATTTAAAATGCATTTTATTTCAAATTATAACCCTAATATATACAAATTATTAATTTAGTGTTTTTTATTGGCGAGTGTGTTGTTTTATTATTATTATTATTATTACTCTAAATCACGACTTAAGATATTATGTGTCGGCTGAATATAAAATCTACTCCAGGTTGCAACCAGCTACCTAAGGTTCTGTTCCAAATAAAGCGATTTCTTTCACTTGCCAGTCTTTTGAATTACCTGGGAGTTTAGATACGTTCTTACACAAATTTTGAGGAACAAATCCCAGAGCTCCGATAACTATCTGGACGACCTGTGCTTTTACGCCCCACATTCGGCTGATCTCGATTTCCAAACTCTTGTATTTAAGACGTTTCTCTGCCTCCTTGGTAACGACGTTTCGATCGCAAGGTACAGCACCACCGACAAGTAACACGATTTTTTCTCCAAATCCCGGATAACTATATCTAGTTTGTTTGCCACTATCGTGCGATCAGTTTGAATTTGTTAGTCGTACAATATCGTACACAATCCAACAGACGTCACCGGTTTTGGTGAGTGTTCGTACCACTTGGGGCATGTGTTTGGAACTTCGAGGGTGGTACTGATCTGCCAATGGAGGTAACTACACACCCTGTCGTGTCTTTTCAAGTATTCGGTCTTTGCTAAGATTGGACAAGCTGAGACAATATGATCAATGGTTTCTACTTTCTCCTGGCAAATGCGGCATTTGTCATCTTGGAAAATTTTGAGAACCGCTTCATCATAATGTCATGTTCTCAACGCCTGATCTTGAGCAGCTACTAGAACTGCTTCCGATTCTGGCTTCATTCTTCTCCTTAATTATGTGGCTTAAAGCCACATAATTGATTGATCTTTATTAATCTACACCTCGTCAATTCTTTTTAGATATTGTCCGCGGAGCTGTTTGTCTCTCCACGAGTTCTTTAACATTTTTTGTGTCTCACATTTCATGTTTAATAGCATCAGAATTTCAGTGTCTGTGTTATTCGACGTGTCTTGCCTAGTGTTCTTCGCAATGCTTCTTGCTGCACTAACAATGCCTCTGTTTCCCATTCTTCGGTCACTATTATAATAACCTCGGTCATTATAATGATAATGATAATAATAATAATAATAATAATAATAATAATAATAAACCCCGTGTGGTGACCGGAGGTTTTAGTAGAATAGCACCACGGAATCTCCCCCTGTCGTAAGAGGCGACTAACCGGAGCAGCTGTCCGCTGTCCTTACCTGTGAAAGTTATCCGGCTCTCATTATCTCTCCTGCCCCTATCCTAAATTGTCCTCTCAAGTCGTTTCCTTTCCTCATACATCCCCCCAAGACATCCCTTTATTCCCCATAATACTCCCTTTTCCCCTCCCCCTCTTTCTGCAAGTCTTCTTAAGTCCAACCCTACGTGTTAGCAAGAACAACTGTGCCACGTGGAAGATGAGCAATTGTCACCGACTCCAAAGGTGCTAGGGGCAATGGCAATCACCCATTCTGAAATGGAGAGACATTTAAGAAGTCGTAAGGCCTCGGAAAAAGAGCCGCTGCCCGGGGAGCGCCGGGGCACGTCTGGAGCCGGTGCCGGCCGTGACAGCATGCGAGCCACCGGTGGTAGGACGCTGAACAGGCGGGCGCCTACCGGGTCACCCGAACAAACTACAGCCGAATCCCAAAGAAGCAACCCGTAATCTGTGGCTTCACCTGCCGACAGTGTTTTGCTCGAGCAGCTGCTCGCAACCACCAAAGCAGGGAATGTGAGGCAACGTATGAAGTGGACGAGTAACTTAAATGAGTATATAATGCGCGTCTACTACAGAGCCACACGTTTAGAAACAGAAATGACTGGATACAGACAATCTCTGCATGCTGAATTTAGAGAGAAGTTTCCCCATATTTTCGTCACAGAACAAAGGCTTGTAGATCAGAAAAGAGCTATACTTACAAACAATCTAATCCCAAAAGTAAGGTTGGAACAAATTAAACAGGAAGTAGCAGAAGAAATTTCTTCCTCCAACAATGGGTGTCCCTTGACACAAACTATCGCAGATTCACACGTAGTTCCAAATTCAACCCAATTAGATGAAGCAGATCAGGATCCATCAACAGCAGGTGCCAAGGAAGATAACCTGTCAGACATAACTGATATATACCAGGAACTTTTTCTCAAGTACTCAGGATTAGATCCAACACTTCGCCCCAGAATTCCTAAACTCAAGATCAATAGAAAGGACAGGCTCACCCAAATTATCCAATATATAAATGAACATGTCTTGCCCTTCCAGATCAAAGAAGAAGACACTTTAACAGACATACATGCTATAGTTTACTGTGCAGCTGCTACCGTAGCTGTAAAAGCTGGTTTCAAATTAAAGAATCAATCAGAAAGTCAGAAAAGGACTTCAAACAAGAATTATACTAAACCGCCATGGCAGCAAAGACTCGAAAATCAAATCCAATATCTTAGACGAGAAATAGGCAGAGTAACGCAATATTTGAATCAACCAAACAACAAGAAATTAGCCAAGAAAATTAAGAAAACACTTGCAAAGATCAGAAAACACAGTAATCAGGAGCATGAATTAAGAAAACACAAGGACCAGGGTGATAAAATTGTTGATCCAAATTTAATAGCTGAACATTTAGATGAACTAAAATAGAAGCTTGCAGCTAAATCACGAAGACTTAGACGATACAAAGAAACAACAGAACGTAAACTACAAAATTCAATGTTTCGTCAGAATGAAAAAGTGTTCTATTAACAACTCAGACCAAATTGCAATTTCCAACGAGAGAACAACGGAGCACCAGATCAACAAAATTTGGAACAGTACTGGTCAGGCATTTGGTCAGAAACTCATCATCACAATAGTGAGGCACATTGGATTAAGGAAGAAATAAATAATATTCAAACTCTAGAGCCAATGTTATATCAGGAGATCACAGTAAAAGACGTCAGCACTGCAATTGCAAAAACCCACAACTGGAAAGCCCCTGGCCCAGAACACGTTCAAAATTTCTGGTACAAGCAGTTTACATCGCTTCACCATAAGTTGGCCCAGTGCTTCACACAAGTCATTAACAGCCCTGAAGACATGCCTTTATTCTTAACGAAAGGTATTACGTACATGAAACCCAAAAGTAGAGACACACAGAACCCTTCTCAATACCGTCCAATCACCTGCCTCCCCACAATGTACAAAATCTTGACGTCATGCATTACAAGTAAAATCCAAGATTATATTGAGGACAGAGAAATAATGACAGAACAACAGAAAGGTTGCAGACGACTACATAAAGGATGTAAAGAACAACTCCTAACAGATATGGTCATTCTCCAGCAAGCACATAAAAACCATAGAAACTTGCACATGGCTTACATTGACTACAAGAAAGCATTCGATAGCGTTCCTCACAGTTGGCTTATTGAAGTTCTCCGCATATACAAAATTAATGAAACCATCATTAACTTTCTGGAGCAGATCATGACTCATTGGAGAACAACATTGTCCTTAAGGCAGCAAGACTTCACAATCACAACAAAAGACATCAGAATTAAGCCAGGCATCTTCCAAGGGGACTCCTTAAGCCCATTGTTGTTCTGTCTGGCTCTAAACCCCTTGTCAACACAACTTAATAGTACTCACTATGGATTCAAAATTTGTAAAAATAAGAAAACCATCCATACCATATCACAT
This sequence comes from Acheta domesticus, assembly GCA_031308135.1. Lineage (NCBI taxonomy): Eukaryota > Metazoa > Arthropoda > Insecta > Orthoptera > Gryllidae > Acheta > Acheta domesticus. The sequence continues at coordinate 24,964,118 of JAHLJT010005437.1, read as the reverse complement.
CTAATGTACATGGATGACATCAAACTTTACAGTTCGACAGACAGACAGCTTCAATATCTCCTTGAAATAACTCGAACATTTTCGGAAGACATCCATATGAGTTTTGGCATTGACAAATGTAAGACACTTCACGTAGATAAAACAGGAAAGTTACAGAATATAGACAATAGCCTCAGTGATCAAATGACGATACAGGCAATGAATGATGAAGAAATGTACAAGTATTTAGGATTCGATCAGGCAGCAATCACAGACAACAAGGCAATCAAACAATCACTGACAAAACTGTACAAATCGAGAATCACGGCACTCCTGAAAACCAAATTAACAGGCAAGAACATGATAAAAGCAATTAACACATTTGCAGTACCAGTGTATACATACTCATTTGGAATAATACCGTGGAGCGACACAGATCTCGAAGATATCCAGAGACTGACTCGCACAATTCTAACAAAATTCAGACATCACCATCCAAATAGCGCAATAGAACGAGTAACACTCCCACGAAATGAGGGAGGATGAGGCCTAATAGATCTAAAGAATCTGTGCTATAAACAGATCCATTCATTAAGGAACTTCTATTATGAGAAACAGGCAACTTCAGAACTACACGCTGCAATAGTTCAAGCAGATACCAAATTAACCCCTCTTGATCTTAACAACAAACAGCTGGACATTTCTTCACAGTTTGCAGATAATAACCACAAAATAGACATGTGGTCAAGAAAGGAACTCCATGGACGCCATGCAAATGATCTCAAGCAACCTCATGTAGACTCAAAAGCCTCAAACGCTTGGCTAAAATATGGTGATCTATTTGGCGAAACAGAAGGGTTCATGGTTGCCATACAGGATCAAGTGATCAACACTAAAAGTTACAGAAAACATATCCTCAAACAAGCGATAGATGACAAATGTAGAAAATGTCATACAACGGTTGAGAGCATACAGCACATCACATCAGGATGTAAATTAATGGCCCATACAGATTACACCTATAGGCACAATCAAGTTGCAAATATTATCCACCAGAAACTGGCGGCGAAATCCAAACTACAAGAAACAACCTGTCCATATTACAAATATGTTCCCGATTCTGTACTTGAAAGTTCAAACTATAAGTTGTACTATGACAGAGAAATTATTACAGATAAAACCATTCATCACAACAGACCTGACATAACCTTCGTAGACAAACGGCAAAAGATTGGCTACCTGATTGACATCACTATTCCACAAACAGCAAATCTTCAAACAGCACACGCAGAAAAAATAACGAAGTACACAAAACTAGCAGCAGAAGTCAAGGCACTATGGCATCTTCAAAAAGTCCATATCATTCCTCTGGTCATTTCGTGCACAGGAGTTGTACCAAATAACATCCATAAAAATCTGGAACTTATTCAAATACCAAAATATACTTTCAAAATGATGCAAAAGTCAATAATCTTAAACACATGTAGGATTGTGCGAAAATTCCTAAATTACGATGAAACATGAATTGGCCTGTGTCTTGGTTACTAACCCGACACAAAGTCAAATATATATCCGGCGAATACCGAGAAAAACAATGTTGTATAATAATAATAATAATAATAATAATAATAATAATAATAATAATAATAATAATAAGACCGCGGAACTTCATGCAATTGCAAATTTTTACTGACTGTGCTTATCGAAAGGAAATGTATATAACTTTACCTATCACCAAAAATAAAACAAATCTACCCTATTTTTATTTTGCATGTGTGCAATTTTTTAGTTTAAATGCGTATTTTAATGTATGCGGTATATTTTAGTGCATATATTCCAGGTTTTTGTTGAGAAGTGGATCGAAGTCAGATCTTTTCGGGTATTTCTCTTTTAACTTAGAAGTGGCTTTCTTCTGACAACGCGGGTACGGAAATTGAACCGCCTTAATACCCTTCGCACGGTTTCCGGATTTACTTTCTTGCCAATGCCAATTTATAACTGTCGAGTAACTTTTGGTGCATTAATACGAGGGTCCTTCTTTATTATTTTCACGACAAGATTCTCTCCTCGATCAGAAAATGTCTTCGGGCGTTCTCCTCCGGGTTGCAGTTCAATCCTGCCTCCTCTGGGTTGATATTCATTGATGTACCATGAGATTATGTCACTCACTGTGCTTTCTTCATTAATGACATTTTGCAAAATTTTGGGCATCATTAACCCTTTGCATGATGGTAAATAACCAGCTGACGCCGCTCAAAGTTGGTGTTCATTCCTCAACGATTCATTTCGCTTAAATGTTTAGGTTCTCACGTATCCGGTTCATCAACTGAAAGGTGATTGTTTTATTTTTGGTTTGTAATATACATTTCCTTTCGATATGCACAGTCAGTAAAAATATGCAATTGCATAATATTCCGCGGTCTAATAATAATAATAATAATAATAATAATTAATAATAATAAATAATAATAACAATAAAACACAACACACTCGCCAATAAAAAACACTAAATTAATAATTTGTATATATTACGCCTTATAATTTGAAATAAAATGCATTTTAAATCAGTAAAATCTAGAGTAAGTAAATATTGTGCATTTTAAATAAAGATTACCATATGAACCCATTGCAGTCCCATTTTTAAACTTGTACCATCTGTTTGGAAACATACAAGGATTATTTTAGAATTTTTTCAATTTTTTTGAAGATGAGCATTTTGAAAAATCTCAAAATCAAAATTTTAAATTCAAATTTGAAAAACTTTTTGAACGCAACCTCTATTGAATTGTATACAAAGCGATTGGCGATATTGGCGATAAAGAAAGCTGCAAAATGACACCTGTTCCAGCTCTCTATCTTAATTTGGTGAGGTTCTACATCAATTAAAAAATTTTCGGGAACCCAATTTTGCAAAATTTTACATGGCTGTATTTCAGAAACGGGTGGACATATTTTACTCAAACTTTATAGTTTTCTTGTTCTCCATTTATACTACCTATTTGTCAAATTTCATCTGAATCAAAAATGGTGAGGTAAAATTTTAATTAAAACTGTGTTGATTTAATATGGAATGACCCGTATACGTCTGTGTCCGTCTGTGAACACTTCTAGCGCCTAAACCATACGTACGATTTCTTCCAAAATGGATATTCCTCTGTCGATCTGGTTCTAGTCGAAGCTTTGAAATTTTGAAAAAGATTCTGTAAAACTTTACATGAAGCCCCCCGGGCATTTTCAAAATTTTCTCAAAAACGGCTCCAAATTTTTCTTTAAATTTCTTGTAAAAATAGAGTAAAATACACTTATTAAGGTGGCAGAGGTCCGATTTTCACGGCTAACTCTAAATTTTCGAAAATTGCAAAAGTTTAAAATTTTTTCGGTGTCTTTCTGGAACTACAAAATTGAAGATAGAGATTTGTCTTTTCAATAAAATTTGTTTTCCAAAGTGGGTTCTTTCATTAAGGTCATTACATTTTTTTGAAAAGTTTAGTAGTTTTCCCGCAATACTGCGTACAATATGTGATATTTTAAATAATTACAAAACAAGATTTTCTCAAAAACGGCTCCAAATTTTTTTCTGTAAACCTTTGGTAGGTATAGTGCCTAATATATTTTATGAGATGACAAAAAAGCCATATTGCTCTATTCTTTTGTTTTTTCAAAAATTGCAAAAATGAAATTTTTGTGATTTGTCTCACGTCGTTAATATTTACATTGGCCTTGATTTGCTAACATGATTATATTAAGAAGTACATGAGCTTTAAATAATGTCAAGTAACGTTTCTCGAAAACACAAGCGTATTCTGTGAAAAGTAGCTCAAAATTCCACATTTTCAAAAACGCTAAAATGCCATTTTCTCGTGAATCGCTGCAAATTTTTCTTGAAACTTGTGTAACTTATAGTGATAATTACACTCTTTAATAAGTTTATTTTCAGTTATTTTTGTTTTTTCAAACGGCACATAATTTTTAAAAGAAAAATGCCATTTACGACTAGGTTTTTGTGTTCTTTAATATTCTCGAATTAATATTTCCGTTCTACAAATAGGAAACCAAAGTTTTAAGAAAATGACAAGAAAATGTACTTTTGGAGGTGATAGATGGTAGCTGGCAAGAAAGAGTATGTAGCAATTCCAAATAGCTAGTGACGACCCAAGGAAATAGAAAACTAATATGGGAAAGTCTGTGCCATTCTTTAGCACCACTAGTTTAAATTGTAGTTGTAAGAAAACGATAGAAACAAAGCGCAGGCAATTCCGAGTGGGCTATTGTTTGTCAGGAAAGTATAGAAAAAACACTCATATTATCAAAAAATTCAACATGAACTTATTTGAACATGTTTTTGATGAGCATATTTCATTAAGAAAAACAATCGTATCCTCAGAACTAGTTGTAAAAAGACGCTGAAATGTTTTTAATTTTTTAAAAAATTTTTGCAACATCAGGCATAAAACCTGCACAATTCTCTTAAGCTTCCTTTATGCTATCTCAGGTCCCAATTTAATTTAAAAAACGTGCGGTTTTTTAAAAACAGCTTTTCAGAAAAAAACTATGTTTGACTCAAGTTTTCGAAAAAAATACTAATGGTTTTGAAAAATTGGACATAACCTTATTTGCAGATCTGTTTTTTATGAACACATTTCTTTAAAAACAAAAATTTTATTTTCATAATTGTAGTAGTAGAAGATACCGACAAAATTTTGAATTTTTTCAATTTTCGAAAAATCAGAGTTTTCAAACATCATGGGACCTACATCATTCTTTTTAATGTTCTTCAGTTTATTCCATTATAAAGTTTACTCAAAATGGTTGGCGCCATTTTTTTGAAAATTTTGAAAATGCCCCAGGGGCTTGATATAAAGTACCCTCTAAAAGTTAAATATCGATTTTAAATTGAAGGGGCCGCGAGATTAGTCAGATCAATCGGCGAATATCAATTTTGAAAAAAATCGACTGAACGGTTTAGTCGCTAGCGTTGTTCACAGACGGACGGACGGACGGACAAACGTTTCGTTTCAATTATTTTTTCGGTAACAAGGACCCACAAAATAGGGATTCTTGGTGAATTAAGAGATTTTTTTCTTAATTTCGCACCTGGATTTATCCACTTTTTCGTTACCAGGGCCCTGTAATAAGAGTTTTTCTGCCAAAAATTCGTTGTTTTTTCGCGCAGCATTACATAACTCAGACTATAAGTTCATGGAGACACGTTCATTGTAGATGTTCACATTTTTTAAACTTTTTTAACCCCTAACTGGAGCATATTTATTTTATTAGGCAACTAGGGCACCAGGGTCCTGGGGACCCTGACTTAAAATTAAGTGTTAATAGTTGTGAAATATGCAAGTATATGACTTTGTACTTTATTTATTGAAATAACCTAGGGAAAATATTGCGAGACTTTTCGTTTAGAAATTTAAAAATAAAAATTATACAATGATGAGGAGACTAAAGAACACGTTCATTAGACGAGAACAATTTTAGTATTAGTCTATTGTTATTATTACTATTACTATTGTTGTTGTTTTTGTAATGGCAATGCCTTAAATAAAAAAGTAATTGCACAAATTTTGGGACACATTTATATATTTATAAATAACGAAGTAAAAACTATAAGGTAACGACGGGTAACATTGTCATGGGTGAAACATTGCCACAACCTCAAAAAATATAAGTAGCAAGGTCTGTATCGCAAATTTATTTGCTGACTGAGTTCCCATAGTTAACTGCTTCTCTTAGAAACATTATATATAGTCATTTGGGGTGTTGGGTTAGAGTTGCAACCTAAAATGTCCGTAAATGTGGATGATGTAATGTGATGCAGCCAAATCTCGTAATCGACACATCGTTAATTTTGGATTAATTGAGTTGAAATAAACGACATAGATGAGTAAATATGTCATGTTCTAGGCATGCTATCTTGTAAATTAATAATTATTCATTATAAACAAGACAAAATGTATTAATAGCATGTACTACTTTCAGGGTAACATTGCCATACTGGTCATCTTGCCCCTACATGTATATCCTTTGAAAAGAAATTCTTACATTGAATTAATTGTCCTTGTATGAGTTGATATATCATTTCTAAAGCATATGACTTATAAATTGTAAACATTGAACCTTAAGAACATCGTCAAATGGAAATCGACAACCGAAATGGAAATTGTCAAATCGACCATTGGAAAAAGTAAATAGTGGAAAAGTAAGTAGGGAAAGGCTACAAAACTGTATGGAATTAACAGGTCCACTTTAAATGACGTATGCTTTGACAAAATACGATATTGTTGCTGAGCTTCCCAGACTAAATATAAAAATGAGAAAGGAATTTTTCCTATCGCATTTTATCACAATGTTAAGCACTTAATAAAACTTATTTTAGGCTAAGTTTTCAAAGCAGTATTTATCCCTGTTTAGAGTATTCAAACTGTCGAAAATCAAAGACTAATGTTCTGATGCATATTTATGTGTCCTACCCAACTCTCATACATTTAAACATTGCCAAAGACTTGGAAATAAATAGAGGTGGCAATGTTTGACCCATTGCTACTTTGCTTGCTTTTAAAATAGAAGAAAAATCTTTCAAGTTATGGTAGCTGTGACTTCAATATTGTGAAGAAACATTGTACGGTTTGTGAAGGATTAAAGTGTCAAAAGAATGATTCTGAAGATTGATGCAATAAAGTAGAATTTTAAAAGAAACAAAGATGTGACAATGTTACCCCCCGTTACCTTATGAACATTAAGAACATCGTCAAATATTAATAAAAAATAACGATAAATGTATATTGATGAATGGGGATTGTTTCTTCTAAAAATCCCCGAACACGTGCTGCAGCCAAAATACCTGATTTGTGGGTCCTTGATACCCGAAAACAAATTAAAAACAAATCGTCTATCCGTCTGTTCGTCTGTCTATGAACAACGCTAGCGACTAAACCGTTCAGTCGATTTTCTCCAAAATTGATACTTCCTGATCGATCTGATCTCACAGCCCCTTGAATTTGAAACAAATATTTTAATTTTGGAAGGTACATTATATGTCCCTGGGACATTTTCAAAAAACAATGGAGCCTAAATTTGACAAAATTTTGTTGTCGGCTAGTCTGAAGGTCATTTAAGCGAATGGCGTGGGAATACTCTAAATTTTCAAAAATTGCAAACGTTTGAATTTTCGACGGCGTCTTCCTCCAATAATAAAATTGTAGATAGAGATTTTTCCTCCAAATCAAATTTGTTCTCCAAAGTGAGTTCTTTCATTAAGGTCATGTACATTGTTTTGCAAATTTTAGTAGTTTTTGCACAATATTGCGGGCAATATGTGTAATTTAAAAAAATTACAAACTAAGATTTTCTCAATATTAAAAAAACAAGAACAATACTACCATATTAAATCTGCTGGAAAAGTATTATTGTTGCTTGGCTTCCAATATTACAAGTCAGGCATATCACAAGTCATGCATATTACAAGTCGCACTGGCTAGAATAAGATCAGGCCACACAAAATTAACCCATCTCTACTTAATTACCAAAACACCCCCTCCACTTTGTGATACTTGTGACGTAAATTTAACAATATATCACATTATAGAAAACTGCCCGAAATTCAATTATCAAAGACAATTTACTAACCTAAATAAAGCTTTAGATACCCTACTGTATTCGACCGAAATTCAAAACCTATTCATCAAGTTCTGTGAAATTTGTAATATCCTTAACGATATATAATATTGTATAATTAAGTTATGTAATATACAGAGGGAGTCACGTAACATTAGCACCTCCTGTAACTTTGAACGGCTGAAGATATATTGCAATGCAGTTTTCGCAGAAGTGCATGAGGAAATGGGGCTAATTAATACGTGAATTCATTTCTGTTTTATCACTTGTATTTTACGAGATATTTGAGGTAACTTTGTTTTTTCAAATGGGACTATAGATATTTTTTCAGTCTATCATGACAAGCGTAAAAAGACGAATCCAAAGATATAAATATTGTCATATGTTAGATAAGCATTTTTTTGAGAAATTGTGATCTTTTTGCGACTAGTGTTTAACGAATATTTTCATTGTAACTGTCAGCCCCACCAGGTCACGCAGCGCTCCCCCAGCAAACGCGGGATCGGGGAAGGGAAGGGATTTTAGTACTTGAGGATACGAAAAATATTCACAAAACTGTTGCATTTTTCCCTGAACTCTCCTTTCCATCCTGATCCATTTTTAGACATTTTGTGTTTCTTAGGGATTGAAAATACGGATTTGTCTTAAGTAGTATTTATTGAAATAAGAGTATTTCTATCCCTAAGTTATTATTATATTCTTATTAACATTGAAATTGTTTGCTCAAAATATGCAATATTTTTTGTACACTTTTAATTATTTATTCTTATTGTGCTTTGTTTCAAGATCCCATTAATACGTATCTTATGAAACCCTATTAAGTGGAGTTGAAGTTATAAACAATTTTATTACGATACAAACTTATAACAAATCCTTATTGTCCATCCTTTAATTCCTTCAATCAAAGAAAGACGAAAATCTGAAAATGCGGAAGGATGGAAAGCACAGTTCAGGAAAAAACTGCAATGGTTTTGTTAATATTTGGAATATGTTTCGTATCTTCAAATCTCCCTTCCCTTGCCCGGGCGCGCGTTGCTGGTGGAGCGCTGCGTGACCTTGTGTGGTGGACTATTCAAAATGTCCGTTAAACCCCGGTCGCAAAAATCAAAATTAATAAAAAAATGCTTATCTAACATATGACAATATGTACATCATTGGATTCGTCTTTTTACGGTCGTAACGGTGGACTGAAAAAATATATAGTTCCATTAGAAAAAACAAAGTTACCTAAAAAATCTCGTAAAATCAAGTGATAAAATAGAAATTAATGCACGTATCAATTAGCCCCTTTCCCTCATGCACTTTCGTGAAAACTGCATTGCAATACCTTCAACCGTTCAAAAGTTACAGGAGGTGTTAAAGTCACGTGACTCACCCTATATATAATACTAGCTGAACCGGTAAATGTTGTTTTGCCATACAAATTACTCCTATAATTATTTTAGTAGAAAAAATGACTAACTTCTTGTCAATGTTTGAGGATGTGGTATACATGAGTTGAAGAGGCATGGAGCGCTGTGAACGGTGATGGAATATAAAAATTAAACAATACGAAATTAAAATATTTATATTTTTAATTTATTGTAATTTATTTTTTGAAATGATATACATTGCTAATTATAATAATTTTACTAAAAAAACATATCAATCCCTCAACGCAATAGAGTGTACGCTATTTTTTGTTATCCCATCTTTAGCTAACACAAATATACAGGATGATTTGCTCACTCGAGAGCATGCCACGTATAACTGACCGTGTGAAAAACATGGTGTGCTCCAAAATAAGCCACAAACAGACATCGATTGGCCTTGAGACTTATTGATAGTCATCGCAAATGCAAATCTTAACGGAAATTGAAGACGTTTAAATTGAATTGGCACATCTGTGTGTGTAATTGGGATCCGCAGCAGTAATATATTTTCATCTCGAAATTTGCCATTTAAAATTATGGCTTCGATAACGTTTTTCATTACAGTACTGCAAATTAATCATAAATTATTTAAAAATTACACCAAAATAGAAAAATAGTTGTAAAATTACGATTAACGACCACACAAAAAAAATAATGGCCGAAAACTGTTGTGAGTGAGAAATGGCTTATTGTGTGAGAGATCTCAACCCTACTCCTTGCTGCTTACTGGGTCAAAAGCAATGTTGCCAGATGTGAAACTTCCAATTGCGAAGTTTTAAGTTCGAAAATGCGGATTTCTTCTAATGAATGCGAATTTACTACGTGTAATATAATTTAAAAATAGGGGAAAACATCAATAATTCATACATCGACATAGAATTCCGTTTTATTAACTAAATAAATGCGATATTGTCTCACTATATTTGTTCTATGTTTGTTCTCACTTATAATGTTCTCGATTTACCCAAGAAATTAAAAATATAAAATATCAGTAGTTTTGTTCGAAATGTACATTCAATTTATTTTGAATCTCAGTTTAATATGAAGCCGAGTAACGTAATTTCAACATTTTTAGTTTCAATATCCCGCGAAGTGCATCATTTCTCCATCATTTCTCCTTTAATAAACGCAGTAAGAATCCGAACGACGAACCGTATTCTTATTTGGCGTATTAGAAAAAGACTAACCAACATGTTGTCACTTATTTGTCCTCTGAATCTCTAACAGTAAGACAATAAAGGAGGGAGTTCATGACAACACCTTGGTGCTTGGTCGTCAATTTTCGAATACGGCAATTGGATAAAGCCCTAATGATTGGTAGATGATTGGTGTTTTATTGCTTTCTACTTTAATCGAATAGAGAGAGACAGCATTTTGAACATTCAAACTTTGTCAACCATAGTTAACGGGACATCTAACGATAGTTGTAATAACTGAGGAAATGAAAAATGGATTTTAATCCATGAAAATGCAGATTTTTTTAGGCATCCACATCATTTAATGCGGATTAGGTGTTAATAATGCGGTATAAAATGCGGAAATGCGGTACATCTGGCAACACTGGTCAGAAGTGACGCCGGTAGACGCCTCGCGGGGATACTGATCAAGTGATAATTACATCATTACATCATGTAAATGAACCAGGGTTTTCTTTACCTATTGTTGCACTAAATGGCAGTAAAAACGAAAATCTATATATTAAAAGACGGCAGGAGAAAATAACGATAATAAATACATCTTCTCCAAAGAACAATCATTTAAAAAATTGTTACAAAATACATATACAAAATTTTAACTGTTCAACAATGAATGTGTTCCCCATTTTGTACATTCGAGAATTTAATATCAACTTCCGAAGGCTAACTAAAAATTAATTAATTGAGGCTAATTAAACATTTCCCAGCAACAAACATCACAAATTATTAAAACAAAGTTCCTAGTCCCAGTGTCTAATACGCTTAAGATTCCTCAAACCTAATGCAACAATGTATCGCGGAGACAAACATTTTCCTACCTGAGCCCGGCAGACATTCTGCCCCTATATCTTTCTCCGTCTCTCTCTCTTTCCCCTTCTGTCTTTCTCCGTTTATCTCTCTCTCTCTTTCACTGTCTCTCTCCGTGTTGTTCACATTCAATAGCAGATTCTGCCTATTCTGAGAATAGATAACAACCCACTGAATATACATATAAAATTTCATCAAAATCGGTCAAGCCGTTTCGGAGGAGCATTGGTAACTAAAACTGTGACACGAGCATATATATATATATATATATATATATATATATATATATATATATATATATATATGCACAGGTTGTCCCACCTTATATGGACCGCCCCCACAACTTCTCAAGGGTTCAAGATATCGAAATGCAGATTCCGATTAACAATGAGGAATCATGGGGCAAGTAACATCCCATAGAGAAATTGTCTATAACATTTTTAGTTTTCGTGAAATTTAATCACCTTTGATTTTTTAAATGGAACTATATATTTTTTCAGCAGCAATGTGGCGACGCCCAGGGCATCGCGGATACCCAGTAGAACGAGCATCAGAGCATTTCATGAGAGGGATCTGTTAGAAAAAGTATAATGGGTGTGCACTATGGTGCGTGACTAACCAGATGCATGATGTTAATAAGTAATTCTAGTGAATCAGGGTAATCTAGTGATTTGTTTCATCAAATTGATCAATAATAAGTATTATTTTAAGGAGTACATTAAGGTATGTTTACATGTGAGCTGTCAATGAGAAATAAAACAGTGTCATCTATTTTGTAACAAATTTAATAATAATAATAATAATAATAATAATGATGAGCAAGAAATTCGCACCATGGATCGAAAAACCAGAAAACTGCTGACAATGCATCATGTTTCCCACCCTCGAGCTGATATACATAGACTTTATGTGGCACGTAAGGAAGGAGGAAGAGGCCTCAGACAAATTGAGGCCTCCTGGCACAAACGCAATAGTCGGGTTGGGTAAGTATGTAGTCAGCCATCAAGACGACCCTCTAATGAGGCAGGTCATGAAATCTGACCGAAGAATGGGAAACAGAGGCATTGTTAGTGTAGCAAGAAACATTGCGAAGAAAACTAGGCAAGACACGTCGAATAACACAGACACTGAACTTCTGATGCTGCTAAACATGAAGTGTGAGACACAAAAATGTTAAAGAAATCGTGGAGAGACAAACCACTCCACGGTCAATACCTAAAAAGAATGGACAAGGTGCAGATCAATAAAGATCAATCATTTATGTGGCTTAAAAGGGGAAGGATGAAGCCAGAATCGGAAGCACTTGTAATAGCTGCCCAAGATCAGGCCTTGAGAACACGACATTATGATAAAGCGGTTCTCAAAATTTCCCAAGATGACAAATGCCGCATTTGCCTGGAGCAAGTAGAGACCATTGATCATATTGTCTCAGCTTGTCCAATCCTAGCAAAGACCGAATACCTTAAAAGACATGACAGGGTGTGTAGCTACCTCCACTGGCAGATCTGTACCGCCCTCGAAGTTCCAAACACATGCCCCAAGTGGTACGAACACTCACCGAAACCGGTGACGTCTGTTGGATTGTGTACGATATTGTACGACCAACAAATTCAAACTGATCGCACGATAGCGGCAAACAAACCGGATATAGTTATCCGGGATTTGGCGAAAAAATCGTGTTTACTTATCGATGTTGCTGTACCTTGCGATCAAAACGTCGTTACCAAGGAGGCAGAGAAACGTCTTAAATACAAGAGTTTGGAAATCGAGATCAGCCGAATGTGGGGCGTAAAAGCACAGGTCGTCCCGATAGTTATCGGAGCTCTGGATTTGTTTCCGCATAATAATAATAATGAAGTAGAGAGCACCTTCAATGGATTTCATTTAAGAACGTGTTAACAAGTGTCATATCAAGGTGATCCCCCAAAAACCAACCCTGCTTATTTCATTATTGTTTAAGATTTCTTATGTGTGTGGTTTTTACAAATAGTTTATCTGTTTGGCAGCAAAACCAGATGAAGTACGGTCACAAAATATATATATATATATATATATATATATATATATATATATATATATATATATATTTAATTATTGATTACCAATTATCCAGAATCAATGAAACTTGTTAATTAAACATTACAGCAATAACTTTGTCATAGCCATGACTGATATCATATGTTTGAACATAACACTCATGTTCGTTCAAATGCCTGGCTTTTAAAAAATTAAATAAAACAGTTCGGCCTCTTTCTACAACTACAATTGTGAAGATTTCATGGTTTTTCTTCATGAAATGTGCTCATCAAAAACAAATCTTCAAGTCTGGTCAGGTTGAATTTTTTGAAAATATGAGTCTATAATGTATTTTTATAATTTCGTGACAAACTTAATAGTCCGCTCGGAATTGACTGCGTTTCGTTTTCGGCGTCTTACAAATACAATTGTGAAAATACAATATTTTTCTCAATGAAATGTATTTATCAAAACTACATCTGCAAATAAGGTCACGCTTAGTTTTTGAAAATACGAGTCGTTTCTATAATTTCGTGACAAATGCAATAGCCTTCTACAAATTTACTGCGCTTTAAGCAGCTGGATGCGTCGTAAACTAGAATTTGAAAATTTTGTATATTATTTCTTTTTTCGTTTCTTACATTCGATCTTTTGGTATATGTTGACACATTAATCTTTTAGAAATTATTTATTTTGAAATATTTGAAATAAAAATTGCCGAGGTTAAGAATGAAGTATAAGACCTTATGGGCTTTTCCGGTAAATAAACATGTGCTCCGAATTTTAGATTTTTAAAACTGTTTTAAATCCTCATTAACAGTTTTTCGTAACAATAATTTCGTTATTAAAATAATACCTCGAATACATTATATATTTACACAAATCATGGTGAACATCTTTAGAATTTATAATTTTTGTAGAAAGGGATACATTCGGCAGTTGAATCAGCCATAGCTGCGGTGCCACTTGCTTCGGTTGCCATCATGCTCAGAATGTTCGTATTCCGATTGCGTTTATTCGCCTGTGTTTAGTTGTGTTTAGTTTAAAATCATAAATAAAGTTTTATGGTTTTAAACATGTCGAAGTTAAATATAATTTCGTTTACTTTTCTTCATTTTGGTTTTTAGGTTGTGGTAAATTTATTAATTACAAAATTTTAAATTTAATGTTTTTTTTTCTTTGCAAACTTAATTTAGAATGTATGACCCACAAAGTGCAAACCGCAAGAGTGGTAATGTGCTCAGTAGTGAGGAAAACCAAATGGTTATTAATGTTTATTACTAATGTTATGAAGTGAATATTTTCGAACTTGATTCATATTTTACTCTATTCTTACAAGAGATGTAAAGAAAAAAATTGGAGCCTCTATGAGAAAATTTTGAAAATATCCGGCGGGCTTTATGTCAAGTCCTTACATTTTTGAAAATGTTTTTCAAATTCGCGGCGCTTCGAGTGGAACCAGATCGACGGGGAAATATTCATTTGGAAGAAATCGTACTGATGGTTTAGGCGCTATTGTTTACAGACGGACGAACGGACGAACGGACAACGGACGAACGGACGAACGGACGAACGGACGAACGGACGAACGGACGAACGGACGAACGGACGAACGGACGAACGGACGGACAGGCAGACAGGTAGATGGACGGAAGTTTTGAAAAGAACCACTTTTTCGGTATCAGGGGACCCTAAAACAAGTATTTTCGTGTAAATGTCGAAATCGATTTTTTCGCAGCAATACCTAACTTTTCATATCAGAAACTTTCAAATTCTGTTGTATGTACGTTTCATAAAAAATTTTATAAAATATCTGGCCCTGTGCTTTAGGCGTAAGATCTTTCATGATGGTTCTTCTGGTTGCGAGGCCCACCTCGGTCGGCCAGCGGCAGGGGCCCTGGCAGCACGCTCTGCAACACAGGGGGCCACGGCGCGCCATCTGAGGACACACAACGGCTCTATTATCATTTGAAATTAGAGATCCCATATTTTTAAAGTGAAAAACCCGCACAGCACAAAATTGTGCCTGACGGGGTGAGGGTTACATATGAACAAAATACAGTTTTTCAGTGTATTTCATCAACACAGAAATAATTGGCTTCTTTCGGTGTATTTAAAAACACTCCATCATAACACAAACGAACTGATAATTATGGAAACTAGAACAAAATTAGTTCTTTAAAAAATGTCATGTACAATTTTCTTAAAAAACAAGTATTTTTGCGTATTTTGCGCTTGAAGTTTATGAACAAAATGTGAAAAACTGCTACAATTTTTTTCTTGAAATTTTTTCCACATGTGTAATAAGAGACGGAAAACAAATAAACAAGTGATGTTATAGAATGACACACACTTTGTCGCAGAACTTGGTTTTCTAATCTCTATAGTTTGAACTAGTTTTTCTGTTATGAATGATGATCTTCCCAGATATCTTCTTTGGGCGCCAAACGGATATTTTTTCACATTTTCTGGATTTTTCGGCTTCCTAATGCTGGAAATGAAACCACCATACTCTATTACTATTATATAACTGTAAATGCCATGCATAAGCGAATATGGTCGCAGTCGTGAAATAGCATAGCTTTCCGAGGGAAGCATTGCTGGTTTGAGTTCTGGTCGCGGAATATTATTTGTCAAAATCCTCTAATGTCGCTGGGACTAACTGATAATTCTAGAAATTTTATTGAATAATATATGAAGTCATTCGAATCACAGATATTGATAATTACGATAAATTAACTGGAAGTATCTGTATGTAAATTTCAAATTTTCAATTCTTTAACAATTTTTCACATCTCTTCTTGGATTTGTAAAACGTACCATCATGTCAGTTGTTTTCGTATCTTGCATTTACCATTTTATGAGTGTGTTCGATTCATTTTATCGTTGTTTGACCCATACGTCACTTGGTTGTCGTAGATGTATGAATGCCGGAATGTGGTTCTGAGGATCTGAGTTGTGGTCGCGAAAGGGGGAGAGAATTTGCTGATTGAAAACACTTTTGATGTTTTATATATTAGTGTAATAACGTTTACCACCAATAGTTTGACATTGTTTTCATCTACTTTCTTTTTGTTAGAAACAAAGGTTTTTAATGCACTGTATATGTGACCCGTTTTGTCCGGGATTTTAGTCCAGAACTAGTGGTGCTACAGAATGGCACAGGGCTTTCCCGTATTAGTTTTCTATTTCCTTGGATTTTCACTTGCTATATTGAATTGCACCATACTCTTTCTTGCCAGCTGCCATCTATCACCGCCAAAAGTATATATTTTTGTATACCAGTATTATAAACAACCCTTTTACATTAACAAAATCGTTCATAGTATGGTATATTATTGCACGAATCATTAAGTCATCGCTATTTCCGTACGAAATATGAGCTATCACTGACGTAATAGTCTCGCCCCCTATATATTTTCAGTTATGGAGTTTAAAGAAGGCAGTGGTACCATATAAATAGATTGCAGTGTTCGCAGTAAAATCAAATACGTTATGAAAAAACTTACTTTTAAAAAATTGGAATTGCAGCTGCACTTGCCATGATTGTAAAACAAAAAAGTTTTTGTGTTTAACATGTAAGGGTCTTAAGGAAATGTATTTTTTTAAGACCTCAACATAATTAAATTCTTCACTGGATACGACAGTAAATATTCCGGGCTTGTCATTTTTGTTCACTATCAAAACCGAACCTTCTTCTTTCACATCGTTGATGCACAAATTGTAAAATTCGACACGTCTACAAGCACCAAATATGCCAAAAATAGAAACAACCTGAAAATCATACCAGTTATTAATACAATACACCAGTTAATAAATAAAACTTAACTATTATTGCCACTGTCATTATTATACCTTCATTAAAGAAAAGTTACATCATCAGCTTTTGTAATAGGTGTGTTTACATCTTGTTGGAAAAATATCATTGCCTTTATAGGTTGATATCCCACATTTACGTATTTCATAAGTAAACTTACTTTGTGAAAAGTTCCAATATCAATATTCTCTTTGATCTTTAGCATTTCCTTTAATTTGGAATAAGAGCACCATAGTGTCGACGCTTTACATGCTGTGGACATAATGTTTAAAGAAGCATGCATTAAATTAACAAACGTCTTTATTCTAGCACATGCCTTATACTTTACCAAACTGCTCCGATAGATACGAAAGAACAGCAGATTTACATAATAAATTTGCATAATTCTTATCCATAAATTTCTTTAACTCTGTTTTTGCAGCTTCTTCCACAATTTATCTTGGCAAATCCATTATGTTTGAATCACGACTTTCAAACTAATTGCCATTTGTAAACAATTTTTTAGTTGCTTAGCATTCACGACGTCAAAACATGAATTTGAGATCTACTACAACTACGAATTACAACTTAACACAACTAATTGCGCTTCCTTAAATCCTTATAATGCTGTTATACAAAATGTGTATGCAATTCGTTTATAGTGTTAATATTTTGCTCTCGTAAGAAGGAAAAGAAGGACAACGTTAGAAACTAATCGCATAATATGCTATTGTCATTTTCTTAATATTTCGGTTTCCTATTGGTAGAACGGAAATATTAATTTTCGAATATTAAAGAACACAAAAACCTAGTTATAAATGGAAATTTTCTTTTATAAATGATGTGCCGTTCAAGAGAAAATGGTGTTCTGGCGCTACTAAAAATGCGAAATTTGAAGCTCATTTTCACAGAAAATGATTGAGTTTTCAAAATACTTTATTTGAAGTTATTTGAAGCACTTACACTCACAAATATAATAATGTTTACAAATTTCTGATAATGTGCATATTAAAGATGTGAGAGATCTTTCAAAAAAATTACAATTATGTAATTTTTGAAAAAACAAAAAATAAACTCAAAACAAGCTTTACGCTACACTAAAGAGTGTAATTATCACCATTTGTTACAAAAGTTTCAAGAAACAATTTGCAGCCATATACGAGAAAATGGCGTTTGAGCGTTTCTGAAAATGCCGAAATTTGAGCTACTTTTCACAAAAAACGGTTGTGTTTTCGAGGAACTTTACTGGACACTATTTAAAGCATATATACTCGTAAGTATAATAATGTGAAAAAATCGCCGATAATGTAAATATTAACGACGTGAGAGACAAGTAAAAACATTTACATTTTTGCAATTTGTGAAAAAACCAACCGATAGACCAATATGGCTTTTATGTCATCGGATAGAGTACATTTGCCACTATCCCCACCAAAAGTTTAAAGAAAACAATTGGAGCCGTTTTTGAGAAAAATCTTGTTTTTGTAACTTTTTAATGTTGCACATATTGCACGCAATATTGCACGAAAACTACTAAAATTTTGAAAAACATTTACATGACCTTTATTAAAGAACTGTATATGCAGAACAAATTTTATTTGAAGAAAAATCTCTATCTTCAATTTTGTAGTTGGAGAAAGACGCCGGAAAAAAGTCAAACTTTCACAATTTTCGAAAATTCAGAGCTGTAGTGTGAAAATCGGACCTATGCCATGTTAAAAAGTGTATTTTACTCTATTCATACAAGAAATTTAAAGAAAAAGTTTGGAGCCGTATTTGAGAAAATTTTGAAAATCCCCGGGGGGCTTCATATAAAGTACCCCCAAAATTTTGAAGAATCTTTTTCAAAATCTCAAAGCTTTGACTAGAATCAGACCGACCGGGGAATATTCATTTTGGAAGAAATCGTACGTATGGTTTAGGCGCTAGCAGTGTTCACAGACGGAAGACGGACAGACGGACGGGCAGACGGACAGAGGGACGTTTTCCTTTCAATTGATTTTTCGGTATCAAGGACCTAGAAAACAGGGTTTCTGGCTACACCACGTGTTAGGAGGAGTTTTTTTCTTAATTTAGCAACAGGTTTTATCCACTTTTTCGTTTTCACGGCTCGGCAATTAATTTTTTTTCGCCGAAAATTGGGCATTTTTTCGCACAGCATTACATAACTTTCCCTATACTACTTATATCACTCCGTGTATACGTACGTATACGGGAAAGTAAAAATATTACAAATTTTTTTATCCCTCCCAAAATCTACATAAAGGTGTTCGTGCGAAAATAAAGGATGGGGAAAGTATAATCCTACTCTTTCAATCATATTTAACTTTATTACCGAATTGAATGGTACGCCCGTGTAATTTAAACGCCTTAAGTAATTAGTTTCATTTCACATACAGTTGCAGATTTTGCGCGTCTCTGAACAGGTGGATTAGTATCGAGAAAAGCCAGATCTGTCCATTAATATTATATTGACTTAAATAAGCAGAGTTTGAAATTTGATGGGTGAGCGATAAAAACTGACCAAAAAAAATGATTAAGAATAATATGAGCGTGTAGTGATTAACCATACCAAGTGCATGCGTACTGTGAGCTATATCACAAAACTTTTACAGAAACAAGACTGTCAATACTTACATTCGATTAATGGACGGTTGCACTGTACACATAAAAAGAATATTCATCGGTATCAAGAAACTATTAATACTTTTAATTGTTGCTGCGAGAGCATTTACGTTTATTTGCATAATCTTGAATTAATGTACACAGAAAGCATGCATGTAATGTGAAGAAATCTAAGCCTTCTAAACATGACGTCACAAACAAAGATCGCCTCCAGCGCCGAGGAATGTAGTTGGAATTGGGTAATATCGATAATCGCCCGTCCAACACAAATGTAATATAATGTTCAAAAGAATTTCAGACTGTAGATTATGGTGTGTGTAAAAGGTTTCATTGAAACCATTGCCCTCAAAGTTTTAGTTTTTTAGACCCTTGTAGGCTTTGTTTAGGAGTTATTTAACTATAAATATTTTGACATGCTTTCTTGTGATACGGGTTGCTTTTGAAATGAATATTAAGATGCGATATATGTTGTAATAATTATATTGTATCTTGTGTTTTTACTTCCTCGCCCTTGTGACGTTACTTGTAGAAAGAGAAAGTGATGTAATCTTGCGCCAGGAGAAAAACGTTTCGGCAGAAAAATTATCATTTGACGCTCCTGCCTGGCTCTGGTTACATAAAAAGGATAAATCCAGTTTCTAAATTGAAAAATATCCTCTATCATATGTTGTAGCCAGAATCTATGTTCTGTGTGTGTCCTTGAAATGGAAAAAATCAATTCACGGCAAATCCATCTGTCCGTCTTTGGTCACGGCAGGCGCCTAAACCGTTCAACCTATCTTTCCCAAAATTGATGTTCCCTGATTGATAAGGAACTCGAGGCTTTAGAAGTTTCAAACGGATGTTTTAATTTTTGACATGAAGCGAACATTTACTTTTTACTTTCCTGTATACGTATGTATGTACGGAAAGTTATGCAATGCTGCGGAAAATCGTTCTCGAGATTTCAATGGAAACACGTTTTGGGGGCCCCTGATACCGAAAAAGTGGTTGTTGTCAAAACGTCCGCCCCTCTGTCCGTATATCCGTCTGTCCGTCCGTCTGTGAACAACCTTAGTGCGGAAACCAGAAGTGCGATTTCTTCCAAAATGAATATACCCTGGTCGATCTAGTTCCACTCGAGGCGCCGCGATTTCGAAAACTTTCTTCAAAATTTGGGGGTGTTTTACATTACCTTCCAGGGACATTTTCAAACTTTTCTCAAAAACGGCTCCAATTTTTTTCTTTAATTTTCTTGTGAGAATAGAGTTAAATATACTTATTAAGGTGGCATAGATCTGATTTTCTCGGTTAACTCTGAATTTTCGAAAATCGCAAGAGCTGAAATTTTTTCGGCGTCTTCCTAGAACTACGAAGTTGAAGATATAGACTTGTCCTCCAAATAAAATTTGTTCTCCAAAGTGAGTTCTTTCTTTAAGGTCATGTAAATTTTTACTTTCCCGTATACGTACGTATATACGAAGTAACATACATAGTATAGGGAATGAAATGTTATGTAATGCTGCGGAAAATCGATCTCGAGATTTCAGCAAAAACACGTTTTGGGGTTTTCTGGTACCGAAAAAGTGGCTATTTCAGAAGGTCCGTCCGTCCGTCTGTGTGTCCGTCGGTCCGACTGTCTGTCCGTCTGACGTAAACCATATGTGCGATTGCTTCCAAAATGGATATTCCCCGATCGATCACTCGTGGCGCCTCGATTTTGAGAAATTTTCTTCAAAATTTGAGGGTACTTTACACGACGCCCCCCGGATATTTTCAAACTTTTCTCAAAAACGGCTCCAAATTTTTTCTTTAAATTTCTTGTAAGAATACAGTAAAATACACTTATTAAGGTGGCATACGTACACTTCACTGTCACTTGAATTTTCGAAAATTGCAAAAGTTTGAAATGTTATCTGCATCTTCCGGGAACTATAAAATTGAAGATAGAAATTTTTCTTTTAAATAAAATTTGTTGTCTAAAGTAACTTCTTCCATTAAGGTAATGTGCATTTTTTTGAAACGTTTAGTAGTTTTCGCACAATGTTGCGTGCACAATATACGTGCAATTTTAAAACATTACGAAAACAAGATTTTCTCCGAAACGGCTCCAAATGTTTTCTTTAGACTTTTGGTAGGTATAGTGCCTAATGTACTTTATGAGATGACAAAAACGCCATATTGCTCAACTAATTTGGGTTTTTTAAAAATTGGATAAATGTATTTTTTTTACTTGTCTCTACGTCGTTAATATTTCCATTAGCGGCGATTTTTTTCACCATATTATATTTACGAGTACATGTGCTTTAAATAATGTTAAGTAAAGTTTCTCGAAAACACAACCGTTTTTCGTGAAAAGTAGCTCAAAATTCCTCATTTTCAGAAACGCTCAAACGCCATTTGGCCATAACACCACGCCATATGGCTGCAATTTTTTTCTTCAAACTTTTGTAACGGATAGTGCTAATTACATTCTTTAATATGACGTAAAGTTTATTTTTAGTTATTTTTTGTATTTTCAAAAATTACATAAATGTAATTTTTTTAAAAGTTCTCTCATACGGTTATAATTCGCATTTCAAGAAATTTGTAAACAGTATTGAAATTGTGAGTGTAAGTACTTAAAATGACTTCCAATGAAATTTTTTGAAAACTCAAAAAAAAAATTGAAAAAGAGCTTCATGGATTAATGGAGATCTTTAAAATGTTCAAGAAGAGAAAAAATTCGAAATGAAATTATTACGAAAAATTTCAATGAATCACATTCGATCATTGATTATATAAATAAAACTAGTCGTACTTCCAAAGCACATACTTTTTCGCACTGCTTCTACGTGGTCCTAAATGTACCTATTACACATGTATTTTCCGTTCCGAGACCCGAAAACTGATCCTTAAAAGTATACACTACATTACATTGGAACGGTATGGGCCGAACATAGCAATAAAAAGAGTCGAACCGTACCACTAAATGGTAAATGCATGATAGGAAAACAATTAATATGATGGTACCTAGAAGAGATGTGAAAGATTATGAAAAAAATGAAAATTTGGAAATTACATACAGACACTGCCAGTTCATTTATCGTAATTATCAATATTTGTGATTTGAATGGCTAAACATAGTTTTCAATCATTTTTCTAGAATTCTCAATTATTTTCTGTGACAACAGAGAATTTTGAAAAAATAGTATTCCCCGACCAGGACTCGAACCAGCGGAGCTTCCATCGGAAGCATTGGGCGTATGCTCGCCAGTTAACGAACACGGCTACGTTTACTATGCGTCAATTTTGCACTTATATAATAGTAATAGTGTATGGTGGTTTTATTTCTACCATTAGGAAGCCGAAAAAAAACAGAGAATATGAAACAAAATGTCCTTTGGGCGCCCAAGGAAGGTATCTGGTAAGATCACCATTCATAACAGAAAAACTGGTTCAAACTATATTATTTAGAAAACTAAGTTCTGCGAGAAAGTCTGTGCCATTTAATACCACCACTAGTTTATTTATTCATTTGTCGTCTGTTATTACACATGTGGAGAAAATTTAAAGAAAACATTTGGAATGGTTTTTGAGAATTGGTTTTCGCAAATTTCAAACGCCAATTGCGCAAAAACTATTCATTTTTTCAGAAAATTGTACATGACATTCTTTAAAAAACTAATTTTGTATAACAGACTTCCTCTTAGGCCAAAATCTCTATCTACTATTTTGTAGTTTTAAATTTTTTTTTAATTTTTCAAAAACAAAGCATCACCCTGAAATAAGATTAGCGCCATATTTTTACCGTCTCTTATCACGTAAATGGAGAAAATTTAAAGAAGGAATTAACGTAAATTAAGAAAAATTTGGAGCTGGTTTTGAGAAACAAATTTTTGGTAAATTTCAAACGCAATTTACGCAAGAACTACTCAATTCTTCAAAAAAGTGTACAGGACCTTATTTAAAGTGCTAATTTTCTACAATAGGCTTTGTCTGAGGCAAAAATCACTATCTTTAATTTTGCAGTTTGAAAATTGTTTTTTGCAATTTTCGAAAAATTGGAGATGCTACAGAGATAAACGAAGAGTATTGGAGATACTAGCGGAGCTACAAAATCGCATACTTTCTTGCGTTTTTCTATTTTCTAACTACTGTACTGTATATTTATACAGTTTTAACTAAGTATGCGATTTTGTATCTCCACTACTCATATTTGTATTTATCCTATTATACTGTTCTTTGCGATACGTTTTCTTTTTTTGTATTTTGAGTTACATGTGAGTTTTATCTCAACTGCTCTGTTACAAATTAATCTACAAACATTAAAACACTTAGTACTAACAGAAAACTATTGCTTTCTGTACTACTACTCTATGGAAAAAGATTTGTATCGAAATTTGTTTATGATTGAACTATATGTACACACAGCAATTTTTAATATGATAATCTTGTAAGAAATTACAAATAAAGTTGAATTAATGGATCAAAAGGTCAATTTTATTTATAAAGTGGGTTTCAAAAGATACTACATAAACATGGTGTGCTGTCTTAAAAGTGTGATAAAGAGATTTGCACATGGAGGTAGCTACTTAACTTGTATTTTAATGATAAATTTACATAACTGTTGTAAAGTAGTTTTATTTGCAAATACATAATGTTCTGTTGCAACTCTTCTTTTTTAAACTTTATTACACGAAATGATGTACCCAAAGAGCGGAAATATTCGAGTTTGTTTACTA
This sequence comes from Acheta domesticus, assembly GCA_031308135.1. NCBI lineage: Eukaryota > Metazoa > Arthropoda > Insecta > Orthoptera > Gryllidae > Acheta > Acheta domesticus. Next base: position 24,939,964 of record JAHLJT010005437.1, on the reverse strand, counting down.
CACACTTCAGTGGATAGTAGAATTTGTGAATTTGTTAGTACAAAATTCCTACATGTATTAGAACTGAATTATTTTTTAAAATCGAAAAATTTCACTCATTAAAATTGTAGAGTATACAGAACTCGCATTTAAAATCATAAACTCAGATGTACAGACGACGTGTATACAACTATCAATAATCAAGCAAAGTAGAAAATACAGAAACAAAGAATGTGAAATGTTCCATGATCTTTCATGACAAAATATTTTGAATTAACTCCACATAATTCCATTCGGTTTTGATTCCAAGAAACCGTTACGCGGTGTACTGCTGTCAAATATACAAAATACCATAACCCGCGAAATAACAGTACAATCGTCATGAGACAAGTACCAACTTATCAGAATAAAATAGATTTTATTACGTATTCAAGGTTTTTAACTTAACCCGGCAGTAGGCGCGCGGGGTGCCTGAGTCACCTCAGCATTGTTTCGGAGCTCACTGTACGTTTAGTTTTATTTATAATCTTGCGAGCTTCTCAATACCTTCCAAGGAAAGTTTTGTGCACATATCTCCACTCTTCTCTTTCAACTGCTTCCTGCCCTTTCCTGGAAATTTTGTCGCAATGGCGATGGCGCGTGGGCCACCGAATCACCTCGCGCAACCTTTGTTATCGCTTCCTGCCACGCTGAGCTCCTGCTTTGTGAAAATTGTTTGCAAAAAGAACATTCATAAATATTAAAATTTTATTTGTACTTGTTTCCAAACTATGTATAAATACTTGGAAATAAACACTTATTCATTGAAGAAACAAAACTGATTGTTATTGTTTTGTTGACATTGGTACCGTGGGGAGATGAGGCGCCCCGCGCAACTCAATTTGTTACAAAACGTGGTGCGCCTACTGCCGGGTTAAAGCGTCAACTACCCTTAGCTTCTCAACCATTATTTTTCTAACCCTCTAAAAACGATTAAATAACACAAAACGAAAGTACGATTACTATATTTTAAAAATAATAATAACAATAATAATAACAATAATAATAATAATAATAATAATAATAATAATAATAAGATTCCTACACTTTCCTATTCTTTCGGAATTCTTAAGTGGTCAAGTGCAGACCTTGCTGAATTAAATAGATTGACAAGAAGGCTACTTACTAAATTCCGGTGCCTTCATACCAACTCATCTATTAAAAGACTATATCTACCCCGAAGAGAAGGAGGAAGGGGACTACTAAATATTGAAAATCTCTGCAGAACGCAAGAAAGAAAAATGAAGCAAAAGTTACTCTCGTGTGAAGATGAATTAATGAAAATGTCTGTACATGCAGATGATGGTTATACTCCGCTAAACTTGAGTGACACAATCTAAAGAAAACAGAAACCGCGAAAATTACTAAGTATGAAGATCTTGCTCTGGAAATAAAACAAATGTGGAAACGGCAGAGTGTAAAAACATATCCACTTATTTCGGCTGAAGGTGTAGACTCAAAAATTTCAGGAAAAATCTAAAACTAATGGGATTACCTCAACGAATCCTAAACTACGGACAGAAAGCAGTGATTCTGCAGACATGTCATATAGTTCGCAAGTTCTGGAACTAACACAAATGAGGCTCCCATATTGGTCTTGAGGGTCAGAGTGAAATCTCTCTCCTCAGTGACTGAGCTCTTTCCTATTCGTGACAGGATTGGGCAAATTGAACCCAGCACAAGCAGCTGAGAATCACACGATAATGATAATAATAATAATAATAATAATAATAATAATAATAATAATTTTCAAGGAGATTCACTATCCCCTCTGATTTTTCAAGGAGATTCACTATCCCCTCTGCTGTTTTGCATTAGTTTGATTCCTCTATCGAGACAGCTGTCGCACACTGACTTTGGTTACAAACTCCATGGTGATGAAAGGCCTGTATCACATTTATTTTACATGGATGATCTTAAAGTGTTTGCTAAGAATGAAGCGATTCTCTCCCAAATGCTGTCTGTCATCAATGATTTTAGCAATGACATCTGCATAAAGTTTGGTCTTGACAAGTGTGCAAAAGCCAACTTAAAAAGAGACAAAATGACCACGTCAGAGAACATTGAAGTTGATAGACACACTGTGATTCAAGATCTTGAGCCAGGTAAAACTTACAAATATCTGGGCATTGAAGAATGTGAGACCATCTCGAACGACACAATGAAAGAGAGAATTCGCAGGGAGTATTATAGAAGAGTGAGACTGGTCCTGCAGTCCGCTCTGAACTCAAGGAATAAAATATCAGCAATAGGTAGTTTGGCGGTGCCTGTAGCCGAATACAGTTTCGGACTAGTAGACTGGACTGAGCAGGAAATTCGCATCATGGATCGAAAAACCAGAAAACTGCTTACAATGCATCATGTTGCCCACCCCCGAGCTGATATACATAGACTTTATGTGTCACGTAAAGAAGGAGGAAGAGGCCTGAGACAAATTCAAGCCTCCTGGCACAATGCAATAACCGGGATGGGAAAGTATGTAGTCAGCCATCAAGATGACCCTCTAATGAGGCAGGTCATGAAATCTGACCGAAGAATGGGAAACAGAGGCATTGTTAGTGTAGCTAGAAGCATTGCGAAGAAAACTAGGCAAGATACGTCGAATAACACAGACACTGAACTTCTGATGCTGCAAAACATGAAGTGTGAGACACAAAAAATGTTAAAGAAATCGTGGAGAGACAAACCACTCCACGGACAGTACCTTAAAAAGAATAAACAAGGTGCAGATCAATAAAGATCAATCATTTATGTGGCTTAAAAGGGGAAGAATGAAGCCAGAATCGGAAGCACTTGTAATAGCTGCCCAAGATCAGGCCTTGAGAACACGACATTATGATAAAGTGGTTCTCAAAATTTCCCTAGATGATAAATGCCGCATTTGCCTAGAGCAACTAGAAACCATTGATCATATTGTCTCAGCTTGTCTAATCCTGGCAAAGACGGAATACCTGAAAAGACATGACAGGGTGTGTAGCTACCTCCACTGGCAGATCTGTACCGCCCTCGAAGTTCCAAGCACATGCCCCAAGTGGTACGAACACTCACCAAAACCGGTGACGTCTGTTGGATTGTGTATGATATTGTACGACCAACAAATTCAAACTGATCGCACGATAGCGGCAAACAAACCGGATATAGTTATCCGGGATTTGGCGAAAAAATCGTGTTTACTTATCGATGTTGCTGTACCTTGCGACCAAAACGTCGTTACCAAGGAGGCAGAGAAACGTGTTAAATACAAGAGTTTGGAAATCGAGATCAGCCGAATGTGGGGCGTAAAAGCACAGGTCGTCCCGATAGTTATCGGAGCTCTGGGATTTGTTCCGCAAAATTTGAGTAAGAACTTGTCTAAACTCTCAGGTAATTCAAAAGACTGGGAAGAGCAAGAAATTGCTTTATTTGGAACAGCCCACATTTTGCGTAAAGTATTGTAGAGGCACTGATAGTCACCGGATCTGCTCCTTAGGTAGCTGGTTGCAACCTGGAGTAATTTTATATTCAGTCGACTCATAACATTTTTAGTCGTGATGTAATGGAATAATAATAATAATAACAACAACAACAACAACTCTACCTAGGAAATACAGGACCTTGCAGTTGGTGGTGGAGCTTGAGTACCCCCATGAGCCTGAGAGCTATGTAAGTAGTAGTCTAACTCCCTTGTTGAATAGGTCGAAGTTGAGGGGTCCTGACTAAGAAGTACTCCATTTTGAGGAGAATGGAAAGGAAGTTTCGACTTCCTGCTCTCGGCTCATGGAGGGTACAGGAGAGAAACTGGGTTGGCACACCAGGCCACTGATTAGAGTGGAGGCCTGAATCTTGCATTAGCCAGCGAAGGAGGTTGCCTTCAGCAGTCAGTGAAAATCCCGTAGGGTTTAGTAATGCCGACTGGCGATCGGAGGGACCCCTTGCTGGGCCCTGCCGGGGGATGCCCCGAGGCCACTATGGGTCGCAGTAACGGATGGCAGGAAACAACCCAAAGGTTAAGTGTGAACTGTGAACTCGAACTTGCGTCCTGTGAATCTTCACTTCAAACCAATGAGAAAAATGAATAGAACAAGAAATGCAATGAATCTTGACGTGCCTTGTTCTACCAATGTCCCATACCTGCTCAGAAACCGAACTAATGTAACCTTGCCGACGTCTGGCCATCCAACGGATGTTAGTCCCAGGGACCCAGAGCCGGCAGTAGCTCGAAGCCATCGTCAGAGATGGACCCGGGATGAATTAAAGGAGGTGATGTGGTGCTTTTACTATGCAAAAGCGAAAAATGGGGGTTTAGAAATAGAAGTTTTCAAGGTATGGAGAGAGCGGAACCCGTAAGACACATCCTAAACTCAAAGAAGCTTGCCAATCAACGACGATACATACTCAGCAGCGGAAAATTCACAGCAGAACAACTTGCTGATATTCAGAGAAATGCGGAGTATGTTCTTTGATCGAACTACCCACATGCCGAGCATGTAGAACTTGAAACCGATGAACCTGTGGAAGGTTCATCTCTTTCAAATGAAACACACGTCAGTGGTGAAAATTCATCTGGCAATGAATTACACGAGAAGGAAATTATGCGAAATCTCCTCCGACGCGAGGTAGAAAGAGTTCGTCAACTTCCATTTGTATCTTTTGCACCGTTCACATATCAGATAATTTTATTTTCTTGCATTAATACGTACATAGTAAAGACAAATTATTGTGATGGGGCAGCGTAAATCGGCGATTTTTCAACAGAAAAACTCTTGTGACCGTCGAGACCACGAGTTTAAAGAGAAAGGCACGCGCCTGCGTGTTTGGCGTCGAAACAAAATTGTATTGACAAGAACAGTGAATTCTTCGTAAATTGCTTAAAAGTGAAATAAGCTTGCCAAATGAAGTATATATTCAGATAGATTTTATAATACACTTTCCTTGTTTTAGTATCACAACAAATATTCTCCAGAAATGTACACAGTTTTTCTTGCTGTTGTAAATAAAATAATTAATAATTCCAGATTAATAGAACAAATGTTTGTTGTTGCAATCAGAAGAATTATTATTACTATTATTAATATTATTATTCTAATTCACAGACAGACGGACGGACGTATTGAAAAAGATACTTTTTTCGGTATCAGGAAGCTGCAAATCCTGTATTTCCGTTTAAATCTCGAAATTGATATTCCGCAGCATCATTTTCTCTATTCTACGTATAATACTTCATGCTGTGTGCGCGCCGACTACTTAAACGGCGCGCGCTAGCAGAACTCAAAGACTCGGTCAAGAGGGCGCAGCACAAACGCGCTGCGCACTGACCATAACGTAAACTCGATTTCCCATTGGCCCACCGGGGTATAAAAGCCCGGTGGACAACGGGTCAGTCGAAGTCAGCTACCAGTCGTCAACCTGCCAGCTACGAATCTGCAACGCGTCTGCCAGAGACCAACGGAGGGCCAGCCCACGCATCCGCCAGCACGAGCCTAACGACCGAGTCTACCGACTCGTCACGCCGAGGCAACAGCGATCTACAACGCCACTGCCTCGCCGCCCCGGGCGCCGGCCCCGCCGCCGCCACGACGCTCTGCCAGCAACGCGGCCACCCCCCGGCCTCACTACTGCCGAGCGGACGGCCCCGCTGCCGTCGCCACGTTCGGCTAGCGACAGTTTCCGCCTGGCATCGCCCAACGGCCTCACGCTGTCGCGGGTTCTACCTGGCCCCCGCGCTCCAGCCTCTCGGCACCTGGGCGACGGCTCCGCCGCCGCCACGACTCTCAACCGGCGACCCTATCTGCTCGCCGCGGCCGTTGTCACGGCCCCCACAATACAACTCGCCACGGCCGTCGGCCGTAAAACAGAGCCTTCGGCTCACCCAGCTCGCCTACTGGCGACCATTTGTATATTTATATTGTGAAAAATAAATGTTGTGAGAAACGAAGTTTTTCTTCTGATTGCAAAGACACAACACTCCATATACACATACATACGTATTCAAGGAAGTAAAAACCGTATTAAGAACCCGCAATTCGTGAAATCTCACTATGTGACAACTTTCTTTATATTACGCATTTTAAACTGGATAGCTTACTTGGTATGTTCTCTTCGTGAAGTACGCACAGAAAATAATACTCGGTAGATGTATTAGATTTCCAATTACAGGATCTCCGTTTCATCATTGTACACGACGTCGTCTTCTCCTTCTTCTTCTTCTTCTTCTTCTTCTATTAAAGTTAACACCTGTTTTTCTTCATAATTCACCGTCAGGATGATTCAGGAGATGTGGAAATCCAACGTTCACAACGTAATGTTTGAAATTAATAAAATTTTATTTAAATAAGAGTGTTTCTGCGGAAAATTCGCCGTTTTCCTTCCCACGATGAACTTCGTAAGGCGAACAAAGCAAAACCAACGAATGAATCCTTCATCGCATGGCAGAATCTTGGAGATATATGAAAATTGCGACGATGGTGTAGCGGCGGCGATGGTGTAGCGGCGGCGATGGTGTAGCGGTTAGCGAAACGGGCCGCTGAACCCCTCGGCGGGTGCAAACCCTATCGAAACCGTGGCTTTTTGTTAGGGGCGACAAAATCCTTCGTACGCCTTCCTTCGGAGGGGAAGTAAAGCCGGCTATCCCATGTTAGTAGATTTACTAGCATGTAAAAGATCAAGCTAAATGACTCCTCTGAGCTAATTTCAAATTGCCTGTTTCGTCGCCTCAGTAATACCTTCTTTCCGCTTGTTGGTGAAAGGAGCGTAGCGAAATTTGCGTGGTAAGACGGAAGAGCAGGCCTCGTGGCCTGAGTCTCGCCACGTAAAATAAGGCATCAATTCAATTCAATTCAATTTCGAAGTTTATTTAATTTTCCTAACGGCAGTCTCGATTTGCAATTATTGGACATTTTAGACCAGTAACTGAACATCAACGACCATAAAAAATTTTAGTTGCACAAAAACCATTGGCGAAGTATCTACGAGTATAATTCCATTTGCAAAGCTTTGCTAATACCGGCCCCTGGCAAAAATAACCAAGACACGCCGGGTAGGCTTTGGAAAAACCAGCAAGACAATGTTATAGCCGGACGCTGTAAGGGAGAGGGCGGGCTCGCCGCCCTCATGACTAATAAATTAGTAGTCAAATAGTTAAAAATTCTATTTTGGGGTAAAGATGAGTGGTAAAAACATTAGTTTTGCGGTAATAAATTAGTAATAAAATTATTAAAAATTCTGGTACTAGTTTGGTTTGATTCTGCTATTGTGGGCGGGCCAGCTTGATATGGTGCTAGCCCGCCACCCCCCTGCTTTGGGGTGAAGATGAGTGGTAAAAAAATTAGTTTTGCGGTAATAAATTAGTAATAAAATAGTTAACAATTCTGGCACTAGTTTGGTTTGATTCTGCTATGGTGGGCGGGCCAGCTTGATGGACCTAGTCCAATACTGTCAGTCTGCCAGTACTGTACAAAGTAATAACTGCAGCCATAGCTTGCAAAATGTGCAGACACCTAGACAAGAACCATCTGATGCCAATAGAACAAAAAGGATATCGCAAAGGCTCTTATGGCCCTAAGAAAATCTTACTACTGAATAAAGTCATCTCGAATGATGTAAAGAAACGAAAGCGTAATTTGAACATGGCTTGGATTGACTACCAAAAGACCTTTTATAGTGTATCACACGATTTGATTCTAAAGATCCTAGAGATCTATAGATTTCAACGTAGACTTATTGAGTTTTGCAAGGCCAGTATGAAGTCGTGGAGTACCAGGTTACTAATATACAGCGGAAGAAACGCAGCAGAAACAAGAAGTATTCAGATTAAGAGGTGTATTTTTCAAGGAGATTCACTATCCTCTCTGCTGTTTTGCATTAGTTTGATCCCACTGTCGAGACAGTTGTCGCAAGCTGACTTTGGTTACAAGCTTGGTGATTAAAGGTCAGTATCACATTTGTTTACATGGATCATCTGAAATTGTTTGCTAAGAATGAAGCGATTCTCTCGCAAAACCTGCCTTCCGCGAAAGACTTAACAATGACATCTGCATGAAGTTTGGTCTTGACAAGTGTGCAAAAATCAATTTAAAAATAGGCAAACTGACAATGTCAGAGGGCACTGAAGTTGAAATGCATACTGTGAATCAAGACCTTGAGCCAGGTAAAACAACTATCTGGGCATTGAAGTATATATGAGACCATCTCGAACGGCACATTGAAAGAGAGAATACAGAAGAGATAGACTTGTCCACTCTGAACACCAGGAATAAATATGTCTGCAATTGGTAGTTTGGCGGTGCCTGTAGTCGAGTACAGTTCCGGACTACTGGACTGGACTGAGCAAGAAATTCGCATCATGGATCGAAAAAACAGAAAACTGCTTACAATGCATGATGTCGCCCACCCTCGTGCTGACGTACATAGACTTTATGTATCACGTAAGGAAGGAGGATGAGGCCTCAGACAAATTGAAGCCTCCTGCCACAATGCAATAATTTGAATGGGAAAGTATGAAGTCAGACATCAGGATGACCCTCTAATGGGCAAAAGTCAAGAAATCTGACAGGAGAATGAGAAACAGAGATATTGCAAGTGTAGTAAGAAGCATTGAAACATGAAATGTTAAAAACACAAAAAATGTTAAAGAAGTCGTGGAGTGACAAGCCACTTCACGGACAATATGTAAAAATAATGGACAAGATCAGTAAGCATCAATCATTTATGCGGCTTAAAAGGGGAAGAATGAAGCCAGAATCGGAAGCACTCACGATTATAGCTGCTCACGATGAGGCCTTGAGAACACGACATTACGATAAAGCGGTTCTCAAAATTTCCCAAGATGATAAATTTCGCATTTGCCAGGAACACGTGCAAACCATTCATCATACCGTCTCAGCTTGTCAAATCTTAGCAAAGACCGAAAACGTAAAAAAGCACGACAGAGCTACCTCGACTGGCAGATACTCGTATTACCGCTCTCGAAGCTTTAAATACATGCTAGAGCTCTTGGAGTTATACGGGTCTTCAGTCATGCGGGTACCCAGGACCCGTATATGCGGGTATTCTAACGGGTCAACCCCACCCGCATCACACGGGTACCCGTATCAGACGGGTACCCGTATCAGACGGGTACCCGTATCAGACGGGTACCCTTATCAGACGGGTCGCCCATATATGCGGGTATTCTAACGGGTCAACCCCACCCGCATCACACGGGTACCCGTATCAGACGGGTACCCGTATCAGACGGGTACCCGTATCAGACGGGTACCCTTATCAGACGGGTCGCCCATATAATACGGGTCGCCGGTATTTTTGATAGACACGAACAGAAGATTGTAAAGTTATCTATTTATGTACGCTGAAGTTACCAGATAATAAGCGAAGTAGGAAAGTAACGGAACGAAACAGTAAATCAAGAAAAGGTCTTAAGGGCGCTTTGTGTTTCTTCACTGCGTAATTATTAATGCCGTTCGTACGTTAGAAAGTTGCTTAATTTATTTAATACATTATAGTTTATATTTTAAAGCATTTACAAAATTATTATTTAAATACTTATTTAAAAAATTGAAGATATAAATTAATTTAAATTTTTATGTATGTTTAAGCAATAAGGCAATTTCTTTCCAAATACGACAGAAATAATGAAAAAGACGAACATCTAACAATTCTGGATTTGTTTAAATAACATTTGACATCTTTCAATGCACAAGATGACGCTTGAGCAATGCCTTTCCGTACGATTCATCTCTGCATCAGTTCATCATTCTTATCAGTTCTGCGAAGGGAAGCAATATGAGGTGTTGATTAGGACGGCGTGTCGAGTTAGATATTTTCTCACGCGCGAGCAACCGCTTTCTATTTCGATACGATTATTGCATCCACTCAATGTTGCCAGACGTACCAGGATTCTGGTATTTTTACCAGGATTTTAATGAAGTTACCATGTACCAGGGTGAAGACATCCTGGTACGCTTAAATACGTAATTTATGATTTAAGATTCCTATAATCTTTGTTTATCCAATAATTTAACACGAACACCAATATTACAAATAACTGATATTTGTGAAAAAACTGCCGTAAAAACATGAGTGACATGGTATTTTTCCACCACAGGCTACAGGAAAAAAGGATACGTCTTAGTCTGCCATTTATGATGGAAATACTATTTTCTTTCCGCCATGTTTCCATTTAGTTTATTGATATAAAATATCTCGATATTGAGTTAAATTTAACAAACTTTCTGTGCCCGTTATAATATGAACTATATCAGAATCAGTTGTAATTGGTACCAAGAATTGTACTGTAAGTACCAGGATTTTTGAAGGTTTGTACGGGGAATCACATTTAATTGTTTGACAATGCAACATCAACTCTTCTGTCAGTTGTAGATTGTTTTCTATGACTTGAATGCTGGCGTGAAATTCAGAAAAGCTTTGTGTCGCGCCTTGATCGTGTTTTTTATACCTTAAATCAAAAGTAAGATTCATACATTTACCATGAATATCGTCCGCCATTCCGTCGCTGCAGTTTCTGCTACTTAGTTTTGTTTTGTTTTTAGAATAATGTTATGACGGGAAGCAACGAAGAGAGAAAAGAAGATGCGCTTTTTGTCCAAGGAGGCAAACCAGGTTCACGCAGCATTGTTGCAATATTTGATCCAACCACGTTGAAAAGAACTCACAAGAAAGAATTTTTGTTTGCAATGAGTGTAGTTCTGAGGAAGCTTATTTTAGTTCACAAACAGGCGCGGCTCGTCATTAAAGGCTGTAAGGCGGAGCCTCTTCTAGAGAAATCGACCTCAAAAAGAAATTAAAAAATATGTTTAAACATGTATTTATTTATTAATAATGGATTTCTGAGTTGTATTATGTAACAAACATATCAAATTTTTTTCTTTGTCGGTTCGTTAACGGCCGTCCGTAACGCATTTGAAGCTGTTGACAGGGAAGAGAGAAGCGGTAGGCTCCCACTTCATTCCGCCATAAGGCCTGTGTAAAACGAGGAGGCATGACGTCATGCATTCACTGCACAGGCTTACCGGCGGACGAAAGGCTGCGGACAGGCAGCCTTCAGGGGTGGGAGGTCTAGGGTCTGAAGAAGGGCGTGCTCACCAGATGGCATTACTATGCAGTTCAGCGGCTATCATTGCGCTTTAACTAGTTTTCCCGATACGCGGTAGGAGCGTTACTCCCCTGAGTCTGTATCAGATTTATTAATAGAAATACAAGACAGGCAATGCAATGCAATGCATGTGCAGCCTTCCCCATTTATAAAACCACGAGCCGCGACTGTTCACAAATGTCCCTGTGTTTCAATGTGGTAAAAATATATTGTTTATTGAATTAATTGTTTTCTACTATTTAACTTTATTAAATGAATTTACTCTAAATAACACTTCACGACTGTTATTTTGATTCGAGTGCTTATTATAAGCAAAAATTATGAGCCTGCATGTCATCTTTATGTATCACTTCATCTATACAAGTTATAGAAACCTATAACAAATGTCTGGGAATATTAATGTAATATTTGATTCATAATAAAACAATAAATATAACATAAACAGTTGTTAGATAAAATCTAACACGCGAGTAATGTCGTTACAAAAATATGCGTCAGTTACGGCGCCTTAATGTATTTTATGTAAAATAAGTACCAGAGAAAAATTAAATCACACACCTATAAAAATTTCTTTTATACTTCGTTTTTTCTAACGTGGCCGATGACATTAGGCCATTATTACACCTCCTGCCTTATAAAATAAATCTTTTCAACATTGGTAAGCACATTTCTGAGGCCACGAGACCCGTTGAGAAGGAAGATTGCGAATTAATGAAAAAGATTCATTTTATAAAGCAGAGGGTCTAATAATTTCCTTATGTCATCAGCGACGTTAGAAAAAGCGAAGTATAACCACTTATTCTTTATTTTGTTTTTGTTTTAAAGGTGTCGTACACTTGAGTTTTTCTAACTTTAATTTGCCACCATAAACATTGATTAACATAATAATATCTATAACTCGTCAAATTGAACAATTTTTAGTACCGTCGTACTGAAAATATCTTTCCGTTTCCGCCTTTTTTTCGTCTTTTCCGACCATTTTGTTCTGTAGTCCTTTCTTCCATTTCATTTTCGCCCATTTCGTCCTTCTGGTCCCTTTTGAAAAGAAATTGCGTTATTGCTTCAACATAAATAACCATTTCGAACAGTCCCGCGACCCGTATTATACGGCCGACTCGTATTCTACGGGCGACCCGTATGATACGGGTACCCGCATGATACGGGTACCCGCATGATACGGGTACCCGCATGATACGGGTACCCGCATGATACGGGTACCCGCATAATACGGGTACCCGCATAATACGGGTACCAGTATGATACGGGTACCCGTATGAATGCGGGTGGGTTCGACCCGCACTTTTCTGAGACGGGCGGCGGGCGGGTTGACGGGTCTGCGGGTATTGAGAGCTCTAATACATGCCCCAAGTGGTACGAACACTCACCAAATCCGGTGACGTTTGTTGGATTGTTTACAATATTTTATGGCCAACATATCCGCACTAATCGCACGATAACGGCAAACAAACTGGATATAGTTATCCGGGATTTGGAGAAAAATAGTTTCCAGGCGCGGATCTAAGGGGGGTCACGGGGGTCATGACCCCCCCCCTCAAATGTTGAAACCGTCAACATTTTGTGATCAAAAAAAAACTCTGAGAAACTGATAATCTTTCAGAATCGGGACTGTCCGAGACATGTTTTGAGACATTTTCTGACAATGCTAGAAATTTCTAAAAATTTAGCAATGCTGAAACTAACGAATTTATATAGAAATTGGAATTTAATTTGTATAAAAACATACGTGTGCTCAAGATCACTTTAAAAATAGTTTTAGAATCTATATATCTAAACAAGTAACATATCTAAAGTCGGAATGAAAAACACTGTGCGTTACTAGTGTTGCCAACTTAATGTGAATATTTGACACTAATTGAACGAGATAATTGGGGGGGGGGGGAATTGACGTCAACAAATGGACTCATCTTAAAATTCACAACTGTTGTTTCAAGGGAATATAACTAGCTAAACTTAGTAATCATAATGGTTTGTGTATACAATTTTCAACAATCTTGCTTTCAGGTGTTTGTTAGAATTCAGTTTCGATGACATAATTCAATTCAGTATCGGTCCTTCTATCGAACTTAATGATTATTCAACCTAAAAATGATTAATGTAATCAGTAACGGCGAACCTAATTTTACCACTGAAATCTGATGCCGGTTTTAGTTTTGTAAGAACGTAAGACGCCGCTTTCATCACAAGTTATGGCTATCAACAGAGATTAGTGGTAAAGATTTGTCGGAAAGAATTAGAGATAGAGAATTTTAGTTTGATTGATGAGCGAGGATAGTGTCTGACGATAAAATATCTTATTTGAATGTTTTGCTGACGTTGAGTCAGAATACGGTATCAAAAGCAAATTTTCACAGCTCTCATTCTTGATGAACAGTATTGCAATGATGTTACTTTATTTGGGTTTTAATTATACAAAGGACCTTGGCAATGCAAAAGGAATCAGATCAGTTGTTTGTAATATATTAAATCAGGCCTGCACAGCGTTTTGCACTCTGAGTGACCTCGAGAGCCGCGCGCGAGCAACTTGAGTGCAAACCCGGGCCGCTTGGATGGGTGGGGATAAGACTCATTCCAGAAGAGGGGGACCGCCAATGAGAATGCGCAATTCTAACCCTAGTGCGTAAATGGAAAGATCAATTGTGAGAATGACGGGCTATTACATACACTTCAAGCATCATTACTATTTATTTTGGAAATGTTCGGTATTATGAATGCTTGATACAATTATTGGTATTATAATTGCTTTGTGAGGCTGATAATTTGCTTTGCTATGATGTAATCGCAAATTTATCATGCTACTAAATTCAAAATTCTAATATTAAATTTTTTGTTCGATAATGATAGTAATAAATTATTTTTTAAGTAAATAAGTTTATTTGATAAATTTACAATTGTATGATTTTATCAACGCTAAAACGTCTTATTCTTAAAAAAATCATTATTATTATGTGCTCTTGTCGAAAATTAGAGCAGAAAGTATATTCCTAATTTCAAATCAAGGAACACTTTTTATTCATAATCGTTCACGACATTGTATAAAAATATTAAGCCCTCTGCTTTCTTTTTAACGATGCTCATAATAATGTTATGATTGTCGGAAACTCTCGTAAAAAGGGTTTGCTCATTGGTGTCTCTTATTCACCTTCATCATGAGTGAAAATGGTCACAAATGTATGTGCTGCCATACAGTATCCTTCTTGGAATTGGTTATATTTCATTTTTATATCAATCTTGATGTGAGAGACTGCTCTCAATTTCTTCCGCTATGCTATCATTTGGAGACTATATCATTCCTGGTGAAAAGTCATTTATTAAGTTGTAAATTTTTCTTAGTGAAAATTACAACTAAGAAATTTTTAAAAGTGGCCATTGCTTTAAAATATTGATTATGAGTTACAATGAGCATGAAATAAAATAAATAAAATATGTCGATACATAGCAGAACACAGAAACACGTTAACAGTAAAATACGGCCCTTGAAGCTAGAAATACGACTAATATGTCGTATTTAAATAAGTAGGCAAATCATTTCACAGCATGAATCATTGCATTAGACACCCAGGTATTCAATATGCGAGCCGCGTCGACCCCGCACCGGCTTCTCCCCTCTCCACAAAGCAACCTTCTTCCCACTACTTGCACTTTCGTAGCTGTCGCGGACAGACGGCTGGCTCATAAGTGCAGAATACTCGCGGGAGCAGGCGTTGTGTAGGTCTCTATTAAATGTTGCATTAAATTAAATTATTAGATGTTTGCATGTCTCGGTGTAGTTGTCCCCAAAATTATAATGAAGTTTACAACATTCTTATAGAAGAATCGCCATTGAAGGAGATTCAAATGTGGTGCAAATTTATTAACACACGAAAGAGCACTATAAACGAAAAAATGTAAAAGAAGGAAAAATGAGAAAAATAATTGTGCGAAAAAATAAAAGTATAATTTAGTTTATTTACTTATTATATTCTTGTATTTATCCCTATATAGTATTTGAGTAAACTCCTATACATTACGTGTGCGGAGATTTCCGTGCCTCTCAGCTAGATCACTTCCCGTGCACCAATCGAAACATATGAGGTGTCATTGAACGCGTCTCGGTCCCCTGTTGGGGAACTGATAATTTGTTTTTCGATCCGGCCATAAGATTCCAAGAAATTGTCAAAAATTGCTTTTTTTATCTATGATCCTTGTGAGCATGACGGCAATTAAACCAACGCCACCTAAAAAGATCTATGCATGTGGCATTGATTAATAAACCCCATTATTCCGTGGTTCCTTTCAGTCCACGACACTATAATTTCCACGAGGATGGATACACTGACTTTTGCCAAACGAGAAAAAACTAAATGAATATCGCCCAATGATGTGTGTGTGTGTGTATATATATATATATATATATATATATATATATATATATATATATATACACATATCATTGATGTCGTTCGGCAGAATGTGTGATAAATTCTGAAGTATTTTAGTTGTAGTGAAGTGTGAAGTGTTTCATGTGTATTTTGTGTAAAGGATTTTGCAATTTGCCTTGGAACATTAAATTTGAAGAATGTGAAGTGAATACGAAGGAAACATAAACAGTAAATACTAAACAATACATTTCTTAAGCGTGTAAAAATCTATTTTTAATTGAATGTGACTTACATCTTATACACATAAACATGCAAATAGTAACATTTTAATGATAATATATATTCGCCTTGAGAACAAAATTCTGACCGAGTTTGCGGAGTTTTAAAATCTTAAAATAGGGGACGAAAATATGGAAGTGTTAAGCAACTCAGGGGAATAAAATGAGATGAAGATTTTGCGTCAGAATTTTCCGAACTAAAGGAGAATGATATTATATTAGCATTAGAGAATAAGGCAGAACAACAGCATACAGGTGATCATCTATGTTCATATTAGAAAAAAACGTAAAAAATGTAGCATTGCTGTCGCATCATTCATATACCTGCATTTTTTACTGCTATTATAATTTTGAAATTGCAATATGACCAGTTCATTTCCCGTTTGGAGTTAATATACAAGGCCATTGAGAGTTGTGACATTTTGAACTGGACTATAACATTAACAGATACTACGATTCATTGGTAAGTGCAATGCCAGATACTCTTAAGAATTTGAGCAAAGCTACGCATGAAAGAAATGAAGTATGAAAGAAATTTTCAACAAATGAATATACTTTTTAAACGTCTTTACCAAGGAGGCAGAGAAATGCCTGAAATACACGAGTTTGGAAATCGAGATCAGCCGAATGTGGGACGTAAGAGGATAGGTCTTACAGATAGTTATCGGAGCTCTGGGATTTGATATGCAAAATTTGGGTAAGAACTTGGCAAAGTATTGTAGAGGCACCGAAAGTCCATCAGATCTGCTCCGTAGGTAGCTGGTTGCAACGTGGAGTAGATTTTATATTCAGACGACTCATCACATCTTTAGTTGTGATGCAGTGGAATAATAATAGTGGACGCAAATTTTGGTATTAAATTTCGTAAATTTTACTAATGGGAGAACGTACTTGCGATTGTAGCATCGATTGATCCTTTTTACCGTACCATAGATGGTTATGATCCGTGGGCGCTGCTCATGACGTGTGCCTCTGCATTGGTTCCAAGAGAAGGCCGTCAGCCAGTTTGCCTCTAACGACGCATCTCCCGGCAACGGCGTCAGCCATCCAACAGTGTGTGCAACTTCCCTACATTGAGTTCTTGGAATAAATGTACACAGGTCAATCACATGTATATGTCCACCGCCTATGTTCACTGTAAACGTTCAATCATTCCTCCCAGATGGCAAGTGGCAGCACTGACTGTGGAGGGTGTCGGGTAGAAGCGGAAAATAGTATACTAATTGCCGCAATGTACGAACGGAGCGATTAAACGGACGTCCAATAGAGCGTGATCATCAGCTTTCGGGGCAAGGGCGGAAGCATTTCCGAAACGGCTAGGTTTGTAAATGGTTATCCTTGGCGCCATGATTAATGTACAGAATAGCAAAATGGCAATATCCAAAACCGGCGCTGAGGCAATGTGGCGCACCGCAGGCCATAGATGTCAGGGTCAAGGCTGCGGCTGCGTATGCGTCTGCGGCTGCGTCAAGGCACGATGGCTGCGGAAATGTGTACGGGCGGGTTGACATGCAACTGTACAGTAACTGACCACCCAAATGAACCCTGACTACCAACAGGATCTCCTCAGCAAACGTTGCGGAAGCAGAGGCCTAGATCATGCACCCATGCTGACTGCTCTTCATGCGAGAAGTCGGCTGGAATGTGCTAGTACGAGTACACAACTGAGCGCCAGCGAGTGGCGACAGATGGCCGTTTCAAATATCACCTTTGCTGATGGTCGTTGGCCTGAAACACCTGAACGCATACACCCTACAACAATCACCGGATGGATCCAGGCCGGTGAAGGGGTCGTGATGGTGTGCAGAATATTTTAGTGGCATTAGCCAGGGGATCTCGTCATTCTCGAAGAAAAACTTGGATCAACAAAAGTATGCAGTCATTCTTCATCACCATGTCCATCCCTATGTGCAGATCGCTTTTCCTCAGCAAGACATATAGATGTAGGACAAGGTAACGTGTCATTCAGCTCGCAGTGGTTCGAAGAGTCCAAGTGGGATTTACTTCTCAGGCCTCCAAACTCACCCGATTTAAACAGATCGGGCTATTCGTGCAATCGATCTGCAACCGAGGAAGCAAGCGCAGCTGGTCACGGCACTGGCGGCGGCGTGGTTCCACATTCCTGTCGGTACCACGCAGAACCTAACTGACTCTCTTCCCGCACGTCTCGCAGCGGTCAGCGTTGCAAAAGGGGGCTATCCGGGATTTTGACGGCTGATCACGTTAATATGACTGGTTTGTGTAAATAAATGCGGCCATATGAATATTCCAAACTTTATAAATAGTTTTAAAAGTGCAAACTGCATTCATACTGAAACTCAACTTCGTATCTCCCTAACTCTTTGAGGGGTAGAAGAAATAAATGAAAAATGTTAATGAAATTTTTAAACAATTTTATTTATAATACTATTTTATGTTCATATACATAAAAATGATGAAAAAACAATTTATATGGTCAAAATTGTCAAAATAATTGTGGTTATGTAGAATAACCACCGCGCGCATAGTGATATTTTCTCGAATGCACTGAACACTAAAAAGTGAATAGTATGCAATTAACACGTGCTTGATTTCTTGACCTCTAATAATAATATAATGGAATGATTCTTGAGATTAGGTCATTGATAAAAAGAACGTTTCAATCTGCCAACGTTTCGGCCTTTATTCAGCCTTCATCAGGGCTACAAACAGACGGATTATTTACCATATAGATACACATTACGTACCAAGATTATTTCACAATTTGACTGATACATACAATATATAAAGATTGTGTTCTTACATACCACATTTTCCGCATCATTCGGTTCCAACCACGATCCACCCCACATTCTCTTTATACACTTATAGCCTCTACCACACACATTCCTTCAGCCGCGCCATATTACACAAACAACCCTCACACCTCATCCTTGCAAGTCTCCTCCCTCTTACGTCATGAACTTTTTCCCTTGAATTTCACAATAGACTCGTCTACTGCAACATTTCTGTGAGGTAAATAACAAGCAGCGAACAATCTTTCTAACATATGTGGCAACAGTCACATTTTATACAATTTATCGAAGGTTGTTTCTCCTTTTCTTGGAATGAGATTGTCATTGAGATGAAGATGACTCAAGATAAACTGAATCTCTTTACTGTCATGAGAGGCGAAATATATGAATCAAGCAAATCAGGAAAAGTTGACCAGTAATCCCAATAACTAGGTGTTAACGCTGCAAAATATAGCTTCTTATTCAGATTCAGATTTCAGGTTAATATTCAAATTGGGAGAGCGCATCAGTTTAAGTTATTGGCGAGGACGAACGTTATTGGAATGCTCGCTCGCCCGATATCTGAAAAAAACAGTGTACCCATCTTATTAGAAATAATATCCAGAAATAAGCAATCATAGAATAAATCGTTCACCTTTTTACCTCATTCTCACATGAAAAGCAAAGCGTTCTTTTAATCTGTATTCCACAAACTTTCACTCTTGCCTTTCAGCGTGTTTCCCGCGAAAAAGGCGGTTGTTCCTTGGAGCGGAGGCAGTGGTGCCAACTTTGATAGCTTAACCTGTTCTCATGGATCGTTAGTGAGAGCTCATTGAAGCTCGCTCACTGGGCGGTGCGCCTAATTTGAAAAACCTGTTTCACCGTTTGAATTAGTGTTTTAATGCTGTCATTGGTTAAAACGGAGCTCGAGTGTAATAATTTTCTCTGCACCAGAGTGCCTGGGAGCGGAAACCCAGCAAGTGCTGCCCCCTGTCGAAGACAGATAAAACTATTACGAGCAGACCGCAGGACGAATGCAATTTCGACAGAAAGAAAATAATGTTATATACCCGCTCTTTTAGCCTCCAGCACGCGGTTTTGGAGGGAATTTCCGGCGCGGTACGTTTAAAATGCAAATTCTGAGCTGGTCATTAAGGCCAAAGATTGTTATTAAAAACCAATCCCCCGCCACGGCGCCAAATATGAATCCTTTTTGAGGGCAATGTGCCAATACTAGGCATCTTTTTGATTCCCGTATAGAGATTAATACCCAGAAAGACTCGTACTTCACCTTCATTCACTAGTGTAAACGGTTTCCCTTTCTGAGTGGCATAATGATTGGCATTAAATGTAATGTGACATACCAATTCATTAGTAACTCGTGGTGCTACAAAATGGCACAGACTTTCCCGAATTTGTTTTCATTTACCTTGAGTCTTCGCTAGCTATTCGGAATTGCCACATACTCTTTCTTGCCAGCTACCATCTATCACGGTCAAAAGTACATTTTTTGTCATTTTCTTAATTTTTTCGGTTTCCTATTGGTAGAACGAAAATATTAATTTTAGAATATTAAGGAACAGAAAAACCTAGCCGTAAATTGCAATTTTCTTTTAAAAATTATGTGCCGTTTAAGAGAAAATAGCGTTTAACCGCTACTAAAAATGCGAAATTTAAAGCTCATTTTCACAGAAACGTTTTGAGTTTTCAAAATATTTTATTTGAAGTTATTTGAATTACGTACACTCCCAAATAAATTAATGTTTACGAATTGCTGGTAATGTGAATATTAAAGGTGTGAGAGATCCTTTAAAAAATTACATATGTGTAATTTTGAAAAAACAAAAAAATAACTCAAAATAAACTTTATGCTTTACTAAAGAGTATAATTAGCACTATACGTTACAAAAGTTTCAAGAAAAAATTTGCAGCCATTTATGAGAAAATGGCGTTTGAGCGTTTCTGAAAATGCGAAATTTGAGCTACTTTTCACAGAAAACGGTTGTTTTCGAGAAACTTTACTTGACATTATTTAAAGCACATGTACTCATAAATATAATAATGTAAACAATTCGCCGCTAATGTAAATATTAAAGATGTGAGAGACAAATAACAAAAATGACATTTTTGCAATTTTTGAAAAAACAAAAGAATACAGCAATATGGCGTTCATGTCATCTCATAGGGTACATTTAGCACTATCTCTGACCAAAAGTTTAAAGCAAAAATTTTCTAGCCGTTTTTGAGAAAATCTTGTTTTAGTAATTTTTTAAAATTGCACATATTGCACGCAATATTGCACGAAAACTACTACAATTTTGAAAAACATTTAAATGACCTTTATGAAAGATCTCAATATGCGGAACAAATTTTATTGGAAGAAAAAATCTCCATCTTCAATTTTACTCTATCTCCATCTTGTATTTTACTCTAGTTATACAAGAAATTTAAAGAAAAAATTTGGAGCCGTTGTTGAGAAAATTTTGAAGATGTCCGGGGGGCTTCATTTAAAGAACTCCCAAATTTTGAAGAATCTTTTTCCAAATCTCAAAGCTTCGACTAGAATCAGATCGACCGGGAAATATCCATTTTGGAAGAAATCGTACGTATGGTTTAGGCGCTAGCAGAGTTCACAGACAGACGGACAGACGGACAGACAGACGGACAGACAGACGGACAGACAGGCGGACAGACAGACGGACAGACAGAAGGACAGACAGACAGACAGACGGACAGACAGACGGACAGACAGACGGACAGACAGTTGGACAGACAGACTGACAGACACGGACAGACAGACAGACGCACAGACAGACGCACACACAGACGCACAGACAGACGCACAGACAGACGGTCAGCAGACGGACAGACAGACGGACGTTTTTCTTTCAATTGGTTTTCCGATATCAAGGACCCACAAAAGAGGGTTTCGAGCTACACCACATGTTAGGGGATTTTGTTTCTTAATTTAGCAACTGATTTATCCACTTTTTCGTTATCACGGCCCAGAAATGAATTTATTCCGCCGAAGATTCGCCAGTTTTTTGCGCATTACATAACTTTCCCTATACTACGTATATCACTCAGTGTATACGTACGTATACGTGAAAGTAAAAAGCAACTAGAATAACGAATATGGTGTATGGCTATCAATTTTTAGGATTTGTTGTGCTACGCCACAATTTTCGAGAAAGTCTGGAATTGATGCTACCCATAAATTTCTTCTCCAGTTAGCAACTTGCGGTAAAACGACTGGTATTAGAGTGCTCGCTGTAGGTACAGCTTTTGGCACTTGGGCACTAGACGAACAGGTGGTAATGCTGTCAATTTTAGAATCAGAATGAGAGGCACTATTTTGAAGATATTCTTGTTCAGGCACATAAGTATGATCATGATCAGAATAACTAAAATAATCACCTCCATCACTTTCACTTCCAGAAGATATGTCTCCTAAAATATTTCTTCGAGTTTCTTTTGACTAAGATTTCTGCGCGTCATGACAACTAGAAATGCGCGGTGGTTACTTCTATTGACCACAAATTTTGAATGAGTCTCCAAGAAAAAAAATGCAAAATTATTGAAAAAACACACGCTTTAGAATTAGAAAAGTGCGATCTCTTGGAGTGTATTGGAACTATTAAGGCGGTAAATGTAGGAAAACAGCAACAAAAAAATTAACTACGGCCACAGAAATATGTGGTTAATGTGGGTAGCCACCGCCCTTCAAAGAGTTAACCGTGCAAACTACGAAGATATCGTTTGGATAGTGGATTGCATAAACAGAGGCTACTTCATTATAGCATACTTCGTCTTGGCACAATTTTTTGCTACGAAGATATAAGATCAACTTCGTTTTTTTTAAAAACGGAACCATATGCTAAATTTTAGCGTACCATAATGGGCTTAAAAAGACGACTTCACGTATGTGTACATCTGCGTATTTAAACGATTCACTTTTTAGAAATTGTAACTTGTTTTTGTAACGTATTTTTCCACTGAAGCGGTGATTTTCAATCCGACCTTTCGTGTTAACTAAATTGGAACCGTCCTTCAGACAAATGCCTTTATTTGTTTGAGCACAGAAACAACTACTAAATTGATGTTCTCCAACCGATCTGGCTGATGTTGTGGTCCCTTGTATTTTAAAGAAATACAACCATATCAATCCCTCAACGCAATAGAGTGCACAATATTTTTTGTTATCCTATCTTTAGCTAACACAAATAAACTGGATGGGTTGCCCACTCGAGAACATTCCACGTATAATTGACCGTGTGAAAAACATGGTGTGCTCAAAAATAAGCCACACACAGACATCGTTTGGCCTTGAGAGTTATTGATTGTCATCGCAAATGCATATCTTAACGGAAATTGAAAATGACACTGAGTGATATAGATATAGATATAGGGTGAGTCACGTGACTCACCCTATATATAATACTAGCTGAACCGGTAAATGTTGTTTTGCCATACAAATTACTCCTATAATTATTTTAGTAGAAAAAATGACTAACTTCTTGTCAATGTTTGAGGATGTGGTATACATGAGTTGAAGAGGCATGGAGCGCTGTGAACGGTGATGGAATATAAAAATTAAACAATACGAAATTAAAATATTTATATTTTTAATTTATTGTAATTATTTTTTGAAATGATATACATTGCTAATTATAATAATTTACTAAAAAAACATATCAATCCCTCAACGCAATAGAGTGTACGCTATTTTTTGTTATCCCATCTTTAGCTAACACAAATATACAGGATGATTTGCTCACTCGAGAGCATGCCACGTATAACTGACCGTGTGAAAAACATGGTGTGCTCCAAAATAAGCCACAAACAGACATCGATTGGCCTTGAGACTTATTGATAGTCATCGCAAATGCAAATCTTAACGGAAATTGAAGACGTTTAAATTGAATTGGCACATCTGTGTGTGTAATTGGGATCCGCAGCAGTAATATATTATCACCTCGAAATTTGCCATTTAAAATTATGGCTTCGATAAAGTTTTTCATTACAGAACTGCAAATTAATCATAAATTATTTAAACATTACACCGAAATAGAAAAACGATAATTGTAAAATTACGATTAACGCCCAAACAATAAAAATAATGGCTGAAAACTGTAGTGAGTGAGAAACGGCTTATTGTGTGAGAGATCTCATCCCTACTCCGTGCTGCTTTTTGGGTCAGAAGCAATGTTGCCAGATGTGAAACTTCCAATTGCTAAGTTTTTAAGTTCGAAAATGCGGATTTCTTCTAATGAATGCGAATTTACTACGTGTAATATAATTTAAAAATAGGGGAAAATATCAATAATTCATATATCGACACAGAATTCCGTTTTATTAATTAAATAAATGCGATATTGTCTCACTATATTTGTTTCTATGCTTGTTCTCACTATATACAATGTTCTCGATTCACCCAAGAAATCAAAAATATAAAATATCAGTATTTTTGTTATAAATGTACTTTCAATTTATTTATAATCTCAGTTTAATAAGAAGCCGAGTAACGTAATTTCAACATTTTTTAATTTCAATATCCCGCGAAGTGCATCATTTCTCCAGCTTGAATAAACGCAGTAAAGAATCTGCACGAAGATCAGTATTCTATTTGGTGTATTCGAAAATGATTAACCAACATGTCACCATTGTCACCTATTTGTCCTCTGAATCTCTGACAGTAAGGACAATAAAGAACGACAATAAAGATCTAAAGCAGTCACTCAAACTAACGGGGTACTACAAGGAGACCCCCTGAGCCCCTATTGTACAACATCGCAACAGCTGATATAATACAAGCGGTAACCACAGAAAGCACCAAAGCTTAAAGAGAGATTCATGTAAGAACAAGCAATTTGACCGCTAGTGCTGGCAACATAACCGAAGGTCTGTGGTCGTTGTGTCCTTGATCCCATTGAACTCTCCTTCCTCGATTCGTTCGTTTGCAGTTGGCTAACGTGTAATTGGTTTCGACGCTTCCTTTAGTGATGTTCTCGTCCGACGAAAATATAGTGCGCCACGAGAAATAATTGAAATTAGGAAGTGCAGTGCTGTGTGCTCTTCTGTAAAAATTTATTTTTTTTATAAACATTATATGGAATTACTTTTTGTGTGATAAGTATTGTGTTTATTTTAAAACCGAGTCTTGAATGTAAGGTGCGTACTGATGCACGTGTTTCATGGCTCTTGTGGTGTGTTGATTGTGAGCGTTTCGTGGATTCTGTGCTTTGCGTTTTATTTATTTTTTAAATAATAACGCCATTGCGAATCATGGAACGTCGGAATGGTCGCAAGGGTCTCCTTGTTCACGCCAGCGACAAGAGGATATTATATTTCTCGCGAGGAAAATCCAAGAAATGCAAAGGGAAGGAAGGTTAGAATCCGGTTCTGGTGTGAGCCTCGCATTGGAATAGCTGAATCTGAGCAAAAGTACTGTTACGAAGTAAGTTTTTATATTATAATTACACTTTAATAGCTGTTGTTGTGCAATTGATAAAAGTGTAACTGAAGGAATTCTGTTTATTTAGGTATTATGAAAAGGACATCTGTGAATTGAGAACTCCTGGGAAGAAAAGAAGACGAAGAGCATATGTAATAGACAAAGTGGGACTGATTTGGCAAAGGCATCATCAGGAAAAATTATTTACGAGATGAGTGAAAAGGGCAAGTTATAATTTATATTTTATTACTTGTTCTGTATATTTATTTTATAGTAGTATAGTACAGAAAAATCAGAACTGTACTGTATTTATGGGTAAAGTAACAAGGATGATCCTGTTGTAGTATAGTTTCCTTATATTTTAATTAATGAAACTAGAAATTTTGTCGTCTATTACATTTCACTTTATCTTCAATAGATCCACATTGGGTTGCCTGAGAATGAAGCAGTTGGGACCCGGACCATCTTTCAGATTGTACCTTTGAGACTGGATATTACTAACTTTCTAGGGAAGTATTTTCTTGATCCCCAATAATGACAAGCCATGGTGCTTTAAGAGAGTAAATATTCAACTAAAAAATAGAATACTAATTAACAGTTAACTAATAGAATACTAATGCTATTGTGTTTTTGTTCCAGGAAACTTCTACTGACACATGAAAATAATTAATATATATAATTATATTATTATTAATTATATATATATATATATACAAATTTAAAGAATAAAAATCTACAAATACAATTCACAACGCAACTTTAAAATACCATATACAAATACCATACAATATACATTTAAAAATATATATTGTAAATTTTTAAAATGTATATTGTATGGTATTTGTAGATTGTATTGTAAAGATGTGTATTTTATTTGTATACCATACAATATACATTTAAAAATATATATTGTATATTTTTTAAATGAATATTGTATGGTAATTGTAGATTGTATTTTAAAGTTGTGTTGTGTATTGTATTTGTAGATTTTTATTCTTTAAATTTGTGTATTGTTTGTGCCAGTTTTCTTTGTATCAACAAATGTATTATTTAATTTTCCATCATGATAGGATACTGTTTTGTAAAACTTCCTTGTTTACAAATTGTGTTGTTTTTGTACCATTTCTTAGTTTTTGTTTTCAATATTAGTGTGCTTGAATTGCAGTCATTAACTTTTGTGAAAATGAATAAAATATGATTATTATTATATTATTATTATTATTATTATTATTATTATAATTATTTTACATAAATGCTGGGATGGATCCAAATTTGGTGCTCAAGTATAATGGTTATTCCACCCCATTGGTCAAAGTGATAATAAATATTCTTGTGAATTTTTCTTTTTTATGCACCTTTATAGGACAGTTTTCAAACCCATCTATTCATTTTAGATTATTGAGATATGTTCTGTTGATAATTAAGTATTTAAAATAGATAATAATTTGTTAAGGGGATGCTTGTAAAGGAAACAATTCTGGAAAAAATTTAGTAAAGCCTTGAGTTGAGGATGCAAGAATACAAGTAAAAGATAGCGTTCACTGACAAGATGTTTTAATTAGTAAGAGTGAATTTAAAGGATGTGCCTATTATCCATCCAAGAAATAAGAGATGAAAATAGACAAACTAGATTAAGGAATGCATTGCCTTGTAGAACATTTTTGACATACAAAATCATTAAGTCACATTTGAGTTATGAGAGCAATTGTACTAAGTATGGAAAATCGGGGTGTTGTAATTATAAATAAACCACTCTTCATTACAAAAATTCATGGGCCCTTCGCTGCATTGTGAAACTCAAAGAAAATATATTTGAACGTCCCCTTAAAAATATTTTTTCTTTCTATTCACATTCGTGGCAGTTTTTCTTTTACTTCATATGAGAGTATGTTAATATATTTTTCCACATGCGTAATTAAATTTAATATTTCGCGGACTCGCGTACGTGCATTTACTTGAGCGAAACTCTTAGACTTCTGCATATATGTAGTTCTCTTCACGGGAGCCATAAACAAACCCTTTGAAGTGAGGTTACGAAGAGGCGTGGCTGAACAGCTGCCGCGGCGGAGGGATACTTCTCTGAATTACATGCGATGTTCACTTGTTTAGAGAACTGTCACTTTTGCCTGTTCTTACGTAAATTCTTCTATACCTCTATGCCGACGACATGGCCTTATCCTCCAAAAACCACGAAGATCTGCAAAATAGCTTAAACAAACTCGCAACATGGGCCGAGGAAAACGGGCTGAAAATCAACATCAGCAAAAGCGCACTAATGATCTTCAGAAGAGGGGGAAAGGTAGCGGAGAAAGAAAAGCTTAAGATTGGATCCGAAAAACTCGAAGTAGTTAATGACTACAAATATTTAGGAATTACCATGCAAACATCAGGAACCACCTTCAAAAAACATGTAAAACAAAATGCAATCGCCGCCATAGCTGCAATGAGAGACGTCAGACAAATTAGAGAAATATCCCTAGAAACGGCAATGAAAATTTTCAAAACAAAGATAATACCTATATTAACAGATGGAATCCACATAATAGGAGAATACCTGAAACTAAGAGATCTAAAAGTACTAGAAAACATCAAGGCACTCTACCTGAAGAAAGTACTAGGCGTATCAAAATACACACCATGCAGATACGTGTATCTACTAACCAGAGAGCCCTTCCTAATTGAGGACCTAAGATATAATCTACTACTACCATCTACCACAGCATACAACAAATTGCTAGCGGAAAGACAACAGAAGAGAGAAGAGGTGGAAGAACTTTTCTACTGCACGAGTGCCATGATTGACAGGAATTGGACAAAACCAAACCAGGAAATGAGAAGTGTAGTAAACAGATGAGCGGTGCATGGATTCCACCATAAACTTTGCAAGACAACCACATATCACACCGCCAGTGATCTATGCGTGTGCAAACTGTGCAACGAAAAATGTATCAAGTATCATGTGCTTTCATGCAAGGAAAGCAAGAAAACAATTACGGAGCTCAGCTTCGAAGACTGAACTGTAAACTCCAGGCACACTTGTGCGCATTTCTTAATTATTATAATAAAGAACGGCAACACCTTGGTGCTTGGTCATCAATTTTCGAATACGGCAATTCGATAAAGCCCTAATGATTGGTAGATGATTGGTGTTTTATTGCTTTCTGCTTTAATCGAATAGAGAGAGACAGCATTTTGAACATTCAAACTGTGTCAACCATAGTTAGCGGGACATCTAACGATAGTTGTAATAACTGAGGAAATGAAAAAATGGATTTTAATCCATGGAAATGCAGATTTTTTTAGGCATCCTCATCTTTTAATGCGGATTAGGTGTTAATAATGCGGTATAAAATGCGGAAATGCGGTACATCTGGCAACACTGGTCAGAAGTGACGCCGGTAGACGCGTTGCGGGGATACTGATCAAGTGATAATTACATCATTACATCATGTAAATGAATCAGGGTTTTCTTTACCTATTGTTGCACTAAATGGCAGTAAAAACGAAAATCTATATATTAAAAGACGGCAGGAGAAAATAATTAACGATAATAAATAAACCTCTAAAGAACAATCAATTAAAAGATTGTTATAAAATACATGTACACATTTTTAACTATTCAACAATGAATCTATTCTCCATTTTGTACATTCTAGAATTTAATATCAACTTCCGAAGGCTAACCAAACATTAATAAATTAAGGCTAATTAAACATTTCGCAGCAACAAACATAATAAATTATTAAAACAAAGTTCCTGTACCGCTTTTCACGTTCGGAAGGCACTGTGCGTCTCCTGGAGAAATCGCGCGTTGTTGCCTTACTCGATGTCACGCTGCCTTACTCGTTCGCTTAAGAAGCGTCAAAATTACGGCTAGCATTCTTTGTAATGGATGCGTCTACTAAATAAAAGGTTTGATCGTTCATGGTACATTATTATTATTATTATTATTATTATTATTATTATTATTATTATTATTTTTCCACACATCGCGACTAAAGATGTTATGAGTCGGCTGAATATAAAATCTACTCCAGGTTGCAACCAGTTACCTCAGGAGCAGATCCGGTGATTGTCAGTGCCTCTACAATACTTTGCGCAAAATGTGGGCTGTTCCAAATAAAGCAATTTCTTGCACTTCCCAGTTATTATTATTATTATTATTATTATTATTATTATTATTATTATTTTTCTTTATTTTCCTCATTTTTTGGTAATTAATATTATTAATTGTACAGATTTACAAAATCAAAGCACAATCAATATACAACATTTATGAAACATGAAACACTAATTCACACCGCATAATTTCCCAGAAATTTCCGCACTATTCCTGTCGTTGCAATCACCACTGCCTTCTGCATAAGTTTGTATATGTCTACTATCACTCCCAGATGTTGAAGGCTCCGCATCAAATTTCTAGGGATGACACCTGTGCTTGAGAGGATTACTGGAATAACTTCAACTTTTTCAACATACCATTGTTTCTTTATGGATTCAGTGAGTTCTGAGTACTTATTAATTTTTTCGGCGTATTTACTTTGCAGGTTGCAAGTATTTGGGATTGAGATATCTATCAGCGCGACATATTTCTCTCTCTTGTTAAAGACAGTCAGATCTGGTCTATTGTTCATTACCGTCCGATCTGTTAAAATAGTTCTATCCCAATATAAACGCCATTCTTCGTTTTCCAGCACACTTACAGGTTGGTACTTAAAATAGGGCACTTTAGCTTCAGGGAGAAGTTGAAATTTCTCAGCCAACGTTTGGTGTAAAATCTTGGCCGCTGCGTCATGCCGTTGCTTATATTCTGTTCCACAGAAATGTGTGCATCCCGAAGTAACATGTTGGACTGATTCAACAGTTGGGCAGCCATACCGACAGTACTCATTCTCCACACTTCCATCTTTGACAATTAGCTTTAGGTAACTTCTTGTTGGGATCACTTGGTCCTGAATGGCCAGCATGAAACCTTCAGTTTCTGGGAAGATTTGTCCTGATATGAGCCAGAAGTTCGACGCTTTCATGTCGACATGCGCTTGACTCATCTCATGAGGGTGTCTTCCATGAAGAGATTTCGCCATCCATGAATCCAGCTTCTCACGATCACGACATGTGAAGTCAGCAACCTCTTGTCGTGACAACACTAAAGGTGTAAATGTATCTGCTTCACAAATTGCTTTATGCAGACGTGATGTATTTGCTGCAGAAATGAAAAACTTTCTCATATTTGTCACTTGCTGACAAAGCTGATTGCCAATATCCACCAGTCCTCTCCCACCCATATATCTCGGCAATGTAGTGCGTTCAACTGAAGACTTCGGGTGATGCATGCGCGCTTTTGTCATTAAAACTCTAACTTTACGTTGTAAGCTATCAATATCGGTTTTGCTCCATTTAATAATGCCAAAGGAGTAGTTCAAGACAGGAACAGCATAGGTGTTTATAGCCTTGATAATATTCCTTCCATTCAGTTTTGTTTTCAACTCCTTCCGAATCCTTCGGTAAAATTCTTCAGAAAGTTCTTCCTTCATTTTACTTTGGTCAATACGCCTTAGTTGTCTCATTCCCAGATATCTGTATGTTTCCTCACCAGATATTGCCTGTATCATCTGTCTGTCTTCAAGTTCAAAGGCTCTTTCCTGCAGTTTTCCTTTCACAATATTTACTGTTCTACATTTGTCCAAGCCAAACTTCATCCCGATATCTCTCGAAAATGGTTCTACAATTCTCAGAAGATGTTCAAGTTGAATTTTCGTAGACCCAAACAACTTCAGGTCATCCATATACAAAAGATGATTTAAGCGGTACATCACAGTTGTTCCTACTTTAATTCCAAAGCCATAGTTTGTGGAATTCAACAGATTTGACAAGGGATTCATGCAGAGGACAAACCAGAGAGGGCTAAGTGAGTCTCCCTGGAAAATACCTCTTCGTACTTTAATCATTTCCGTTTCGTTATAGTTAACGGGTGTACTCAGGATGACTTTTGTTTGCCATTTCAACATCACATGCTTCAAGAATGAGATAACAGTTGAATTGATGTCGTAGATCTCAAGAATTTCTATCAGCCAAGTATGTGGAACTGAATGAAAGGCTTTCTTATAATCAATATATGCCGTATGCAGATTGCGGTGTTTTAGATAGGCCTGACCACATAGCACTGAATCAATTGTCAATTGTTCTTTACATCCCACGGACCCTTTGCTACAGCCTTTCTGCTGCACTGCAATGATATTATTGTTACTACACTGAGAGTATATGCGTTGTGAAAGTAATGATGTGATGATTTTATACATCGTTGGCAAGCACGAGATAGGGCGATATTTTGTTGGATCTTCTTGATTTTGGAAGTCTTTTGGTATTAAATACGTAACACCCTGAGAAAGGAATTCTGGCATCTTATCTGGGTGCTGTAGAACATCGTTAATCAGCTCAGTTAGTTTTTGGTGGGTGCACCAGAACCTTTTATACCAGAAATTATGAATTTTATCTGGTCCTGGTGCTTTCCAGTTAAGCAAATTTTTGATTACTTCACTAACCTCTTCATTGGTAAATACTTGGTGTTGCATAGCAGTAAAGTTCTCACAGCGTTTCTTTTCTTCGCCAGTCCAACTCGCCTTCAGGTCGCATTGCATCGGATTGGACAACTGATTACTCCAAAAATCACTCACTTGCTGCTGTGTTGGGTGCAATCCCTCGTAATTTTCTTCCTCTTTTTCCCCAGTTTTCGATAAAAGTTCTTTACAGATCTTTCAAACAAAACATTATCTCTCTTCCTACTTCTGCTTGTCCTGTATCTAGACAGCCTGTTTGTTAGGACTGATAGCTTCTGTTTCAGCGTATCAATACACTGTTGTACTGTCGTATTAGGCTCATCGTGGTGAGTGTTCGGGGCTACTATACACTTAATGTTCATGAGTGGACTGTATGAATGGACTGTATTGTTGAAGTACAGTAGTCCCGAAACCCTTTGATAGCTCTTGGGATTGGCGCAGGAGTGCAGGATGCATATACGAGCAAGTTTCCAGCACAAACAATGTTTAATAAGTAAATGTACAGTTTTCACACAGTAAATGCACAAGAAGCACAGAATTAAGATGAAAATTTCTCTTGGTGCATTAATACACCTGTCCAAGCGTAGTTATTGTAGTGACACCTTGGACCGCTGTGGCTACCTTACGCCGACCAGAAGCAGCCGCGAGTTACATAGTTCAACCAAAATTGCGGGCGCAAACCCACGTAAGAGCGACAGACACAATTACAGCGTGCACTGCCACGATTAAACAATTTATGTGCGAGCCGTATGCAGCTCATTTGCACGATTATACGTTCTTTACACGCTTTACGCGCGAGCCCTAACACACGCGTCTATCTTGCACGGTGTCTTTATGCGGACTAACGAAGTCGGTTAAGCCGAATTCGGTTGGGGCAGAGACGTTAGAAAAGGGCTCACACACGGTGGGGATGGCGATGGCCAATTACCATTTGCCATTTGATCTGAATTTGCAATGATCTGGCAGTTTTTGTCCGTTGCTCCTCCAACGGACCGAGCTGTGGGGGTGAGATGGGCAGTCGGGCACGTACGAGCGGCCACGCCCGTCCGTTGCCGTCCGTAGAACGCGGATCAGCGGATGTGAGGGTGATATGTGACACCAGCGGTCAACGGCCGCGCTCTGCCGATTACGCAATTCAACTGTTCTGCCTTGCTTGTGAACGTATTTATTTCTGCTTTGCTGTGGGCCCGAACAGTGAGAGTGAGTGCTTGTTCTGTCCATTATACATTTCACTATCTTTTCCAGTTTTGTTGATCGAATACCGTCAGCATAACTCGTCATACGAGCAATATCACATCTCAGTCTTTCAATGTTTCCAACAAGACGTCTCTCCCAAGGTGGCATCAGCCGACCTCTTCGCTGTCTCATTGTCGATTGTTCACAATCTACCACCAACACTTTAACCACTGTTATTGCAGCACAGTAGATGACAAAATGGAGAGTTTGCAGATCCTGCGCTATTGCAACTTCTTCTGGCAAAACCTCGCGGTTCATAGTATCCAGAATTCGTGCCATTCGTCTTGAAGTGTTTATCTCAGGTATCACCGGTCTCATGACGGGACTGGTTCCCTCGAATTGAAACATAACTTCTTTCATTCCATTTTTTAGTGTCTTTGTCAGTCTTTCATCCCAGGTTATTATTATTATTATTATTATTATTATTATTATTATTATTGACATAACGGCAATTCCTGACCAACTATGCGATTAACGTGTGTAATTTGTAGGATCAGCATTTCAGCTGTGTCCCTCGCTACGCCTGGACGTGTCGCTAAGCCTTCAAGTGTGAATGATGAGGTGATAGGATGATGATGAGGGTGAAGGGACAATCATTAATACAATCACGCGTACGCAGGACTCTTAATATGCAGCCTCCACGGCGCAGACGACGGCTGCCGCAACCGTCTGCGCTACGGCACCACTTATTGTTATTGTGTTATTATTATTATTATTATTATTATTATTATTATTCCTCTAAATCACGACCAAAGGTGTTATGTGTCGGCTGAATATACAATCTACTCCAGGTTGCAAAAAGCTACCTAAGGAGTAGATCTAGGGACTGTCGGTGCCTCTACAATAATTTGCGCAAAATGTGGGCTGTTCCAAATAAAGCCATTTCTTGCACTTCCCAGTCTTTTGAATTACCTAGGAGTTTAGACAAGTTCTTACACAAATTTTGCGGAACAAATCCCAGAGCTCCGATAACTATCGGCTGATCTCGATTTCCAAACTCTTGTATTTAAGACGTTTCTCTGCCTCCTTGGTAACGAGGTTTTGATCGCAAGGTACAGCAACATCGACAAGTAAACACGATTTGTTCTGAACTTCGCATGTGTTCGGAACTTCGAGGGCGGTACAGATCTGCCAGTGGAGGTAGCTACACACCCTGTCGTGTCTTTTCAAGTATTCTGTCTTTGCTAGGATTGGACAAGCTGAGAGAATATGATCAATGGTTTCTACCTGTTCCTGACAAATGCGGCATTTATCGTCTTGAGAAATTTTGAGAACCGCTTTATCATAATGTGTTCTCAAGGCCTCATCTTGGGCATCTATTACAAGTGCTTCCGATTCTGGCTTCATTTTAAGCCACAGGCTTCCCCTTAAAAGCCACATAAATGATTGATCTTCATTGATCTGCACCTTGTCCATTCGTTTCAAATATTGTCCGTGGAGTGGTTTGTCTCTCCACGATTTCTTTAACATTTTCTGTGTCTCAAATTTCATGTTAAGTAGCATCAGAAGTTTAGTGTCTCTGTCATTCTGGGTGTCTTCCATAGTCTTGTTCGCAATGCATCTTGCTACACTTACAAAGCCGCTGTTTCCCATTCTTCGGTCAGATTTCATGGCCTGCCTCATTAGAGGGTCATCTTGATGGCTGATTACATACTTTCCCATCCCGGTTATTGCATTGTGCCAAGAAGCTTCAATTTGTCTCAGGCCACTTCCTCCTTCCTTACGTGACACATAAAGTCAATGTACATTAGCTCGGGGATGGGCAATTTGATGCAGTGTAAGCAGTTTTCTAGTTTTTCGATTCTTGATGCGAATTTCTTGTACAGTCCAGTCTACTAGTTCGAAACTGTATTCGGCTATAGGCACCGCCAAACTACCTATTGCTGATATTTATTCCTTGAGTTCAGAGCAGACTGCAGGACAAGTCTCACTCTTCTATAATACTCCTTGCGAATTCTCTCTTTCATTGTGTCGTTCGAGATGGTCTCACATTCTTCAATGCCCAGATATTTGTAAGTTTTACCTGGCTCAAGATCTTGAATCACAGTGTGTCTATCAACTTCGCTGCTCTCTTACGTGGTCATTTTGCCTCTTTTTAAGTTGACTTTTGCACACTTGTCAAGACCAAACTTCATGCAGATGTCATTGATGACAGACAGCATTTGGGAGAGAATCGCTTCATTTTTAGCAAACACTTTAAGATCATCCATGTAAAAGAAATGTGATACAGGCCTTTCATCACCATGGAGCTTATAACCAAAGTCAGTGTGCGAAAGCTGTCTCGATAGAGGGATCAAGCTAATGCAAACAGCAGAGGGGATAGTGAATCTTCTTGAAAAATTCCCCTGTTAATCTGAATACTTTTTGTTTCTATTACTCCCTTTCCGCTGTGAATTAATAATCTGGTGCTCCACCACTTCCTACTAGCCTTGCAAAACTCAACAAGTCTAGGGTGAAATCGATAGATCTCCAGGGTCTTCAAAATCCAATCGTGTGGTATTGGAAGACACTGTCAATGGCCTTCTGGTAATCAATCCAAGCCATGCTTAAATTACGTTTTCGTTTCTTTACATCATTCTAAATTATTTTATTCAGAAGCAAGATTTCCTTACGGCCATAGGAACCTTTACGACATCCTTTCTGTTCAACTGGCAACAAATGGTTCTTCTCAAGGTGCCTAGATACATTTTGTCAGCTATGGCTGCAGTTATAAGTTTGTACATTACTGGCAGGCAAGTAATTGGTCTGTGTTGTTATTATTATTATTATTATTATTATTATATTAGTAATCATTATTATCAGACATATCTAAAACACAGGGACCTGTTTTCATATATTCTCTTTTAAAATGAAAAATATCCCTAAATTGTTGATTGCGCCGTCAAATGTTGGTTAATTAATTTACGCAATAAGCCATCGATTTTACATTTATTTCAGAGAGTTGCTCTTACCTTAATTGGATAATGGCTCGATACCCTCCATCGAGGCTTCAGATGTCTCTTCACTGCGATGACCAGTAGAATCCTCGTCATCATCCCTGGAAGAACTGTTTGTCGACCGAATGATTAGAGGTTGGATATCATCCTGAAGATTATCTGCTTGCCACATATTATTTTCCACCACTTGAACATGCCTACAGTAATTCATCCATTGTTCCTGGGAGACTGATTCAAACGCTTTATGAATCAAAACCTCCACTTCTTTGACCTTAAAATAAGCGTTATTTCGAGCAACATGCACTTTCACCTGACTCCACACCAATTCACAGTTGCCCCAAACTCCTGTACAATTAAGTCCACATTATTATCACTGAATTGTCTGCGCACAGATTGCACGACATCGAGCCATTCTCTTTTGAGAGAATCTTCTGCAAATACAATTTTTTTAGATGTCAGCCTGTTCTTAATTTTGTCCTTAGGTGAATTGGAGTTGACAATTGCTTCTTTTTTTCTGCAATCGTAGGGCGCATTGTCCATAACAATGACAGTTCCTGGCTCGATGTTAGGTAATATTTGTTCTTTGAACCACCGTTCAAATCTTACACTATCCATTTCGTCATGATAGTCACCAGAATTCTTCTTCGCCAAGAAAACATGTTTCGCTCCCTCTATAAATCCCATCATGCCACCGGCGTGTAGCAATACAAGTCGCGGTCCCCGAGCTGTAGGGCCCTTAAGACCTGTGAACAATCTAGTCAAAAATGCATCCTTCGGTATTTTTACAGTTTTGTTCTTCCAAACTTTCGATACAGTATGTCCAACATTTATCCAACTTCCATCTATGTACACTATATTCCTTTCCTCATTTCTATACTGTCGCATTTTGCGTAAGTATGAATGTCGCCACAATATTATGTCATTTCTTTCTATCAGTAGAGACTTTTTCCCTCGCGTTTCAAATTCAAAACCCATTTCTTTCAATAGGCGATAAAATGTAGTATATTTGAAATTTGGTAAATCTTTATCATCATTAACATCTTTCATTACACATTCGATTGTCGCAGGGACATTTTTAAAAAGAAATGCGTGGAATTTGTGACGTATCGCGCTGCGTACAAAATCATCATACTTCACTTCCCTACTTGTTCTAACTTCAGTTCAGTAGCCCTGGTTTTTTTCGGGGTTGTTATTTCTCCTTTCTCATTTTCCTTTTTTATTCTATAGAACGAACGCCTTCTAATGCCTATTGCTTTGCAAAGTTCATTCACAATGAAAGATAGACTGTGCTTTAGTGATTTCTTTTAAGTACTCGAATACTTTTAAAATTGTTTTTCTTTCACCACTTTTCATTCTTTCTCCCTTTTTCCGATCCGATCCATTTTTATCTCTTAATATTAAAACACTTCAAAATTGATCACAAACTAAATTATTTATCTACTTTTCTACACCACTGCACATTCACAACTTCCACTCACATCCACCAGTAAAGATCGACTGACCAGAACATCCAAGAAGATGAAATTTACGAAACAACTTAACGGATTATTCGGGTATTGTTTTGGTTTGTCCCTTCCCCTGCTGACGCCAAATAAACAGACCCTTCCTTTGAGCCCTACAGGTCAGAAAATTCCGCCTCTGTGCCTTGTATTTCGTCGCGTCGCGGCGTCGCCCATCGATATTTACGTCATCGCCTCACCACCGCCAGGCCACCGCCACGACACGGCCCGGCTCGACTTCAAAGCCAGCGGCAAACACTCAGAAGTAATGCATCCAAAGACCTTCGAGTGATACTAGAAAATAACTTCATAATTTTTCCAAAAACTTTATCACTGGAAGTTTTTAATTGGGCTTCAAGAACGAAAATATGGCAGCAACGATACATTCAAATGCACAAATTAAAAATTTACAAATTTTCGTTGATAATTCATTTTTTTAAAAGCACACATTTCGACGTATTGATGAAATGAAAGCGTTGACTCCAGTAGAGGTAAACGAAGTATTGTATCGATTTTTTGCAAAATATTTCCACCAATATTTGGATGAGTTTCAACGGTTTGAATAAAGTGTTTAGGTCAGTTCCGCAGAAATCCAAGGTTTTCATTATTTTATTTAAAAGGGAGCCAAGTGACACATTCTTCATGATTACCATCGTGTTCCTCGTAATTTTCTCTACAAGACTATATTTTTTCAACTTAATTTTGCTACAATCGATTTGGCAACAGTGCACGAAATTCTTCCGTAAGAATAACATTGTCCATAAGAACAGATTGTGCCTTCTTAACGAGAAAACGAGTTTAGTCTCAATGTCATATCTGCCTGTAGTCAAATAGTAATTACATGTATATATATATATTTTGAGACGAGTCGTGGATAGACTCTACACAAAATCAAGAATAAATATAAGGACCCGGGATGCTTGTTCGGGAATGGGCTTCGGTTACGATCATGCATGCACTAGAAAATGTAGTTGACAAATTTTCCTTTTTATTATACCCATAGTTGTTTTACAGTTAGGTGGCTTTCAATATTCCTTATCCTATGCTTAGCTTCATTAGAGAACAATGAAAGAAACCTCGATATGGTCGTTTTACAATTAGGTGGTTTTTAATATTCTTTATCCTATGCTTGGCTTCATTAAAAAACAATAAAAGAAACCTCGATATAGTTGTTTTACAATTAAGTGGCTTTTTATATTCCTTATCCTATGCTTAGCTTCATTAGAACACAATAAAAGAAACCTCGATCTAAAATAAACATTGCTCAAGGGCAAGCTGCCTTCCCCTAGCTAACCTTCCCACCCTTCTACCTGCGCCGCTCCAACCTGAGAAACGTGTTCCTCCACTGCTCTTCCGCTGGCAAGCCGGCACCGGGCGCCGCGCCGATGTGTTCGGGCCTCTTCGTCTCGCCGGGAGGGCCGACGAAAGGGGAGGGAGGTCCAGCCACGCCACCCTGGTCGCCCGCCTCGTCCGCCAGCTGTCCACGCGCCGTTCGCCGCCAGGCCCTTCGGGAGGACTCGTTAGCTTCGGCCGCGTTCGGGAGACCGGAGCCCCTCCGCCAGCGTTCTCACGCCACTCCCGGTCGTTGTCGTGCTATCCAACGCTGCTGCAATGCTACTACAGCGTTCGCCCGCAAATTCCAACTCCAGCAATTATTCTAGTCTATGGCTCACCGGATTCACTATTATTCAGCTCGACCACGGATGGATTGTTCCGTTTTCTCTCCCATTTCCATCACTTTATCACGATCTCTTTCTCGACGTGTCTTGCCTCACTTCTCGAGTCACAATTCCGCGTCCGTTACTTACTTTGTGTAGTCAAAACTTTCCTAATTCTGCGGCACCACGCCTACGTGCATTACTTTCACCATCGACAGTCTGAGTCACATCATCCGTCTTCATCCGAGGCACTTGTCGTCCCCCTTCGCGCGTTTGGAATCTGGAAGTTGATGTGCAACGGGAAGTTCGATTAGGACTTTGAAAGTTTTTTCTTATATTGCGGTTTTGGACTTTAATATTTTACCACTAATTGGGGAAGATTAGGAACTCTGAATACCAGTTAAGAACCGGTAGATATTCTAGTCAGTGAGGGCTGCACGCGTCGGCAACGTCGCAAGATTAGAAGAGAGAAGCGGAACTTGGGATCGCCTACATTCAAGTGAGAAGAGACTGCGGGGCGTCGGCGACCAAGACGGTAAATAATTACTGCAGTACAAAAGATATATATCTTAAAACGAGGTCATGACCTACGGACTAAACAATTGTAAATATTGTTAAATAAATTGTTGAATTTTTTTTCTTTTGGAAATGAAAAGATTTTCATTTAGTCAATCAAAATTGTTAAATAGTTAGAAATAGATAATTATTCCCTTTCAGATTCCTCGCCATACTGTACAGTTGGCAGATCAAGTAATCGGCTATCTAGGCGATAGCGATTATCCATAACAGGACCCATTGACCCAGCTAGCCGGACATTTATACATTTGTTGAAATTAGCTGTGGAAGCATTGGTCATTTTTAATTAACGTAACCTGTTCCTGGCGCCCAAAATTTTAATATAAATTCGGAACGGGTCACGATTATAACCATTTTAGATGAATGATGCCAACGATCTCGTAAGAGTCTATGACGAGACGTTGTTGGTACATTTCAATATATATATATATATATATATATATATATATATATATATATATATATATAGTATTTGAACTCGAGTGTGGTTGTGTGCGGATTTGCGGTTGCGTCGCTTGTGGTTAGACCACTTCCCGAGCACCAATCGAGGCATACAAGATGTCATTCGACGCGTCTCGGTCTCCTGATGGGGATCTGATAATTTGTTAGAAGAAGACGGAGAGGAGACGGTAGTTAAGAGAAAGACGGAGAGGAAGATGAAAAGGACGAAGAGAGAG
The DNA here is from genome assembly GCA_031308135.1 of Acheta domesticus. NCBI lineage: Eukaryota > Metazoa > Arthropoda > Insecta > Orthoptera > Gryllidae > Acheta > Acheta domesticus. The sequence continues at coordinate 24,899,854 of JAHLJT010005437.1, read as the reverse complement.
GGAGACTTGACCTAACCGGTCTAGATAACCCTCTGCTACTTTTCGCGGAATTTTACGTGAAATATAGGCAATTTTAAATTTTGTTTAAACATTTTTTCTCAATAATGTCACCAATAAAGTAGATTAAATTGTGACTTCTCCTAGCTCACAGGAAGCTTAAGAGAATAGTGCAGGTCCCATGTTCGTTCAGTATTATGATTTCTTAAACTGCAAAACTTCTAATTCTTTTGGCGTGTTCTTAAAACTAGGATTATGATGATAAACTATTTTTTTTAATGAAATGTGTTCATTACCAAGAGATCATTACAAAAAATATGAGTATTTTTTGCGAAATTTTGCTTGAAACATAGGCAAATTTCCTTTTTCCTTAAACCATTTTTTTAATTTCACAATATTTTTTATTAAATTTGGCTTTTAGGTATCGTATATGATGCTTAAATGAATGGTATGGCTCAAGTTCGTTGAAACTCCTAATTATTGTAAAATTTAAAAAAAATATATATTTGTCGGTTTATTCCAACAAGTACAATTGCGAAGATACAATTTTTTCTTAATTAAATGTGTTCTTAAAAACTATATCTCCAAATAAAGCCGTATTAAATTTTTGGAAATTTTTAGTACTATTTATGTAACTTAAGTATGTAACTTGGCGAAAAATATAGTCACTCGCTCCGGATTTCCTGCGCATCGTGAACCTAATAGAAGTGATTCCAAGCAGTTGGATGCTTCATAAGTTAGAATTTGTATATTGTGTCATATTTATTTGTTTGTTTCTTATATTTGAGCTTTAGTTATACGTTTACAAGTTAATCTTTTAGAAATTAGTTAAAAGCCATTTTAAATTGCGTCCTTTAATTGAGTTAAATATAAAACGAATAGATGATTTCGCTTTGCCCAAAGGAAATCAGAGCAAATAATATTATATTTATTTTTTATTTATTTATTCTTGCTTGGCCTGAGGCCCTCAGCAGCCGTGAACGACTGGTACAGTAGTTGATTTTATTTGATACAGCAAGTTTGCAAGATAAATATATCTTGCAATATTTATCGTGATTATTACATTTTCAGAAGCACTTTATAATACACGGAAAGGCTAATCTCTTCCAGTCTGCTTAAGGAGGGTCAAAAAATTCTCTGGTAATTTCCTTTTCAATCGTTTACGATGAGGGTTCTGTTTGCCAAGTTTGAAATGGGTAGCTGAAGGTATGCGAGAAGTTTTGTTATAGAATTTTGCGGATAGATGGGAAAAATGTACAGTGATAGGTGTGATACCGAGTTCTTGATGGATTTGAGAGTTTGGGATGAACCAGGATGCTTTTGTGATTATTCTTAGGAATTTATTTTGGAATGTTTGGATTTTCTGAATATTTGTTTTAGATGCTGCGGCCAAGACAGGAGATGCATAACTTAATATAGGTCGTATCATTGTTTGGTAGAGATGTGTGTAATTGGAGTGGGGATGATTTTTTTGAGTAGAGGATATAACTGATGTGTTCGTTTAGGGGCATTCTATGCATGATATTGGGACTCCATGTGAGTCGTCTGTCGAGTAATACTTCAAGGTATTTTGCCGTGGCGTTCGCAAGAATCCACGGTATGTTATGGTTTTGATAGGTGAGTGTGGGTGGGTCAAGTGGTCTTCGAAGAGTGAATATTTTCCCTTGGCTCTTGCTTGCATTTATCAGAATGTGCCATTTCTGTGCCCAATCGGAAAATATGGTTTTGCGCCCAATCGGTGAGATGGTTTTGCAGATCCTCTATTGCTGTTTCTATGTCTCGGTTTGTGGAGTAGATTGCTGTGTCATCTGCAAAAGTGGCAATGGATGTTGATGGTGTGGTGGGTACGTCAGCTATGTAGATATTGAATAAGGTTGGAGAGAGGCTTAATTATATTTATATATTTATTATATTTTTTTATCCATTTTCATTTTCTTTTTGGCCGTCTCAACAATGCTAATTAACAAAATGTGTATCCCACTCGAATTAGCGGTTAGTGTTGCTTGTTGCAACTCATTGTTGTAAAGCCGTACCGATAACAGAAGGCAATAATGACGGCTGCCGTTTGTTTGCGTTAATATAAACTAATAATTTTATTTACGGCTAAATCCGCAACGCGCATGATTGGTACATTTATGTGAATGCACTGAATTCAGTGGCAAAAAGCTGTTTTCGTTTAAACGTTTGAATTTTAAATGAGTGCTATAGAATGGCACAGACTTTCCCGTTTTCTATTTCCTTGGGTTTGGGCTATCTATTTGGAACTACCAGCAGCTAGTGCCAGCTAGCATCTATCGCCACCAAAAGTACATTTTTTGACATTTCCTTAATTTTTGGTTTCCTAACGGTAGAACGCCAATTTAATTTTACAACATTAAAGAACAGTAAAACCTTGTCATAAATGGCAATTTTCTTTGAAAAATTTGGAACCATTTTTAAGAAAGTGACTTTTAAGCATTACTCTAAATTCAAACTTTGAAGCTCTTTTTTACAGAAACTTGTTGAGTTTTCGAAAATCATCATTAGACGTTATTTGAAGCCCTTACACTCACAAATTTAACAGTATTTACAAATTGCTGGTACGTTCATATTAACCGCGTGAGAGATCTTTCAAAAAATTACATTTTCTTAATTTTTGAAAAAACAAAAAATATCCCAAAATTAAGTTCACGGCATATTAAAGAGTCCAATTTGCACTATTTGTGCGAAAAGGTTGAAGAAAATATCTGGAGCCGTTTTTGAGAAAATGGTGTTTTAAGCGTTTCTGAAAATGCGGAATTTTGAACTAATTTTCACCGAAAACTGTTGACTTATCGAGAAACTATGCAGTCAAACTTAAAAGTCATTATTTGAAGCACATGTTCTCATAAATATAATAATGTAAACAAATCGCCACTAATATGAATATTACCGATGTGGGAGACAAGTCAAAAAAATACATTTTTGTAATTTTTAAAAAACAAAAGAATAGAGCAAATTGGCGTTTATGCCATTTTAAAGAGTACATTAACACTATCCCTACCGAAAGTTTAAAGAAAAAATTGAAGCCGTTTTTGGGAAAATGTTTTTGTTTTTTTAATTGCAAATATTAAACGCAATATTGCGCGAAAGCTACAATAATTTTCAAAAAACTGTTCATGACCTTAATGATAGAACTCACTTTGAAGAACAAATTTTATTTGGAAGAAAAATTTCTATCTTCAATTTTGTACTTGTCGGAAGACGCCGAATAAAATTCAAACTTAATATAATTATGGATAAAATTATGATTGAGGTCGCTAATAACCTTAGCTGTTGAAAAGCTGCTAAAAATAAAGTAATTTAAAAAAATTCAAACTTTTCCAATTTTCGAAAATTCAGAGTTAACCGTGAAAATGATACCTACGCCACCATTATAAGTGTAAATTTACCGTTACAAGAAATTTAAAGAAAAAATTTGAAGCCGTTTTAGAGAAAATTGTGAAAATGTCCGGGGCGCTTCATGTAAAGGACACTCAAACTTTGAAGAAAGATTTTCAAAATCGCGGCGCAAAAATGGAAAAAATCTCACTTATGGTTTAAGCGCTAATTTTGTTCACAGACTGACGGACGGATAGACGGATGGACGGAGGTTTTGAAAAGAACATTTTTCGGTATCTGGGGACCCCAAAACGTGTATTTCGTTTGAAATCTCGAAATCGATTTTCCGCAGCATTACATAATTTTCCCTATACTACATATATTACTTCGTATATATGTACGTATTCGGGAACGTTGAGGAGTCTCGTGGCTCAAGAGCGAAGTCGCTCGCCTTTCACCGGGGAGATCCGGGGTCGATTCCCATTCGATCTCATGTGAAATTTGTTCCAACAAAACAAGTCTACCTGCTTCACAGATTCTAGTCCAACCCCTGTGAAGAGCCCTACACCTTACCCTCTTCCTTATTCTTTCCGAATTCTGGCCGCTGGGTAGTGACGCAGAGGCGCGCACGCGGAGATGCTACCTGGTGGCCCTCTTGACAACTGACGAGACGTACAGTGCCCTCTGTAATTAACGGGCCTAATTAATAATGGAGGGTTACTCCGAAACAAGCGTTCCGCTCTCGACCAGGGGCTAAGAGACGCGTTGCGTCGATAAAGTAATAAATAAGTAATAATTAAGACGCAACAAATTTTCAAAAAAGTATATTTACATATATATATATATATATATATATATATATATATATATATATATCATTCCCCAAAAACAATTGTGAAAGAAAGATAAATAGTTATTAAACTGTAATTAATAAAACAACGTGTACGTGAATCGATAGCAACAAGACAGAAGAACAGCGCGCCGCGGAAAGCCATATTTCGACGATTTTGGAAACACATTGGATTCAGTAATTTTGAAATGAAATCTGACCGTACAGTTAATTGGAAAGTAAATAAATAAACATTGTAGTCTTTGTTTGAACACGATCGGACGACGGGTTCATTTAAATTTAGAATATGAAGATTGGAGAAAAGTCCCAGTGACGTGTCAGATGCAATAACTTAAATATCAAACTTTTATGAAGAAACCTTAATTAGGCAACGAGAGGCGTTGTAAATCGTCGTTGTCTGAATTTAATAAAAATTATAGCAGATCCAAAAGACTTATAACACGTTGAATTTCCGAGCTGAAGAAATATTACAAATTAATAATATCAAAACAAGTGACGAATTGGTGTATAATTTCGACAGAGAAATTTAGCATTTTCGACGTATAAATATTAAAAATATATGTTTGGGCCAAAAAACTTTAACATTGGGCAAAAGCGTTAATAAATAGACGCATAGTCATGTCAGAATAACTTATATTGTATATTTTAGAAAAATTGGGAAAACAACAATGAAAATGCAAGAATGAAATTCGCCGGCATTTTTCTATTACGAGGTGACGTGGTGAATCGACATGATTTTAAGAACACTTCTTTCGAGTCAGGGGCGACAGTAACGTCGAATCCATGTTGGATGAATTCGAGATTTTGAGAAATTGGACTTAGACATTTTTTGTGATGAAGCGGTGCAGTGCAATGGACATCCGAACGAGTATTGAAAACAGATATTGATGCAGGGAATGATCGAAGAGAGAATAAGTTTTTTTTTCATTTTATTTTGACTCTGTGCTTCGAAGTTGTTCGAGCAATTTTGGACTTCGTGGAGAACATCTTATGAAGAAAGTCGGCAGATGCGGGATTGGTGCATGCGAATACATCGGCGCGTGCAAGTGGGAACGCAATTGACGACCGAGCTGGCAACGGCGCTGTCTCGGCGGAATTCAGCAAAAGGAAAGTGTCGCAATTGTGGCGTAATCATCAAACTAGATATTTGTTTTTCGAGAATACTCAAGTAAATTAAAATAAACTTTGACAAGACCAGTGGAAAAATATTGAAATTTTAAAAGAACAATGCATGCAATTGTTGCCGAACAAAGCGATGCAAAATTTTAGTCTCATTTTCTTATTGTTAAATTTATAATTACGTACGTACGAGGGAAAATTTTTTAATAACATTATTTTTTGGTAAAAAGAAATTCCTGAACGCATAAATAATTAGAAATCAGCTGATGATTATTAGTTTCATTTGAATGTGATGGTATTTAAGTGATAACGATGTTGCCAAGCATGAGTATATTTACGTCATTATACATTGTTGCATTGTTATTGAGGGAAGGCAACAGAGGACGGCAGCGCTCCATGTTAAATGAGAAAATAAACGAAAGAGAGCGAGGTTTAAAGTTCTTTCTTTCTTTTATGACAAAAGGTGTTATTATTTCAGTATTAGAAAAACTTGTGCATGCTGCACTAGCGAACGTTGTTTACAGGTATTTACCGTACGGGGCCAGCCACGACCTACGACCTAAAAATAATTTATGCAACCTCGTAATATAACAACCGTAGAGATTTGATAGAAATAAAGAATTTGTGTGGCGGCAGCATCATAATTCGAGGCCACTCGACAGGAAAATCTGAGTAAATATTATTAGGAAAACGGTTACTGTGGCAATTATAGTTGAGATCAGGGTGAATAGATTAGGTGTCATAGTAATTGTTACGGTCGTACCGTGTGGTATCGCATAGCCGCCACACAACAATACTTATTAATATTGATAAATTGAAGAAAGGGGGATAGCACGGTTGCAATATATATATATATATATATATATATATATATATATACAATATAGATATATGTGTGTGTATATATATATATATATATATATATATATATATATATATATATGCTTCTTTGTTTAAGAGTGTTTCAAATGGTAGTTAATATTTAAGATAGAATTTGTCGTATTATAATTGTACACAGGCATTAACAATACCGCAAGAAAGTACGTAAAACCATTAGTTTAGTTAGAAGGGTCCGGCAATAATAGTTTTTCTGTCCAAATTTGCCGCTTTATCTCGCAGCATTACGTAACTCTCTCTACTGCGAAAATGGTTGCGAGAAAGTAAAAAAGGACAAATGTTAATGTAGAGATAATCCCTATATAGTATTTGAGTAAATTCCTCGTGTGCGTGCGTGTGAATTTGCGGTTCCTGTCGGTTAGACCACGTCCCGTGCGCCAATCGGGACATACGAGGTGTCATTCGACGCATCTTGATATCCTGAAGGAGAATTAATAATTTGTTTTCAGATTTGGCCAAACAATTCTAAGAAATTTCCCAAAACCTGCTTTTATTGTTTTGGCGCTGCGATCTTGGTGAGTATGCCGGGAACTGAATCAACGGCACCAAATTAGATATAGGTGGCGTTGATAAAACTCCAGGACCAATACTGACGAAAAGACCGACGAAGAAGAAGACGACGACGAAGACCGACGAAGAAGAAAACGACGAAGAAGACGAAGAAGAATACGAAAAAGGCGACAAAGAAGTAGACGAAGAAGAATACGAAAAAGGCGACAAAGAAGTAGACGAAGAAGATGATGAAAGAGAAGACGGAGAAGAAGAAGATGGAGAAGAAGAAAAAGACGAAGAAGAAAACAAGGGAGAAGACGAAGAAGGCAAAGAAGAAGAAGAAGAAGAATAGAAAACGGAGAAGTTTTCCTTTCACGGAAAATGAACTAAATAAGCAGGTCTATTGAGTTGCCCTGACAGACAGTGGATGCACATCTCCGAGACGAGCTTAGCTGTGTCACTGAGCCGCATTTTGTGTTTTTAATATTGCAAAATGAAATTTTCCATTCTATCAATATAAAACCAAAAAATTAAGAATATGACAAAAAATGTACTTTTGCCGGTGATAGATGACAGCTGGCAAGAAAGAGTTTGTGGTAATTCCGAATAGCTAGCGAAGACCCAAGGTAATGGACAACTAATACGGGAAAGTCTGTGCAATTCTGTAACACCACTAGTTAAAATATGTACTACGGAAAATTGAAAGAAAAACATTCCAAATTACCACTTGACGAAGTAAATTTTATGAAACCAGTACATTAACTAAGTTCAGGAAAGCCAAAGGTAGAAATCGTGCTCAATATCACAAAATAACTGCAAAATATGTGTTTATATCGTAACGCTGTCAAAACTATCTAAACTGACTAAAGAGGACTCTAAACCGAAGAAAGAAAGAAAAAAAAGAAAAATGAAACATCCGAAGAAAGTTTAAAGCGTCGGCGATGCCATATTCAGCTAGTTATAAAGTAATTAGAACTACCTTATCAAATTACAATTGTTGTCATGTTTGCCATCGAGCTTTAGCTCAAAGCAAACTTCAATAATAAATCTAAATATAACCACGAACTTCCCTACTAATTTGTGTGTTTCCGTAGATTTACAGGAAAGATTTTTAATATGTTCAAAGTTAACACCGTGAAGTAGTATCATTTATCATTAATTAGCTAAATCTGCACGCTATGCCACGTTGTATACACCATGACGGCCACAACGATAAGAAGATTAAATTAAATATTTATTACAATTCACCTGCTCGTTTACTGACATGCACGTGGATGCTCCCTACTTATTTAAAGCACGCAAACCAAATGAATGAAGTATAAAACTCCACATTTAAGAATCGTGTGGGGTTTATGAACGAGTGGGTTGATGTTGAACAGTTTATTTCTACCGAGTGGGAGATAAATAAATCACAGAAAAATTACGAAAACTGCTCGGGAAATATCTCAAATTTCTTGCTAACAACTTTTTTTTGGGGCCAACCTGTCTTGAGTGAATAAAACAGGAATGAATCATAAAATAGCAACAAACTCTTGTCGGGTTAATTGTTTGTAATTGGATTATAGTGCAAACTCAAGTATTGTAGTGTTTGATTCATGATTACAATCTACGAAAAAAATTAATAAATAGACTAATCTTTCAATCGTTGAAGTTAAATGTTATTTTAATAACGTGATTTTGGCTCTGGTTTCATTCTTGCAGTGAAAGATCTTGGAACACATAGGATGAATATCTACACTTTGGCTTACTATTTTTGCATGTGTTGCTGGTTGTTTGTTTCTCCAGTGGAAGTACACCCTCTAATTCCAGAGATCCATTACGATGTAGAGAAAGGGCAAGAGAAAAAAGTAAAAGAAGTTGTATACATAGGAAGGTTAGGAGGCCAAACCAGGAAATTCTGTTCGGATGACTGGGAAAACAATATCGGAGGTCACGACCAAGCCATGTTACTAATAGCTAAGCATTTGGGCTACAGAGAAAATTGCGTTGCCACAGGATCAACCTCAAATCAATACTCACTTTTAGAAAAAGGAAAAATAGATATAGGCAACGAACCAGGGTATCAAAACGTATTAATGGTGAAAAACGTCAGTTTTCTCTACCCGCACGACATCGAAAACTTATGCATGCTGGTGCGGAAAGCCCCGCCCATTCAGCAGAGCGCGCTCTTGACAATTTACTACTCCATCTGGGTGACGATCGGCGCGTGTTTTCTGTTCTTCGTCGTGGTGGCCGTGCTGGGGTACCGATGGAGCGTCGGATACGCGCTGTTCGAGATCGTCAAGACTTTTCTCACGGGAGCGTTCATGGGCCGCCTCAGGCTGGTGTTGGTGTGGATGAGCATCCTGAGTTTCTTCATGGGAAACACCATCGCTGGGTCTTTCACGGGCTTCATCGTCACCCCATCGTACGAGAAGGAGATAGACACGATGCAGGTACGGCTTCTTACATTATGGGCTAAATCAATCTTATTGACTTTTATTTATCAAAAGCAAGCAACCAATTGGAAAGATAATTCGTTCGTAAGTTATGGCATTTACAGTCCATTAAATCTAGATTTTAGTATTTCCATCAATTTTCTTCTGAAACGTAAAATTGAATTACCATTGTATGCGCAAACATCTCAATTGTAATTTATTAATTTATAGTACTCTTGATTCGGGATTTACTATGTTCCCGTCAGCTGTTTGTTTAAATTTATCTGTCGCGCTACTCTAGCACTAAGACTAAATGCATTGGCAATTTCCAAGATTTGAATAACCAAACACGTATCATGGAAACAATGGCTCTAATAAATATGTCTAAAATTGAAACGTGTCTATAATCGTGATACATCTACGCATTGTTTATACTCATTGTTATCTCTTCGATGGTTCCTTTTATGATTGAAAATATTTCAGAAATCAAAATTGAGTTTCCCGTTTGGCTACTCGTACTGAAGCTATTGAGGTATCGTAAAAAGATATACTAGACGTCCGTACATGCAGTTTAGCCAATTAGCAGCCCATCAATATTAAATTACACAACGACGGTCGAGATATACCTCTGTACCAAGTGTACAGTTGTGAGATCCTATTAAAATTCGAGCAAATTTGGAGCTGAAGAAAAAAGAAAATAGTATGTCGACAAGAACTCGACATCGGAAAGACAGACTCGTTTCAGACACCCAGCAGGCCCTGTGGCTCCGCGGGCCGCTCGGAGCCCATCCCGGAGGGGAAATGGCTTCGGGGGGAGAGGGGAGCGGGCGCGCGCCTATGCATCGCTTCGAAGCGCATCACACAGCTGCGTCGCAATGTATACGTGGTTTTCCGGTCTTCGTACGAGACCATGTGCGCAAGCACACAAGATGGTGGGATAGAATCCGAAAGCAATTTAATAGCATAGTGGTTTTAAGATCATGACTAGCGATATTGAAACTTCTGGCATATAATTTTGCTGAGTGCAATGTAAAAGTCACAAAGCAGTGTTACGTTGCATATTTCCAGACAGCCATGCATCTAAAACGTTTTTAGTGAAATCTATATGCAAACACTTGGTAATTTATTTGGCTTTTTATTGTTTATTGCGGATAAAAAATGTTTAAAGATGAATAAAATGCGTAAATTAATTCTACACTATTGTATTTTAGTAATTTAATACACGACCCTTTAAAATACCAATGCGTTTGTTGCACCCAATTCCCAAATTCCCCATTACTGGGAACATGCCACCAATCTGAAAGTCAGTTCCTCGCCCTTTCGTTAGAAGACGCTGCTCTCGCTCAACGCTTCCCTGCCCACCAGAAGCAATCCTCTGTCCGAGATGCTCGCGCCCGTGGGAAGGAAGATGACATTTGGGACACAAACTAAGCACTGATTTCAAATCTGTGGTGCGTTTTTTTTCTGAATGTTCTTCCAACCAATCTGTCACAAATTTTGATATTTTATCTTCTTCGTATTGGACATCCAGTTTTATGGTTTTTTAAAATTTTTGAATAATCACATATTTCAACGAAAATGATACCTACAGCTGTCTCTTAAGCGTCTATTTCGCTATCCGAAAACAAAATTTAATGAATAATTTGTTCCCATTTCCTAGGGGCCTTAGGTCAAGTACCCTCCCCTCCAAAAAAATTCGGTTTCAAATTCACATCAGCCAGACCGATTTAGAAATATTAGATTTAGTGAAAATCCTCCTTACTGATCAGTCTTCAGGGTTGTTCACAGACGGACAGATGTTTTTGCGTCAATTAACTTTTTGGTACGATGGACCCACAAAACCTGTACTTGAACAACATAACTTGTTAAAGGAAATAATTCACTATATCTAGAGACAAAAATTTCAAACATTTTTGTTAACAAGGCATCTTAATAAGTTTTTCTGTTCAAAATTCGCCGTTTTTTTTTAGCAAACGTAGCGAAGTAGAATCCAAACTGGCAGTTTAAAACACTGAGCCCACTTGGCTTCCCTTAAAGCAAATACCCAGCACAAAGTCAATAACCAGACCTTGCGTGGTAATCAGCGAGGAAAATCTGAGAATTAAATATGCGGTAGCTGTTGGTTGAATACGCGGTAGCGGCGATGTGCTCTATCATCGCCGCAGCATGTCTGTTTGGGCATACGGCTTTCTGTGAAGGCTGCCGTGGTCAGATTGGAAGTCAAAACGACGATCGATCAACTTATTTTTACCGTATCCATACATACATACGGACTAATATACATAGTATGGAGAAAGTTATGTAATGCGTAAAATCGATTTCGAGATTTCAACGGAAATACAGGTTTTCGTGTCGCCTGATATCGAAAAAGTGTTTATTTTCAAAATGTCCGTCAGTCTGTCCGTCCGTCTGTCTGTCCATCTATGGACATAAATACAAATCATTGTTAAGAAAAGTCATAAGGTCATTGTTAAGAAAAGTCAGATCGTTAATAATTGTTAATAAAATACAAATAATTGTTAAAAAATACAAATCATAGTTAAGAAAAGTCATAAGGCAGGCTAAAATCATAAAACACGATCAGGATATTTTGAACTCAAAAAACCAAACAAAATCAATATAGAATAAAGTAAAAAAATACGACCAAATCATCTAGAAACCTTGTAGAGAATGTTTTAAAAGATAACCATAGAGATGTGAACAGATCCAGCAACAACAGGTAGTCTCTTTAACCAATACTTTTTGAGAATTGCTGCCGATCTCACTAAGGGTTTTCAGCCACAAAATTCAACATCTGACGTTTCCCTAAAAGTTTTATACACATCGTTCATTTCCGAAACCACTCCACTGAAATTCTCAAAATAATCGGTAAAAATATAAAATAAATATTCGACCGGTTTACATGAATTTCAGGATTGTTTGTTAAAGACGTGTGCGCCTGCCATTAAACCCCTGTTAACTCACATATTTAATGCATTCTTATGCACCGGAATTTTTCCAGATATTTTTAAAACAGCTAGCATTAAGCCGTTCTTCAAAAAAGGCAACAAAAATGAAATTCAACATTATCGGCCAATTTCTCTTTTGTCAGTTTTTTCAAAAATATTAGAGATACTTTTAGATGAGTGAATGGAAACCTTTCTCAATAAACACGACGCGTTTTCAGTTTGTCAACATGGATTCGAAAAATCAAAATCTACGGAAACAGCAATTTGTTTCTTTTCTTAAAGATGTTGTCTCATCATTGGATTTAAACGAAGCAACAATTGGAATACTTTTAGATCTTTCAAAAACTTTTGAAGTCATTGATCATAACATTTTACTTTCAAAATGACCTTCATATGGAATCCGTGGTACTGCTCTAGATTGGCTATGTTCGTACCATTCTGGAATGATGGAACTTTATGTACACACCTTTCTGGTTCTTTGTCAATTGAGTCCCGCAAGGATCGATTTTAGACTCTATTCTCCTTCTATTACACGTAAACGACATGCCCTTAGCGATTCGAAACGGAAGACCAGTTATTTTTGCGGATGATACAAATATTTGCAATAAAGAAACCGTAAATAGAACAATATCAGATGTTTCAAATTTGTTCCGTAATAACAAATTAATAGTAAATCAAAAGGAAATTGTTTCAATGCAGTTTTTATTTGAAATAAACAATTCTGTACTCCATTGGAAACGAACGGAGTGACAATGACTGATGTTAAGGTAACAAAACTTTTAGATCTATCAATTCAGTCAAACCTCAAATCGAATGCCCACTTAAATGAATTGAACACAAAATTAAGTTAATTATGCCACGCTTTGAGAATTCTTTCAAATTCAGTTAGTCTTCATACTGCTCGTTGTGTATATTTTGCGAATGTTCATTGCCGCCTGAGATATGGCATAATATTCTGGGAAAACACATCTATAACACACCCAGACTTTCAGATTACAAAAAAGAATTGTACGAATAATGAGCAAAACCCACCCACGCGATTCTTGTAAGTCTCTCTTTATTAATCGAGGGATTTTACCATTACGTTGTCTCCTGATTTACGAATCAGTAGTTTTTGGCAAAAATGACTTACTTAAGGTCGGGAATATATTTTCAGCAAACGCTGATGTCTATTAGTGTATCACACGACGTAGTAATCATATTCATCAGGTGGCAGTATTGTGACATACCATAAATAACGTCCATTTAAGTAAATAAAGGACAAAATATTGTAGATATAAAAAAAACCTTGGGTTTCTAGGGTGCAGGTACGCAGGTGGCACCGTAGAGCCATAAATAACGCGAGTTCATTCTGAGACACGTGCGAGTTAGCGTGCGTGCACACCATAGTTACCGCGTGTAAACACGCAGGTGGCACCGTAGCAACGCGGACAATACGAGTTCGTTCGAAGACGGGTGTAAATGACATTGTAGATACTGCAAGAGCTGCGTTGCTAGGGTACAAACATGCAGTGTGACACCGTAGCAATGCGAGATATGAGTTTGTGTGCGGAGGTGCATCGTAGTGACCACATCATGGTAATTGGTCCAGAAATGGGACAGGAAGGGTGGCGTCTACGGACGTTTCAAAAAAGTTCGAAAAACAAAGGAAAAAGAAATAAGGAAAGGTTTCAAGTGTTGACCAGAGGAATATTAATTCATTCCGTCCCGTGTCGTGGTGGTGAACGGATCGCTGAGAGCTGTGTTAAGTTCGAGTAATACTTATTGAGACTTGTGATATTTTGTGGGAGTGAATGCTGGAAAGTGAACTCAGAATATCTTCGCGGTGGAGCTACAAGTGTGGACTTATAAAATTGAATTGTGAGTTACAAGGTTGGGTGAGAGGGATATTATTCTGTTTATGGGAAAATAGGTAGTTGGAAATAGGTGCCCACCTGAGGCGCAAGGTAAAGTGTGTAGATAGTATTTTTGATGTGATTAGAAGAAGTTTCGACTTGGTCATGGATCCTCATGGACTTCAGCAAGAATGAAGACTGGACTACACCGACAAGTGTAGTAACGTGGCGACGTCGAACGTGAAGCGTCGTGCGCGCGAAGAAAGAAGAACGGATAAAGGTTCTATAACGCTGTTATCGCAATAACATCTAGTGGTGCTACAAGAAGGCACAGACTTTCCCGTATTAGTTTTCTATTTTCCTGGGTCTTCGCTAGCTATTCGGAATTGCCACATACTCTTTCTTGCCAGCTACCATCTATCATCGCCAAAAGTACATGTTTTTGCCATTTTCTTAATTTTTCGGTTTCCTATTGGTAGAACGGAAACATTAATTTTAGAATATTAAAGAACACACAAACCTAGCCGTAAATGGCAATTTTCTTTTAAAAATTATGTGCCGTTTAAGAGAAAATGGCGTTTTAGCACTTCTAAAAATGCGAAATTTGAAGCTCATTTTCACAGAAAATTTTTGAGTTTTCAAAATACTTTATTTGAAGTCATTTGAAGCACATACACTCACAAATATAATAATCTTTACAAAGTGCCGATAATGTGCATATTAAAGATGGGAGAGACTTTTCAAAAAATTTATATTTACATAATTTTTGAAAAAAACAAAACAATAACTCAAAATAAACTTTACGCTATACTAAAGAGTGTAATTAGCACTATCCGTTACAAAAGTTTCAAGAAAAAAATTGCAGCCATATATGAGAAAATGGCGTTTGAGCATTTCTGAAAATGCTAAATTTTGAGCTACTTTTCACAGAAAACAGTTGTTTTTTCAAGAAACTTTACTTGACATTATTTAAAGCACATGTATTCTTAAATATAATAATGTGAAATAATCGCCGATAATGTAAATATTAACGTGAGAGACAAGTAAAAACATTTACATTTTTGTAATTTTTGAAAAAACCAACCGATAGACCAAAATGGCTTTTATGTCATTGATAGAATACATTACCACTATCCCTACCAAAAGTTCAAAGAAAAAATTTGGAGCCGTTTTTGAGAAAATCTTGTTTATGTATTTTTTTTAAATTGCACATATGTGCACGCAATATTGCACGAAAACTACCAAAATTTTGAAAAACATTTAAATGAGCTTTATTAAAGAACTCAATATGCAGAACAAATTTTATTTGAAGAAAAAGTCTCTCTCTTCAATTTTGTAGTTGGAGAAAGACACCGAAAAACATTCAAACTTTCACAATTTTCGAAAATTCAGAGCTGTACGTGAAAATCGGACCTATGCCGTGTTAAAAAGTGTATTTTCCTCTATTCATACAAGAAATTTAAAGAAACAATTTGGAGCCGTTTTTGAGAAAATTTTGAAAATCCCCGGGGGGCCTCGTATAAAGTACCCCCAAATTTTGAAGAATCTTTTTCAAAATCTCAAAGCTTCGACTAGAATCAGATCGACCGGGGAATATCCATTTTGGAACGTATGGTTTAGGCGCTAGCAGTGTTCACAGACGGACAGACGGACAGACGGACAGACGGACAGACGGACGGACGGACGGACGGACAGACGGACGTTTTCCTTTCAATTGGGTTTTCGGTATCAAGGACCTAGAAAACAGGGTTTCTGGCTACACCACGTGTTAGGGAATTTTTTTCTTAATTGAGCAACTGGTTTTATCCACTTATTCCTTTTAATAATTAATTTTTTCCGCCGAAAATTGGCCATTTTTTCGCGCAGCATTACATAACTTTCCCTATACTACGTATATCACTCCGTGTATACGTGCGAATACGGGAAAGTAAAAAGATACTCATGGCCTAATAGTAATTTGAAACAAGCCATTATAAGTTAAATGATTGATCTTTCATGCTTAACTGTAATTCATAGTTGAAAGTAAGCTGATTTTCATTTGCCATTACGTGCAATCCTTGAGTAGATGTTTGAGATTCCTCGCCACTTCGTATGAATGGCATATTGAGTAATTGAGTAAGCAAGATTAAGTAAGATTAAGCGGAGTAAGTAAGATTGCGGAGATTGCAAGAATTATTTTATAAGAACCCAATCGACCGAGCTTGCAGGGTTTTAATTTATGAGAATTGATCATTCATATTCAGGGATTTAACTAAAACCATTTCCTGGCGGCCAAATTACGTTTTTAGAAATTCGGGAACTGGTTATGTGAAATATCTTTTGAAGCTAATTTTAAAAGTAGGTGAAACGTGGTGGAATACGCTGATAGCTCGAGGACCGATTCAGTATCAACAGCTCACTACAAAAAATTCACGTACAATTCATGTACATTACTCTAAAACACTTTGCCAGATGGCATTAAACGATTAAATTCGTTAGAAACGTTGAAGTCCCTTTTCTGCTGCATAACTGTTTCTATACAATTCGAGACTGTACCGAGCATCAAAAGGAAAGTAGCATTATTTTATTTTATTTTATTTTGTCAAAAAAACAGTAAAAACTGTATATGACGTGTGAGGAAGAAAAATTATCTGCGCACATTTTCTTGAGGGCCAGAATTTTATTAAAAAAAAAACGAAAACGAAAAAATTAATTTAGAAAATAATTATTTTAGAAAAATAAAGATATTTGAAAAACGTTTTTTCCCGAGTTATAGAAAATCAATTTCAACTGTAAATGAACAACAAGCAAAAGGAGTGCTCAACAAAACGTGCGCACAGTGAAGCTACATTTACGTCCAGAAGCAAAACAAGGGGCCATCTCAGCATTTGCTCAGTGGATCAGGGAAACATTAATTTGAGTAATGATCGTTAATGTAATTATTTATCATTTGGACTGTTTAATTCTAAAGAACCTGTAACAAGTACTGTACCACAGCTTCTGGGTTGATGGCCCCATTTCGATCAGGTTTTTTGTCCAGTTTCCCTGATCCTTTGAACAAATGCTGAGATGGACCCTTGTTTTGCTTCTGGACATAAATGTAACTTCATTATTTGTACACGTCTTCTAAATTACGGTGGGAAATAAAGTTATTCAAATAAGTTATAATAAGTTATTCAAATTACCATTTTCCATATTGTCAGTGCAAAAAGTATTATTCTTTCATAAAGAACATGATGAGGGTTAAGAGCACAAATTTATAGCTAATTTACCTTTGAAAATAGATTTTATTTTATAGAACCGAATATTTTGTCAACAAAACTTGAAAAAAAACGCTCTTTTTGTGCTGTGTATTGTGATACACCAATATATCATATATTTAGACAGTAATATTTGCTGTAAATGGGTTGGGTTGAAAGGGTATGCAAATGGGAATATACAGCCTTAGCAACGCCGGCGTAGCGGTTGGCAAGGTCAATAAACTGCCTTCAGGCCTTGAATATGTGGGGGCGCTGGCTAGACAGAAATGTAAGATAATTTGGGATTGCTCTAGAAAGGAATGACTATCGAGGGCGTGGCTACTTGATTTGGTAAGAAATGGATGGATTGGCTAAGGTAGAATAGACTGTCGACTCGTGACGGAAGTTTGTCGTTTTGTTTAACCCTCGAGCGGGCGCGCTGTTGCACGGAGTGCAACACGCATACATTTTTGCTTCTCATTAATATTAACGGAAAATTTCGTTGCTGAGGACGGAAAGTATTCCAACAGCAGAGTATTAGTCATCGAACTGTGTTGGTAATATGTCTGTCAACCGAACGATAGCAGTTTCCTGGCGCCTTTTGTCGCAGCCTACGCTTTCCGTTGCACTCCGTGCCACGCGCGCCCGGTCCAGTGAGTCAACGCGATACTGAAACCCCTCGCATGGCACGTCTTCCTGCTATCAGACGTTTCTCGCAACAGATCGTATTGCGTCCATTCAAGCGATATTGCAATGAGTGGCATCGTTGTCAGTTCCCAAAAAGACGCTGACATAGTAAGTTCTTCGCCTATTCAAGTGAGAAAAGCGTTTAGATCTCTTTGTGAATGATGTAAGTACACTTGCCAAATTCTTTACTCGTGTCTGATAGATAAAGACCTACAGCACGCACTAACTCCAATAACACGAAACCATAATATTATGAGATTTGCATTTTTTTTTAATTTCAAATATTCCTCGTTTATATAGGTCTCGCAATGTGAAGGATGAAGATATTCAACGAATTCTCGAAGAGCTCTCGGATGATGAAGTTGAAATATGTTTTGATGAGAGTTCTGGCAGCGGTGATGAAGAAGTAATTGAAGAAGATGATCATTTGAGTAATTCGGAATTATCTGACGACAGTGAAAGTGAAATTATTAACTACCATATCGGAAATGACTTCTTCACCGGCAAGGATAAAAGTTACGTGTGGAATAAGAGTCCTCTGACTAAAACTTCAAAAGTTAGATCTAAAAATATAGTGAAAGTGTTACCAGGGCCAAAATTGTGCGCAAAGGATGCTCTAAATGAAATATCCGCATTTCACAAGTTCATAGACCTTGGAATAATAGACAAGATTGTATTGTATACAAACATGTACATTGCAAACAAGAAACTTGAAGTCCAGTATTCTCGTGAAAGAGATTCTCAAGAAACAGACAGAACGGAAATATTAGCGGTGATTGGCATGCTTTACTTGATTGGGACGAAGAAAGGGCAGCATGCTAATGTCCAGGAGCTGTGGCAAACAGATGGAAGCGGAATGCAAATTGTGAGGGCTGCTTTTAGTTACAAAAGATTTTTGTTTCTTTTACGGTCTATCATATTTGATGACAAGGAAACGCGGCATGCTCGGCAAGAAAATGATAAGCTTTCTGCTATTCGAGAAATATTGGAGGAGTTCACAGAAAACTGTAAAAAAAATTACAGCTTAAGTGAATTTGTTACAGTGGATGAAATGCTTCACCCATTCAGAGGAAGGTGTGGTTTTGTTCAGTACATTCCAAACAAACCTGCACGCTACGGTCTAAAGATTTATGCCTTATGTTGTGCCAAAACGTTTTATACTGGGAACCTAGAAGTGTACTGCGGAAAGCAGAAGGAAGGGAGCCCTTACCAAATGTCAAATTCTCCGGATGATATTGTTGTGAGACTAGTTTCACATTTACATAAGACCAACAGAAACGTGACAACAGACAATTACTACACAAGCTATTGTTTGTCAAAACGGCTGTTAGATATTGGTTTGACAACATTAGGGACTTTGAAAAAAAACAAAAAAGAAATACCTCCAGAATTTCTACCAAACAAAACACGTGAAGTAGAATCCTCTACTTTTGGATTCCAGAAAGATTTTACTCTAGTTTCTTATGTGCCCAAGAAAAGTAGAGCGGTCGTGCTTCTTTCAACAATGCATGACAAACCTGACATTGACTGTGATACGAGAAAGCCATACATCATCATGGATTATAATGCTACAAAAGGAGGAGTGGATACTACTGTGGATCAGATGTGCAGTTGGTATTCCGTGTCAAGAATTACTAGACGGTGGCCAATGTCTCTTTTCTTCAGAGTTTTGGATATTGCAGGTGTGAATGCACACGTTCTTTTGAAAAGCAACATGCAAGACTGCGTAAGAAGCCGCAGAAAATTTTTACACAATTTGGCATTTTCGCTGTTTCAAGACCATATGGTTAGAAGAGCAAAAATTTCTTCACTTCCTTTGGACATCCGTGCATTTCTGAGCCGGTATAGCAAGGAAGAGTCCACAGAAGAGCAAGAACCAAACAGAAAACGCGGCAAATGCGTGAAGTGCGGCCGGGTGAAGAATACGACAACAACACTCAGATGTCAAATGTGTGGACAATTCACTTGCAAACAGCATGCAAAGTGTATTTATCACTGCATCACATGTTCTAATACTGAATAAATCATATTTTGAAGTTATGTAAGTTTACCATTTGTAATTACGCAAAGGATTTTTTAAAAATTGTATTACTCGTAGAAATAAAAAAAATTATTAATGTTACAACACACACTCATTCTAAATGTGTTAAATATTATTATACTATAGTTATATAATCAGATATTTACTCGCCATGCATGTAAAATAGAAAAATCATGGTGTTGCACGCAGTGCAACGCGCGTCCGCTGGTGTGACTAAATTAGGCGCGCCCGCTCGAGGGTTAAAAAATAGGAATGAAGGATGGATACCGAGGCTTGGAGGGCTAAAAACGAAGGAGTAAATGACATTCTGATAGAGGCCGTCGAGTGGTGCGGATAGCTCGCGAGTTTAATATTAGGGGAGTGGGACTTGTAAGTTTGTCGTCAGAATCAATGGTTTTCGGACTCTGAAAGTTGATGTGCTGCACTTAAATTCGCTTGGGACTTTGAAAGTTTTTTTATATTCCGGTGTGTTTATTTTGAACTTTGAACTTTAATGTTTTACCACGTAGTTGGGGAGAACTAGGAACTATTAATATTAATTAAGTAAGAACCGGTAGATATTCGAGGCAGTGAGGGCTGGATTCGTAGGCAGCGTCGCAAGATTACAAGAGAGAAGCTGGATTTGGAATTATCATCACCCAAGTGAGAAGATGCTGCGGGGCGCCGTCGGTCAAGATTACATTTAGATAAGTACTGCAGTACAAAGGTTTTCTTTTAAACGAGGTCATGACCTAAAGACATAATAATTGTCCATGCAAGTCAATAAATTGTTAAATTTTCTTTTGGAAATGAAAATATGATTTTCATTTACTCAATCACAACTGATAAGTAGTTAGAGATATATTTAATTATATCCTTTCAGATTCCTCGCCATACTGTATAGTTGGCAGATCAAATAATCGGCTATCTAGGGCCTAGATTCTAGGCGATAGCGATTATCCATTACGTGACCCATTGACCCAGCTAGCCGGACATTTATCCATTCGTTAAGATTAGCTGTGGAAGCATTGGTTTTAATTATCAATTATCGTAACCTGTTCCTAACGCACATAGTTTTCTATAAATTCGGAACGAGTCACGAATATAACAGTCCTAAGGTAAATGATATCATTTAAAACGGCACTATCTCGTAATGATTTACGACGAGACATTGTTGATACATTTCAGTATATAAAGTTCCATCATTCCGATAAGGTATTTCTACTCTCTGAGATCATTGTTTAAAGTACGAACACAGCCAATCTATAGCAATACCACGGATTCCACATGAAGGTAATTTTGAAAGTAAAATGTTATGATCAATGACGTCAAAAGCTTTTGAAAGATCTAAAAATATTCCAATAGTTGCTTCGTTTTGATCCAATGATGAGGCAACATCTTTAAAAAAAGAAAAATGGCTGTTTCCGTAGATTTTTATTTTCGGAATCCGTGTTGGCAATCTGAAAAAGCGTTGTGTTTATTGAGAAAGGTTTCCATTTTCACATAAAACATTTTACTTTATTGGTATAAAAATTGCGAGTTTGGAGTGTTTCCATGAATTTATAATTGCCATCACTCATAATAATCACTGTTAATCACATTATAATCACTCATATATCACTGTTACGTATTACCTTTTTTTTCGGACGGGTCTTTAGTTGTATAATTAGTAGTAATAAGATGTCTAAGGCACATCGGTTAACATCCCCTGTTGGAACATGTATCGAAATGGATTCATATTTGGCGCCGTGGCGGGAGATTGGTTTTTAATAACAATCTTTGGTCCTTTATTACTAGCTCAGAATTTGCATTTTGAACGTACCGCGTCGGAAAATTCCCTCCAAATCCGCGTGCTCGTGGCAAAAAGCGCGAAAATATACGATTTGTTTGGTAATCACAATAGTATTTGACCCAGAAGCTGTTTCGTAACAGTTTCATCTCTCGTCGCAAGGTAGCAGCACCATCCGGACTGCACTCCAAAGCACTAGTGCAGAGAATATTACTTAGACACACCAGATTTCCGTTTGTTTGTTTTTTTAAACCAATGACAGCATTGAAACACAAATTCAAACGGCAAAACAAGTTTTTCAAAGTAGTCGCTTCGCCCAGTGAACGAGCTTCAGTGCGCTCGCATTAACGTTCCATGAGAACAGTTTAACTTAGCAAGGTTGGCATACTTGTCGCCTTTTATAAATTTCAAAAAAAACCATTTTTCCGCGGGAAGCACTGTGGATGCATGAGTAAATTTTGTGGCATACAGATTAAAAGAAGGCATTGCTTTTCATGTGAGACTGAGGTAAAAGGTTGAACGATGTATTCTCTGATTGCTTATTTCTTTATATTATCTTCTAATATGAGGGGTACACTGTGTCTTTTCAGAGATCGAGCCGAGCGAGCGAGCATACCCGTTCGCCTCGCCAAAATCAACTGATGCGCTCTCCCGAACAATAACCTAAATCTGAAATCTGAAATCTGAAAAAGGAGCTATATCGCCGCCTTAACATCCTCGAAATGTTATCTGACGTTAAGACATTCTAAATACGTTTTGGCAATAGAAATATAGTAATTAACGAAATGAGTGTATAAATAGGCAAGTGCGACGGTAGGAGCGAGTTTCTTTATTTACCATGAGTGCAATTAAACTCCTTTATACACGTGTTACGTTCAATATTTTTACTTTCCCGTATACATACGTATACACGGAGTGATATACGTACGAGGGTTGTACCAAAAGTAAGGTTCCCATGTTTTTTACAAATAGAAAACATTGTTTATTGTTATTAATTTATACATCGTTGGAAAGCTTACACTGTTGTCTATTTTTTAACATAGTCTCCATTTTTTCGACTCACTTTTGAAGACGTTTCTCTAGCTTTTTTATTGATAAGTCGAAGAAGTCTCCCGCCAATCTGTTGAGGAAGCGTGTGACATCTGATCGGACTTCATCGTCGCTCTTGAAGCGTCAGCCACCTAAGTGTTCCTTTAGCATTGGGACGAGGTGATAATCGCTGGGGGCTAAGTCCGGTCTATAGGGGATGGGGCATAACGGTCCACACAAATGTCTTCAAAAGCTCTTGTTGTGGACGAGAGACTTGGGGTCGAGCGTTCTCGTGAAGAAGCACTACTCCCCCCGTCAGTCGTCCTCTCCGGTGATTCTGGATTGCGGTAACTTCCTTGCGTGGAGAAACCGGAATACTGCTCGAACCTCACACTTGGCGGGAGCAGCGATCTACACTTCCAACTCTGACGGCTGCCGTGCGAAAACTGAGAGACGTAGCAAATCGCGGATGGGCGAACTCGAGAGTGAGGGAACCACTGCGCACGGCACTGTTGTCGGATTTAGCGTAGCACCTTCCCTCAAGGCTGCACCTCATTGGCAACCTTACTTTTGGTAAAACCCTCGTAGTTTAGGGAAAGTTATGTTTAATGCTGTTTAAAATGGCCAATTTTCGGCGGAAAAAAATTCATTGCCAGACCATGATAACGAAAAAGTGGATATAACCAGTTGCTAAATTAAGAAAAGAATCCCCTAAAACGTAGTGTAGCCAGAAACCCTATTTTGTAGGTTCTTGATACTGAAGTGCATCGGAAAAGCTCTCAATTTTCGTGCACTTCAGTATATAATTTGGCGTGAGAAATAATACGTATGAATATGAGAAAATGATAAATATATATATACATATATATATATATATATATATATATATATATATACATATATATATACACATATATATATATATGTATATAATTGGAGAATGGGGAAAATTGTTTTATTAATAAATTACCACGAAACATAGCATAAAGAAATAGGAACATTGTTGACAAGAAGAGATTAGTCATTTATTGATGGATTAGCAATAACAGGAATTATAAACACGAAGGACTATGGGACAAGAATAGAAACAAGAGGCTTTTGAAAATAAGAACGGAGATAGAACATTTTTGAAATTTTTACACTTCGTGTCAGGATCTTGTAGCGATCGGATGTCGGACTGTGTACTTGGAAGTTATAGTTTCTCGGGATTGGCGCGTGATAGGATCAAGATATACGAACAGTAATCGTCATCTTTAAGATTTAATTTTGAGATTGGAACTCGGTGTAAGAACTACATAGTTAAAATTCAGGAGTATCGGGATCGTAGGAAGTTTTCTTTGAATAATTAATTAACCGAGTGTGGATTGAAGCGGGCACCAGAATCTAGGAGAAGATAGGGTGCTGTGAAGCTGACGAAGTGTGCTGACGTCGAAAGGACAAGGAAGTATTTTCGCGAAGCCCGAATTTGAGAAAGACATAAAACAGTTAAATTTTGATGTTCAAGCCCTAAGAGTAATTACAAGTTTGGTTAAAGCAATAATTAAAATTTAAAATTATAGATCGCCATGAATAGGGAAAATTAATTGTCAAGTAAATAATATGATCATGCATGTAAGAGATTGATGAAAAATTTCTAAGAATAAAAAAGAGACGTACGACACTTCATGTCGTTACGTGCATATATAAATTCTCGTTTCATTCAATAGAAATTAGGTAATTCAAAATTATTCCCTTTGTATTATTGGTAACCAAAGCGTAAGTATAAGATCCATCGACCGAGTCCTCGTAGAGCGGTATTTTCAGCCCACGACAAATGCAGAGAGTAAGTATTCTTATTTTTCAGGACCATCCAGTGCACGTGGTGTTGAGCTAGCCACCCACATGTACCACGTTCACCTTTTAAATTAAGATTTCTTTAAAAAAAAAAGAAAATACGGGGGTATTACAGTGGTAAGTCTAATGTGGGGGCGTGAAATTTGATAGGAAAGACCAGATTATTACAATGCCGAAAAACCAATTGAAAGGAAAACGTCCGTCTATCCGTCCGTCCGTCTGTGAGCACTGCTAACGCCTAAACAATACGTACGATTTCTTCCAAAATATATATTCCCCAGTCGATCTGGTTCTAGTCGAAGCTTTGAGATTTTCAAAAAGATTCCATAAAATTTGAAGTTACTTTAAATGAAGTCCCCTGGACATTTTCAAAATTTTCTCGAAAAACGTCTCCAAATTTTTTCTTTAAATTTCTTGTAAGAATAGAGTAAAATACATTTATTAAGGGAGCATATGTCCGATTTTCACGGATAACTTTGAATTTTCGAAAATTGCAAAAGTTTAAAATGTTTTAGGCGTCTTTCTGGAACTACAAAATTGAAAATAGAGATTTTTCCTTCAAATAACATTTTTTCTTCATAGTGAGTTCTTTCTTTAAGGTCATGTACGTTGTTCTGAAAATTTTAGTAGTTTGCGCACAATATTGCGTACAATATGTGTAATTTTTAAAAAATTACAAAAACAAGATTTTCTCAAAAACGGCTCAATTTTTTTCTTTAAATTTTTGGTTGGTATAGTGCCTAATGTATTTTATTAGATGACAAAAACACCATTGCTCTATTCTTTTGTTTTTTCAAAAATTGAAAAAAAATATTTTTTGACTTGTCTCTCACGTCGTTAATATTTACATTAACGGCGATCTTTTTACATTATTATATTTACGAGTGCATGTGCTTTAAATAATGTCAAGTAAAGTTTCTCGTAAACACAACCGTTTTCTGTGAAAAGTAGTTCAAAATTCGGTATTTTGAGAAACTTTCAAACGCCACTTTCTCACATATGGCATCAAATGTTTTCTTCAAACTTTTGTAACGGATAGCGCTAATTACACTCTTTAATATGACGTAAGTTTATGTTTAGTTATTTTTTGTTTTTTAAAAATTATATAAATGTCATTTCTTTGAAATATCTCTCACATCTTTAATATGCACATTACCAGCAATTCGTAAAGATTATTATATTTGTGAGTGTAAGTGCTTCAAATAACTTCAAATAAAGTATTTTGAAAACTCAATCATTTTCTGTGAAAGTGAGCTTCAAATTTCGCATTTTTAGATGTGCTAAAACGCCATTTTCTCTTAAACGGCACATAATTTTTAAAAGAAAATTGCCATTTACGGCTATGGTTTTGTGTTCTTTAATATTCTAAAATGAATATTTCCGTTCTACCAACAGGGAACCGAAAAATTAAGAAAATGTATTTTCGGCAACGTTAGATGACAGCTAGCAAGAAAGAGTACGCGGGAATTCCAAATCGCTAGCAAAGACCCAAGGAAATAGAATTTACGGGAAAGTCTGTGCCATTCTGTAGCACCACTGGTTTCGTTTGCATTCGAAAATATTTGTATTTTTACTTTCCCGTATAAATACGTTTACACGGAGTGATATACGTAGTATAGGGTAAGTTATGTAATGCTGCGCGAAAAAACGGCCATTTTTCGGCGGAAAACATTGCCGGGCCGTGATAACGAATAAGTGTAAAAACCAGTCGCTAAATTAAGAAAACAAATCCACTAACACGTGATGTAACCATAAACCCTCTTTTGTGGGTCCTTGATATAGAAATTGAAAGGAAAACGTCCGTCTGTGAACACTACTAGCATCTAAACCCTACGTACGATATTTTCCAAAATGGATACTTCTCGGTCGATCTGGTTTTAGTCAAAGCTTTGAGATTTTGAAAAAGATTCTTCAAAATTTAGGGGGTACTTTACATGAAGCCCCCCGGGGATTGTCAAAATTTTCTCAAACACGGCTCCAAATTTTTTCTTTAAATTTCTTGTATGAATAGAATAAAATACACTTATTAACATGGCATAGGTCCAATTTTCACTGATAACTCTGAATTTTCGAAAATTGCAAAAGTTTTAATTTTTTTCTGCGTCTTTCTTCAACTAGAAAATTGTAGATAAAGATTTTTTCTTCAAATAAAATTTGTTCTGCATATTGTGTTCTTTCATAAAGGTCATGTAAATGTTTTTCAAAATTTTAGTAGTTTTTGTGCAATAATGCGTGCAATATGTGCAAGTTTAAAAAGTTACAAAAGCAATATTTTTTAAAAAACCGCTCCAATTTTTTTCTTTAAACTTTTGGTAGGGATAGTGGTAAATGTACTCTATCAGATGACGTAAAAGCCATATTGCTCTATACGTTGATTTTTCAAATATTACAAAAATGTAAATTTTTTCACATGTTACTCACGTCGATAATATTTACATTAGCGGCGATTTTTTCACATTATTTCATTTACAAGCACATGGGATTTAAATAACGTCAAGTAAAGTTTCTCAAAAACACAACTTTTTTCTGTGAAAAGTAGCTCAAAATTTCGCATTTTCAGAAACGCTCAAACGCCATTTTCTCATATATGGCTGCACATTTGTTCTTCAATTTTTTGTAACGGGTAGTGCTAATGACACTCTTTAGTATAGCGTAATGTTTATTTTGAGTTATTTTCTTGTTTTTTCAAAAATTACATAATTGTAATTGTTTTGAAAGATCTCTCACTTCTTTAATATGTACATTACCACCAATTTGTAAAGATTATTATATTTGTGAGTGTACGTGCTTGAAATAACTTCAAATAAAGTATTTTGAAAACTCAAAAATGTTCTGTGAAAATGAGCTTCACATTTCTCATTTTTAGCAGCGCTAAAAGTAGGTTGTGGTGGATGGCCGAACAGTGTACTGCTTTCATGTTGTTTGCTAGGACGCTGCGGCTCGGATCAAGACGGTGTACGCGTCGGAGTGGCAGCGCCACAACATGGAGGCGCTGCGGCGGGCGGAGGGCCCGGTGGCGGTGGTGGCCGGGCGAACGGTGTACGTGGACCTGTTCAGCCTGAAACGGATCATCCCGCCGGCCTCCGGCATGGTCGGCAACCCCAAGATCATGCTGATGGGCCCGCAGCAGGAGGGCGGCAGCGACGACGGCGTCTCCAACTACCATCAGGCAAGGCCCGTGAGCCAATTGGGTTGGATTTAAGGGAACCGCTCTCTCATTATTTAATCTTCCAAAATATCGTAAAATATGTTTGTACGGGTAACATTTTAATATTTCTGGGATCTTTATTCCCATCTTCATTGGTCTGTGAGAATGCACAAGGAAGTACAAAAAATAACAATAAAGTACGGAAGGACAGAAAAAAATACATAAAAAATATGTGATCAAAATGACTTGCGGAACACCTAGCAGCTAAGAACTATTGCTGGAAACAACTAGCTAGTCTTATAAAAAAATATTTTCATTTAAATTTACAGAGCGTACGATTACTTATACAAAGGATTAAAAAGCTTTACAAAATGATAATTTGTTAGTACATTCCAAAATCAAAAATTTATTGGGGCTACAACAATGTATACAAATGTATAATGAACACTAAACTAAATGCACAAAACCGTTGCAGTCATTTTTACTTTCCCGTATACGTACGTATACACGGAGTGATATACGTAGTATAGGGAAAGTTATGTAATGCTGCGCGAAAAAATGGCCAATTTTCGGCGGAAAAACATTAATTGCCGGACCGTGAAAACGAATAAGTGGATAAAACCAGTTACTAAATTAAGAAACAAAAATCCCCTAACACGTGGTTTAGCCAGAAACCCTGTTTTCTAGGTCCTTGATACCGAAAATCCAATTGAAAGGAAAACGTCCGTCTGTCCGTCCGTCCGTTCGTCTGTCCGTTCGAGAACACTGCTAGCGCCTAAACCATACGTAAGATTTCTTCCAAAATGGATATTCCCCGATCGATCTGATTCTAGTCGAAGCTTTGAGATTTTGAAAAAGATTGCTTCAAAATTTGGGGGTACTTTATATGAGGCCCCCCGGGGATTTTCAAAATTTTCTCAAAAACGGCTCCAAATTGTTTCTTTAAATTTCTTGTATGAATAGAGGAAAATACACTTATTAACATGGCATAGGTCCGATTTTCACGTACAGCTCTGAATTTTCGAAAATTGTGAAAGTTTGAATGTTTTTCGGCGTCTTTCTCTAACTCCAAAATTGAGATAGAGATTTTTTCTTCAAATAAAATTTGTTCTGCATATTGAGTTCTTTAATAAAGGTCATGTAAATGTTTTTCACAATTTTAGGTAGTTTTCGTGCAATATTGCGTGCAATATGTGCAATTTTAAAAAAAATACATAAACAAGATTTTCTCAAAAACGGCTCCAAATTTTTTCTTTAAACTTTTGGTAGGGATAGTGGTAAATGTACTCTATCAATGATATAAAAGCTATTTTGGTCTATCGGTTGGTTTTTTCAAAAATTACAAAAATGTAAATGTTTTTACTTGTCTCTCACGTTAATATTTACATTATCGGCGATTATATCACATTATTATATTTAAGAGTACTTGTGCTTTAAATAATGTCAAGTAAAGTTTCTTGAAAAAACAACTGTTTTCTGTGAAAAGTAGCTCAAAATTTCGCATTTTCAGAAATGCTCAAATGCCATTTTCTCAGTATATGGCTGCAATTTTTTTCTTGAAACTTTTGTAACGGATAGTGCTAATTATACTCTTTAGTATAGCGTAAAGTTTATTTTGAGTTATTGTTTTGTTTTTTCAAAAATTATATAAATGTAAATTTTTGAAAGATCTCTCACATCTTTAATATGCACATTATCCGCAATTTGTAAAGGTTATTATATTTGTGAGTGTAAGTGCTTCAAATGACTTCAAATAAAGTATTTTGAAAACTCAAAAATTTTCTGTGAAAATGAGCTTCAAATTTCGCATTTTTAGAAGTGCTAAAACGCCATTTTCTCTTAAACGGCACATAATTTTTTAAAAGAAAATTGCCATTTACGGCTAGGTTTTTGTGTACTTTAATATTCTGAAATTAATGTTTCTGTTCTACCAATAGGAAACCGAAAAATTAGGAAAATGACAAAAAAAATGTACTTTTGGCGAAGATAGACGGTAGCTGGCAAGAAAGAGTATGTGGCAATTCCGAATAGCTAGCGAAGACCCAAGAAAATAGAAAACTAATACGGGAAATGTCTGTGCCATTCTGTAGCACCACTAGTTAAAGTATATTGGAAGACCAGGTGTTTTAAAGGCGGGAAAATGGTTTTTATTTTCTTAACTGCAGCCCAGCAATCGAAAAAGTCTGAAAAAATTGCACAATTTGTGTTTTAAGAGGAACCTTTGACATTTGTTTCGAGCCTGTTCCAGGCTTCTAAGACACAGTAAATTTCTTGATATTTGTTTTCAAAAAATGTTTTTGTGTTTGAATTTGCGCCTGAGAAAATATTGAAAAACGTTTTTCTGGTAGGACAAATTGAGTTCTTATTTATCACATTTTTTTAGTCAAATAAAATAGTGTTAAATTGTCGAAAAAAATGAAATAAAAAACACGTTTTTGGCTTTATAGGGTCGTGGGTGGTGGGAGGGGGACTAAGAAACCTTTCAAAAATGTTATTTTTATGTTAGAATTATAGTGTAACCACTCATGTAACATAAACAGGAGGGCCTGCATATGTTGAGGAACTTTTTACCGTTTTATCCAGGAGTACCCTTTACACACTTGTGCTCGTTTTCAATAAGCGAGGCGGTATCTATGTTAATTCGTGTTGCTTCTGTGTTTCTTTCTTTGCAGTACCAAAATGTTTAATAATGTCATGAAAAAGGTAAAAAAATTATTTACGATACGAATTGTAAAAAAGTCATTTTATTTTGCGAGTATGAAAAGTCGCGTTCAAAAGCTGTTAGTTCATGTGGCGCAATATGAACCAATTTTTCTATGTTTCAAGCATTACTTTTTAGACTGTCGTTTTATTTAGACAATCAAATAATAATCTAGTGGTGCTACAGAACGGCACAGACTTTCCCGTATTTGTTTTCTATTTACTTGGGTCTGGGCTATCTATTCGGAATTGCCACATACTCTTGGTTGCTGCCATCTATCACCACCCAAAGTACATTTTTTCGTTTTCTTTTTTAACAAACTACGCTAAAGAAAGCGATTTTCATTGTGCCCTCGTTCAAATGAAAAAAATAAAAATAAAAGAAAAACCAGTGCGAGTGCGTTAGTTGTAATGCCCGGTTTACCAGGCATTTCGATACGTTGT
The DNA here is from genome assembly GCA_031308135.1 of Acheta domesticus. Lineage (NCBI taxonomy): Eukaryota > Metazoa > Arthropoda > Insecta > Orthoptera > Gryllidae > Acheta > Acheta domesticus. The sequence continues at coordinate 24,869,092 of JAHLJT010005437.1, read as the reverse complement.
GCAAAGAATGTGGTGATTAGAAACTTTTAAATTAAATTAATTATAATAACCAGATGATCAGTTTGTTAACAAATGTATAATTATTCTTATGTGATGCATGAGTGTGTGGTCAGTATTATTAAGTGTTATTATTGAGTATTATTCATTTCATTATTAAATAATTCAATATATTTTTCCCGCCAGTAATTTTTCTTTTAATTTTTTTTAGAAATTTTATTAAACATTTTATTAGAATTTTTGGTCCAGTTCTTATTATTATCCATATTATTTATTATTAATATAAAAATATCAAATTAATAAAGTGCTCTATTTTTTCTTTGTTCCATTCAAAGAGAATTCCCATGGACAAGTTAATAAAAAGTTTTCTAAAACTAAATAACATATGAGTGGTTGCACAATTACTCTAACATAAAACTATACGAATATATGAAATGGCCTTTGAAAAGGAGTTATAACTGTCAAATGTATGTTGTTTTTTGCATAAAAACATTTAGTTTTTGCACGAAATGCTCTGCCATTTGTAATGAGTGGAATCTTTTTTTTTTTTGCATTATTTTAGAATACTTTTTTCTAATGATGGCCCTATCAAATGCATTTCTATATTTTCCGGGGTTTCAGCCATCTTTTTCCAATAAAAGTTTACAAAACTTTTGTGTTATATTTATTAGAGGGCGCACTAATTCACGTATACTAATAATAGGACGATACTTGAAGAAGCACGTATATATTTCAATACATACGATTATACATGAAACAGCACATTTAATAATAGAATCAATACATCCCTTAGCTGTTGCTTAGTTACCCATTGCTATGGCATTTCACTACTACATCGCAGCAGACTGAACTTGAAAATCTTAACACTTCCCCTCGATATGTAGTGAAATGAATTTAATCGTTTTTCATTACTAGAAAATTAACACATTTTTCATGTTTTTCGCGTGATAAAGATTTAGTTAAAATATCTGCAGTCATTTCCTCTGTAGGCATGTATTAAATTGATATTAGCCCCTTCTTGACAGCATCTCGTTTGAAGTGGTGTCTGATATCAATGTGTTTCGTACGAGCATGAAATACGGGATTCGTAACTAGTTTTTGAGCACCCATATTATCATTTTCAATAATATTTTTCATATCAAAACCAAAATCCTTGAGAAGTGTCCTCATGTATATAGCTTCTTTAGTTGCATCTGAAAGAGCCATATACTCAGCTTCTGTTGAAGATAATGCTACAGTACGTTGCTTTCTAGATTCCCAACTTATTGCTGTGCTATTCATAATGAAAACATAACCAGTGTAAGATCTTCGATCTATCTCACAAGTACCCCTGTCAGCATCAACAAACATTTATGGTTTTTCGTCAGTTTGCTTAAAAACGAGACCCATGTCCAAAGATCCTTTTAGGTAACGCAAAATTCGTTTTGCAGCTTTCCAATGGAGTGACGAATAGCAATCCAAAAATTGGCTTAAATAACTGACTGCGTGAGTTATCTGGGTCGGGTACTTACAGATAAATACATCAATGATCCGACTAGTTCACGGTACAGCATATTGTTCTTCTTTTCTTCATGTTTTTCATGATTCAGTTTCTGATTCTTTTCTAATGGAGTAGAAATTGGTTTGCATTCTGTCATCCCGAATCTGTCAAGAATACTGCGAATGTAGGCTTTTTGAGTAATGATGATATTCTTTCCATTTCTTGTAAATTCGAGTCCCAAGCAATATTTTATCTCGCCTAAATCTTTAATCTCAAATTCATCACTGATTTGATTTTTCAGGTTTTCGGTAATATTATCATCACTGGATATAATAAGAATATCATCGACTTATAAGATGACGAAACTTCTGTTCTCCGTTGGACCGATGTAGTAAACACATGAATCAGCTTCAGATGGAATGAGTCCAATCTTCCTAAGTACTTTGTCTAATCGAAAATACCATGCCCGTCCTGCTTGACGTAAACCGTAAAGAGCTTTCTTCAATAGACAGACGTTTTTGCCATTTTTTAAATACATTAACATCTCAGACGCTTCGTGGCTATAAACATCATCTCCTCCAGTAAAAATGATATA
>JAHLJT010005437.1:24818693-24866020 GCA_031308135.1 Acheta domesticus | reverse complement strand
ACGTCCCAATTTAAAACTATTTATTGAATTTTTTATTTCCTTGCACCCAGGGGACTCTTGCAGCACAATTCTTTATACTCAATTATTTGAACAACCAGTGTAGTGTGTTGAAAACTGTATGTGAGTGAAATCGGTCAGAGTGGCGTCGTTCGGAGGAATGCAGTTCTCGCCGCGCCCTGCAGGACCCCTGCACCCCTGCTGGACCACCCTCCGCGCGTCCCGCCCCCATTGGGGTGGCGACTGCGAACGTGCCGGAGGCTGTTATTCCAGGCGCATTTTTTTTTGGCAACTTCCTGTCCGAGCCCCTCCGGCTCCAAGGGCATGCGTGCGCGCTGAGTGCGTGCACAAGCTTCGCCATCTCCCCAACAGCGCTAGCCCTCAGACACACACGCAAATTGACACTAGCGCCCCTGTGTGTCACGAAAGGACAACATTTCGACCGACCAGTCTTCAAAAACTTTTCATCCGACGAGATCAAGGACTCTTGTGGCAACCTCCGCAGAGGTCAGACGTACTTTCGTATGCGGTGCAAAATCTATTTTGCCTACCGCAATCTGTTGCAAGAAGCGGCTCTCTAGCATTTACTTACAATATGCGGTGCAACGCCTAGTTGCCTACTGCAATCTGCTAGAAGACGCTGCTCTGCACAACATTTTAATTTGGGGTCGCAACTCTGCGCCATCCCCGTCAACAATCTCCTGCTGCTGCAACATCTCTCGACCGACATCTGCTGCAAGAAACACCCACCAGAGCTCCAACGGATAAGTGACTACTTATTTCAAACTTCTTTCTGATGCATCAGAAATCTACTTGAGTGCACTCTTTAAATCTATTTAAATTTAACGCAAGAAAAGACTTTAATTTTGGCAACTTCTAACTTCAGGATTACTGTTTTCAATCATTTTTGTTCATTTCCTTTTCATTACTTTTTTTCACATCAATTTTTATCTTACTGTTTTTTAATATTTTTTTTGTTTGTTTACTAACCTTTTAACTAAATTTTTTAGTAATTAAATATTTGTTATTTTTTATTACAGCTAATGTTGTTCTTTTTTGCCCTATCATATTCCATCCATCTATGCAATACCGTACAGCTCCATTAATTTTATGTGTTATGTGTATCAATTAATTTACAGTCTGCTGGTCCTCCAAATATATAAATATAAAGCTATCAGAGATTCCTCCATATTCTACTTTTCTTTTTTATACTGCCAAATTACATTTTGCAGACGATACACGTAACATATTTGGTCCTCCGTTCGCGGATATTTATTTCCAGTTATTAGACAATACGTTGTATTGTATTGCATTTGGATGTGTTTGTAGGGCAAACAAAATTGTGTTCGTGTGTAGTGATAAGTGTTCATTTTCACATAATTGTTATTACGCATCGTAACAGTGAATTGTGTCTGCAAGTCCCCCCTTGACGTGCAGGGCTATCGTGGCAAGACATTATTTTTGTTTTGGGTGATAGAAGGTTTTATTTTAACCTCTTATTTTTTTTGTTGTAAATTTTAACAAATCAAAATGGGTCCAAAGAAAAATAGGCAGTTAGACCCCCACGCAGGCTATGAATCCACTCAACAAGAGCATCAAAGAAATAATTTCAAAAAATTATTAATTTCCTCAATGAACGCATTGCGTAGTTATGAAATTAAAGATAGGCTATCCTATAACGTGTTGATAGAAAAACAGACTCGGCTCACTAATCTTTATGAACAATTTGCTCAAGTATCAATGCAATCTGAATTTTCTGATTCTGACTTTAGGGAATACGAAAATATTGAGGACGAGTACGTCACTCTCTTAGCTCAGATTAAGATTATTCTCAGTGAGAACAATCATCACTCCGATCAAATTTCGGAGAATTCTGTTAACAACGAACAGCATGTGTGCTCATCTTTTGCAAATTCTCGAACACAACAATCAGTCAGGTTACCGGAAATCTCTATTCCTAAATTCAATGGAGATTTTGCGAATTGGACGAATTTCAAGGAAATCTTTACGGCCTTGATTATAAAAAATACCACTATAGAAGATGTCGCAAGGTTTCATCACCTAAATACTGCTCTTGAAGGGGAACCTCTTTCATTGCTACGTAGTCTACCGGCATCAGCCCTCAATTTTCAGGTAGCATGGAATCTGCTTTGTACTAGATATGATAACACCCGGTTGATAATATCTAGCTACCTGAAAAAGCTTCTAAAACCGCCCGAATTACAAGCAGGGTCGCCTCAGTCCTTGAGAGCTTTATTAGATCATTTTGTAACTAATTACAATGCGCTGAAGGTAATTCAAAATGAACTACCTCTTGATGAATTGCTCATTTCTCAGTTGTTGTTAGAGTCTCTAGACCTGGAAACTTTGCGTGAATGGGAAAGTTCATCTAACACAGATAAAATGCCCTCCCTTAACGATCTGACCACATTTCTTGAAAAAAGATGTAAAATCTTAGATCTAGTTAATATTAATAAAGTAAATGTCGAAGTACATCTAAAGCAAGGGTCATCGTCATCACGCCCCACTTCAAAACAGGGTACCAGTAATTGCGCTTGCTGTTCCGGCCCACATCCAATTTATTTATGTGCTGATTTCAACAAAATGAGCCCGCAGAAAAGGATAGCAGTAGTAACTGACAAGAAGTTATGTCGAAATTGTTTAAAATATTATAGTCCTGGTCATACTTGTTCAAAGGGAACGTGTCGTCAGTGCGACAAACGTCATCATACGTTGCTACATTTAGGTGATAAAATTTCCAGTAAGCCTCAAACGCAATCAAACGTGATGTCAGCTAATGCTAACGCGTGTTCAGACATGAACACCACGAGTTCCGCGCCCTCAGCTGGAATCTCGGAACACATTGAAGCTCAGGTACAGTCGCAGGATTCTTCTAAGATATCGTTTTGCACTTTGCCTGCAGTTCATACGTCACGATGCCTTCTCGCCACCGCGGCAGTGCAGATAAAGAAAAAGGACGGATCATACGTGCAGTGCACAGCAATTATGGACTCCGGGTCCAATTGTAATTTAATTACTGAATCTTTAGTTGAACGACTTCAACTCAATACTTTTGATGCCTCTATAAATATCTGCGGCATAGCAGCCTCTCAGACGCAAGCTACTCGCGGGGTATCACTTGAAGTTGGCGCCAGCGCCACTAATTGGCGCACCAACTTAGGTGCTTACGTTATCCCACAGATAAGTTCTCAATTACCAACGGTAGATTTAGATCCAACTTCTTGGAATATTCCGAGTAACATGATTCTGGCGGACCCGCATTTCGCTAACGCTAAGTCTATCGATTTGTTGTTAGGTTCAGAAATATTTTTCTCAATACTGGCTACGGGAAATGTTTCATTAGGACCTGAAAAACCTGTCATGCAGAACACCTTGTTAGGCTGGTTAATAGCTGGTCGTCTACCGTGTTTGCAGGAATCAAAACAATCTACGAGTCATTACTCGGCATTTATATCTTCTAATCACGAAGGTTTAGATGCGACACAGTTTGAATTAAGCAAGTTTTGGCAATTAGAGGAACTGCCCGCGGCTAAACAATCCTCTCCAGAAAATGAACATTGCGAAGATTTCTTTCGCGAATCTACCACTCGCGATCGCGATGGCAGATATATAATAAAACTCCCTCGCAAATTAAATGCACCGACTTTAGGCGCAAATCAGGCTCAGGCAAAACGGCGTTTCTTGTCATTAGAAACCAGGCTTGAGAAAGATCTGGAACTCAAACACAACTATGTGGAGTTTATGAAGGAGTATGAAAACTTGGGCCACATGGTTGAAGTGACCTCCAGCTCCATGGATAATTTCGGCTATTACATCCCTCACCATCCAATTCTGAAACCATCTAGTTCAACCACGAAATTACGCGTAGTATATGTCGCTTCCAATTAATAAGTTAGCACCCTTACCTATTTCATAAGATAGAATAGTTTTCTTTATCATTGGGACTTCACATTGTTCTTATTAAAATTCTCTATTTTATTTCTTTTTTACAAATGACACTCCTGTGTCGTGCCATTTGGGCGGGCAGTATGTTACGTCCCAATTTAAAACTATTTATTGAATTTTTTATTTCCTTGCACCCAGGGGACTCTTGCAGCACAATTCTTTATACTCAATTATTTGAACAACCAGTGTAGTGTGTTGAAAACTGTATGTGAGTGAAATCGGTCAGAGTGGCGTCGTTCGGAGGAATGCAGTTCTCGCCGCGCCCTGCAGGACCCCTGCACCCCTGCTGGACCACCCTCCGCGCGTCCCGCCCCCATTGGGGTGGCGACTGCGAACGTGCCGGAGGCTGTTATTCCAGGCGCATTTTTTTTTGGCAACTTCCTGTCCGAGCCCCTCCGGCTCCAAGGGCATGCGTGCGCGCTGAGTGCGTGCACAAGCTTCGCCATCTCCCCAACAGCGCTAGCCCTCAGACACACACGCAAATTGACACTAGCGCCCCTGTGTGTCACGAAAGGACAACATTTCGACCGACCAGTCTTCAAAAACTTTTCATCCGACGAGATCAAGGACTCTTGTGGCAACCTCCGCAGAGGTCAGACGTACTTTCGTATGCGGTGCAAAATCTATTTTGCCTACCGCAATCTGTTGCAAGAAGCGGCTCTCTAGCATTTACTTACAATATGCGGTGCAACGCCTAGTTGCCTACTGCAATCTGCTAGAAGACGCTGCTCTGCACAACATTTTAATTTGGGGTCGCAACTCTGCGCCATCCCCGTCAACAATCTCCTGCTGCTGCAACATCTCTCGACCGACATCTGCTGCAAGAAACACCCACCAGAGCTCCAACGGATAAGTGACTACTTATTTCAAACTTCTTTCTGATGCATCAGAAATCTACTTGAGTGCACTCTTTAAATCTATTTAAATTTAACGCAAGAAAAGACTTTAATTTTTGGCAACTTCTAACTTCAGGATTACTGTTTTCAATCATTTTTGTTCATTTCCTTTTCATTACTTTTTTTCACATCAATTTTTTATCTTACTGTTTTTTAATATTTTTTTTGTTTGTTTACTAACCTTTTAACTAAATTTTTTAGTAATTAAATATTTGTTATTTTTTATTACAGCTAATGTTGTTCTTTTTTGCCCTATCATATTCCATCCATCTATGCAATACCGTACAGCTCCATTAATTTTATGTGTTATGTGTATCATTTAATTTACAGTCTGCTGGTCCTCCAAATATATAAATATAAAGCTATCAGAGATTCCTCCATATGCTACTTTTCTTTTTTTTATACTGCCAAATCACATTTTGCAGACGATACACGTAACAGACCTATTTCGTCATTTATGGTGGGGTTGAGTATTAATCGCCATTGTGGTGGTTGTCGTACTCCGGAGCATAATGATCGTTAAATGCACACAAATTATTGCGACTGCGACTCGTCGTCATAACAAAGCTGCACCCAGAAGGACAAGGCGGATTGCGATCATTGTTGGCAGGCAGATAGAGTATACAAATTATTACACTCATATTTCTAGTACCAACATTTATTGCGCTACACCGCCACAGTCGGTCCATGTTGGTAAGGCGTGGGGCCACCATGTTGGCAAACACACGCGTTGAGACGTCGCGGCAAGGAGTTGTACAGGTCTCGAATGGAGTCCTGTGCTAGTCCATCCCATGCAGCTTGCAAAGTTCTTGCAGATTGGTGGGTATGAGAGGGGTCCTGTTTGCACGGTTCGTAGCACCCCAACATTCTCGATCGGGGAAAGGCCTGGCGATGCGGATGGCCATGGCAGATGATCCACGGCTCCAAGGCATGCTCGGGAGATGGCTGTGGTATGCGGACGCGCGTTTTCCAGTTGAAATAGGGCATGGGCGAGGGCGTTCACGAACGGCAGAGACATTATTTTTGCCTCCCATTATCAGTTATCGTGAGGTATTGAGTTGCGGCTGCCTGTACCTTCCTCAGCCATCGGTTGACGACTCATCGGTAGGTGTCGAAAGAACCTGCCTCAATCTTGCTGATCTTGCCCACGGAGCGTGCAGCATGTGAAGCATCATTCCGTGCTCCTGTGTTCGTGTTATTTATAACACGAACACAGGATATTAAAAGTGATATTAAAATTTATTTTAATATCACTTTTCTTATTTATGTTACTATTTAAACATAGTAATCACTATTTAAACAAAATATTTATGCATTTTTCTAACAATTCATCAACGTTTAACTATCAGAAAAGTGCATAGTTTTTTTCTATTATAAAAATGTTATAAAATCACAAATTATTTGCTTATGAACAACTCCAACATTGTGGCAGGTTTATGGTTCAATTAATTATAAACATTCTCGGCTATTCAATAAAAACCCTACCTCAAATATTTTTTAATCTACTCAGTAAATAATAATCACTCAAAGGCTCATCATTATTATCTTTGTGACAGAATTTTTTTAATTTTAATATTTTGAACAAACTTACTATTTTTAAAGACAATATTATAGTTATTGTTATTAATCAATTTTCTAATGTTTTTTCTATCAGATTTCCTTCGAGAAATGTGTTATCACAAATAATAATACAATTTCATTAAATATATATAAATCTAATAAAAAATCGAAATAATCGAACAATTAAATGATGTTATTGCAACTGGAGATCAATTTGAGATTCACAAAAAATATTGTAAAAACACGCTATGAAATTTGGAAGATGAGTGAGTACTAAGTTTGCGGACTGTCTCAAACGCGTCACAATGTCAGGGCGCGTCCCGGAGAGTCGACCGGCAAGCGGCGCCTCTCGAGTCCTTCCTTCCTCACGAGCAGTGGCGCTGCTCGGGGCATTCTCAGCTTTTGCGTCTGCGACGGCGCTTACAGCAGCGCCTCGTGATTCGTTTTTGTTTTTCGTCTCTAAGCGGCGCTGGTCGGTGAGATATTTGTCAAGGGCTGCTCAGTAGCGCTGTGGAGTGGCTGAATCCACTGTCAAGTGGCTGAATATGGCCGACATCCATCCCTGCGAATGATCTTGGCGGTCCCAATGACGCCGCCTCGATAGCCGTCATTTCCACCATCTTGTCGGGGTCTTCACACACGGCTGAAGTGGGATGTCGGACCCCCAATCCTTCCCTGTAGACAGGTAGTGGAACACTCCTTGCCGTCCGAACAGATCAACTTATTGGTCCTTGCCTGATTTAAGAGTGGAAATAAATCAAGCTTATTTAAAGCTCGTGGGGCGGGTTGATTTCGTACGGGAGGTCTGAAGTGCCTAATAGTTGTCCAGTGTTGTGCAGGTGCGCGAGTGCTTCATCTCCACGGCGTACCTGTCGTTCGTGACGCGGCGCGGGTGGCGGGGCGCGGGGGCGCGTGAGCGCGCTGCTGCAGCGCCTGGTGGAGGGCGGCGTGACGGCGCAGCTGCGCCAGCGCCACTGGTCGTGGTTCCTGCGCCGCTTCGTCAGCCACCACGGCCTGCGCCTGCAGCCCACGGGCGCGCGCGCCAGGGCCGCCTCCGCCGCCGCCGTGCACGCGCTCTCCCTGCAGCACGTGCAGGAGGCCTTCGTGCTGTGGGCCGCCGCCTCCGCCGCCGCCGCGCTCGCCTTCGTCGCCGAGTGCGCGCACGGCTGGCGACGGCGCCGCCAGCGCCTCCGCGCGCCCTCGCCCTCGCCCTCGCCCTCGCCCTCGCCCCGCGACGCAACCATCTGAAGCCACGCCGCCTGCTCCGCACGCTCCAAATATTCCGGCAGTCTACTCTGCTCCACCACAGTGGGATGAAATGCCTAAAACGTGCTTAAAATTCATTATGTCTTGCAAAATGCAAAATAATGGCTATATTGGGGCTTGTATTGGGGTTTTCGACCTCACTAAATACGAAAATGATATCGGAAATAATTCAAAATGGCGGATTCAATATGGCGGACGAAGTTTGCAAAAACGTGGAAGAATGCAACAAAAATGAATACAATGGGGTTTCGAGCGTACTGATTGCGAATATATCAAAAGTGAAAAATTCAAAATGGCTGGTTCAATATGGCGGATGATACTTGGGAGAACGTGGAAAAATGCAACAAAACTGAGTTTATTGGGAGTTTTCAAGCTCACTGATTACGAATATAATATAAAAATAAAAATTTAAACCTGGTACCTAATTAGTGATATTTCCATTAAAATAAAATGAAAGTCAGTAATGCTGACTAAAAAATATTGTATGACACACATGGTAAAAGTGGTTTTATTTTTCAATTAAGATTGCACTACGCTGCTTGTCGGCCTCGTCGAAACATCTCTTCCTCACAAAATAAAATGTAATTTTCACTACTGGTGTCCTAAATAACTATTTTAGACAGACATGAGTAAATTTATTTTTTTCAGGGCATGTGTAGCATGCTGAAAGTTTAATTTTTGGAAACACTGCTATCTTCATGTTGAAATCATGTGTGACTGCTACAAAGACTGTCCTGCATTTTTGTTGCGGTATTGTCTATTGTTTTCTAAGTTAAGCGGTACATGGTGAAAGAGAAAGTTGTATTCCCCCATATTTTTTTAGTATGTTGTCCTTTATGTGCTATTAATATCTATTTATACATTATTTTTATGGAGCAAGGGCCGTATTTTATACTTTTAAAGTAAGTTTAATAAAATTTTTAAAAAAACAGAATTTTGCAACTACCCCTATAAACATCTCATTATCCGGATTCGTGCGATTTTATAGAATGATCGTAAAGAAAATATTATAAATATCATAAAAAGTAAATTACGAATGAACGTGGGATATTGTGAGATTCTTAATTTATCTCTACTTTTTTATTAATTTTTTAAATATTTTTTTTAAATTTACCGGTACGAACATTAATTTAAAAAAAACATGTTTAACACGGAAAAAATAAACCAGGGCTTATAATTCAGTGCATCCCTTCTGTAACATGTTTCATTTTAAAATTTCAATGATTATTTTCATAGAACAAAAATATTTGTCTTGAACTCCGCACTAAAATTTCTGTCCGGCTTGGGTGACGCGGTAAACACAATAGAGCCCTATGTTCAACCTGGAATACAGCTTTCACTTGTAAGTTCCGGCCATTCATACGCATGGGATTACATAGTCCCACCAATATTGTAGCCAACCTGAGAGATAAAAATTCTCAACTAGAAACTTTTTTTTTTTGAATTTTGGCCAGGTTTTAGGCATTTCATTCCAATGTGCGACGGTTGTAATACCATCTATGGGACTAGGTCCAAATAGGCTTACCCCTCGCTCTGCACGACGGCTGTACCTTGTGAACATCCTGACGCAGTCGTAGTACCCACGCCCCTACTCTCCTCGACAGCTGAAATACCACCTGAAGGTCACCCAGGCGCAGTCCTACTGCCGCGCCCCCTACTCTCCACGACTGCTGAAATACCATCGGGAGGACACCCTGGCGCAGTCCTAGTGTCCACGCCCCCTATTCTCCAGAACAGTTGAAATACCATTGGAGGATACCAGGCGCACTCCTACTACACACGACCCCATCTCTCTACAACAGTTGAAATACTACCTGGAGGATATCCTTGCGCCGTCCTAATACACACTCCTCCTATCTGGGAATGATTCCTGGACAATTTACGTCTCGTAGGTATGGTAGAAAAGTGGTAGACAATGTTGTTGTTTTTCTCGTTGAAACGTGTGAAAGAACATTAAAGGATAGTAACAATTATTGAGAAAAAAGGAAATTTAACTTCAGTTTTTGTTACATTACATTGGATGTGTTAGATTACATGTGTTACATTAGATTAGGTGTGTTAATAATGTCAGAGTTTTTCCGTTCGCATAATTTCATTTCTTGCTTAATTTAAATGTTATAATAAACACTTATTCTTTGAAATTTCATGAATGATTTTTCTTTCAAGAGATTATTTTAAGAGACCTTGTATACAGTTGGCAAATAATACAGGTAAGTTGTCGGTTCAGTGCTCATTTTTAGCGCCCGAACAGGGACCGGTGATTACTTCTGTACTGAAAGTAATCATTTCTTTAAAGAACAATTTAATATCGGAACTACTACAAGGAAATCAGCGGCACCGTGGTCAGAAGACATGAATAAACTTGTTAGGGTGGCTCCTGGAATTAGTACAAAAAGTAAATAAAGTAATGTTGAAGTAGAAATAGAAGAAAATATTGTTACTACGAGGGTGGATTGATATGTCTGGTAAAAAACATAGCAAAAACATTTTTTTTTGCAAAACAAACAATTTATTTTTCAACATAATTTCTTTGTAGCTCAATACATTTGTGCCAGCGATATTCCAGCTTTTTTATTCCCCTTGAAAAAAAGATTGTGTCCAACACTGCGAAGTACTCATTCACAGCACGCATTACCTCTTCATTTGACAAAAAAATTTCCCCCAAGCCAAATTTTAAGGTTCGGGAATAAGAAAAAAGCACTTGGTGCTAAATCTGGAGAATATGGTGGATGGGGAACAATTTCGAAGCCCAGGTCGTGCACTTTTGCCATCGCAACAACTGACATGCGAGCAGATGCATTGTCCTGGTGGAGGAGCACCTTTTGTGCGCCATTCTTGGACGCTTCTGCCTCAATGGACAATGGAGGCGGTCCAATAAAGTTGCAAATAAGTGCCCGTCACAGTCATTCCCCTTTGCAAATAGTCAATCATGATGATTCCCTGTGAGTCCCAAATCACCGTTGCCATCACCTTTTCAGCTGACAAAACTGTTTTTGCTTTCTTCGGAGCAATTTCACTCTTGCAAACCCAATGTTTCGACTGACGTTTTGTCTCGGGAATGTAGTGGGGGAACGTCGTTTCGTTTACAGTCACAAAACGATGTCAGAAATCCTTTGGATTGCGCTGCAACTGCTTCAAACACGATCTTGAAATGTCCCTTCTTGTGTGTTTTTGGTGTGAAGTCAATATTCGCAGCACCCCTCAGGCACTCAGCTTCTTCATGTGCAGAATTTTATGTAGGATATTCCTTACCCGTATATATCAAATGGTTTCAATATCAGAAATCTCACACACGGTCTGCCATTAGGATATTGTGAATTTTGTCCACCATTTCTTGAGAACTAACTTCAATCGGGCGCCCCGAACGTTCTTTATCTTCAGTGCTCGTGCGGCCACGTTCAAATTCATTTATTCAGTAATAAACAGTCTTCAGTACTGGTGCAGCTTCCCAATGAACTTCTTTTAGCTCAGTTTGTATCTGCATCGCACTCCACTTCTTTAAATAAAAATACTTTTACACAGCACGAAACTCTTTCTCCATTTTTGCACTCTTTGTCACCACAGTCAATTAAGATGGACGCCAAAAATCAGCAGCGCATTGCATTTGTTTGTAAATTTTAACTGAGCCATTTCAAGGATCACTCTTAGGAACAATGATAATTGTTGCAACAGATATTAAAATTTCCCACGTTTTCATGGAAATTCACCAGACTTATCAATCCACCTAGGTAAGGGAAATGCAGTTATAGTGCTACAGCTGATATGAATAGAAACTAGTGGTGCTATAGAATGGCACAGACTTTCCCGTATTAGTTATCTATTTCCTTGGGTCTTCGCTAGCTATATGGAATTGCCACATACACTTTCTTGCCAGCTGCCATCTATCACCACCAAAAGTACATTTTTTTGTATACCAGTATTATAAACAACCCTTTTACATTAACAAAATCGTTCATAGTATGGCATATTATTGCACGATAAATAGAGTGCAGTTTTCGCAGTAAAATCAAATACGATATGAAAACTAGTGGTGCTTCCAACGCACATACTTTCTCGCTCTGCTTCTATACGGTCCTTATTGCTATTCCACTACTCCATTAACAAGCAAAAGTGTACTATACCTGCAAACCATTTCGGTACCAAGACCCGACAAACGAAACTCAAATTCAACGAACCGGCACTTATACCACTACGCAACACCAACACCGCCTTGGTCGAACAGAGCCATTAAAGAATAGAACCGACCTATCAAATGGTAAATGCTTGAAAAAAAACAATTGATACGATGGTAATACGCTTTACAAATATAAGAAGAGATATAAAAAATTGTTAAAAGTTAAAAATTTGAACAAATATATACAGACATTTCCACGACATTTATCGCAATTACTTATATTTTAGTAAAAACATAATTCTATCAATTTTATCATTAGGAGCCGGTAATTTTCAACATGCGAAAAACATGTCTTTCAAACATGACCAATAAGGTAGCGATTAACCGCATTACGAAGTATTCGTAAGCCTAGAAATTAATAATAATTTCTAAACCGTTAGGGATTGTAAGTTTATCGCATGCCTTCTGGTTATATTGTATTACAATTTAGCGTTAAAATGCTCATAATTATACTTAAATTGGATCATACAGATATATACTAGACAACTGTTCATTTGACGTGTCATACGCTTCAGAAATCGAATAACAGAGTTGAAAAATTGTTTAAAAGACGCAGTTAGGGAAAACACAGACAAGTCCTGTCTATTTATCTATACTTGAATCTATTCGTGAGTAGAAGTACTTCAAATGATTTTCAATAAAGTATCTACACTCTTCAATGTTTTCTTCCTGAGAAATCACATTCATCAAATTAAAATTCCCAACGGATCGGACACCTTCCTTATTGAAGATCTCAACCCGAAGCTGCATTAACCAACCGCGCTACGGGATCGACTTGCGGAACTACTGCTTATATTTCAGTCAAAACGTACTTGTATCAGTTCTACCATTAGGAAGCCAGTAATTGTCAACATGCGAAAAACATGTCTTTCAAAAAACATGACCAAGAAAGGCAGCGGTGAACGGTTTACTCCACATAATTTATCGGATGATCGGCATTTGGAAAATAACTACAGCAAGAAAGTGTGCCATTCTATAGGATCACTAGTTTATTTATATATTTACCTTCCCGTCTTACACACGTGCAGAAAATTTAAAGAAAAAATTTGGAGCGGTTTTTGAGAAATTTTTTTTTGTAAATTTGAATCGCAATTTACGCAAAAACTATTCGTTTTTCAAAAAAATGGTACATGACCTTATTTGAAGTGCTAATTTTGTACAACCGACTTTGTCTGAGGCGAAAATCTCTATCTTCAATTTTGCAGTTTTTAAACTGTTTTTTTGCAATTTTCGAAAAATAGGGCCTATAAAGAAAATGATACCTACGTCATTCCCTTCAACGTTCTTCGCACTATTCTACAACAAAATATAATCAAAAAATTTGGAGCCTTTTTTTTAATTTAATCTCAAAATGGGCTTCATGTAAAGTACCCTCAAATACTAAGATATCGGTTTCAAATTCAAGAGGCCTTGAGACGAGTATAAACCATCGGGGAATATCAATTTTGAAGAAAATCGACCGAACTGTTTAGGCGCTAGCGTTGACCACAGACGGACAGACGTACGGAATGCCGTCAATCGATTTTGAAGTATGAAGAAGCAACAATATCATGAATTTTGACTACACCACGAGATAGAGGATTTTTTTCTAAATTTAGCAACAGGTTTTATCCACTTTTTTGTCACCAGACCCCTGCTAAAAGAGATTTTCTGTCGAAAATTTCCCGTTTTCCGCCGCACGATTACATAACTTTCTCTTCTTACGAAGTATTCGTAAGGCGAGAAAGTAAAAATTACTTTTAAAAACTGATTTATTAATTTATTACTCCTTTAAAATTATTTTTTGTTTTTATTTTATAATATAACAAGAAGATCATAATAAAAACAAAAAAACATCAAATTGATTCTTGTGAACATGTATATTAAGTGTACAATTTGATAAATTGGTCAGCAATGCATTTATATCTAAAATGCGTTTTTTGATTGCTTTCTGCACTTACCAATGTCTTGTTAGCTACTTGAATCTTGTTATTCACCGATTCTTCTATGTATGACTCGGCTACACTTGTAGACCACCATCCTCCATGACGATTAGGTGTAGTGATATCACCACCTATGTCTGTGAACACTGCATGCTCCTAAACCATACGTATTATTTCCTCCAAAATGGATATTCCCAGGTCGATCTGATTTTAGTCGAAGCTTTGAGATTTTGAAACAGATTCTTCAAAATTTGGGGGTATTTTATATGAAGCCCCCCGGGGATTTTCAAAATTTTCTCAAAAACCGCTCCAAATATTTTCTTTAAATTTCTTGTATGAATAAAGTAAAATACACTTATTAACATGGCATAGAACCGATTTTCACGTATAACTCTGCATTTTCGAAAATTGTGAAAGTTTGACTTTTTTTCGGCGACTTTCTCCAACTTCAAAATTGAAGATAAGAGGCGTTTTCTTCAAATACAATTTGTTCCGCATATTGAGTTCTTTCATAAAGGTCAGGTAAATGTTTTTCAAAATTTTAATAGTTTTCGTGCAATATTGGGTCAATATGTCCAATTTTAAAAAATTACCAAAACATGCTTTTCTCAAAAACGGCTCCAAATTTTTTTCTTTAAACTTTTGGTAGGGATAGTGGTAAATGTATTCTATTAGATGACATCAAAGCCATTTTGATCTATTGGTTAGGTTGATTCAAACATTACAAAAATGTAAATTTTTTTACTTGTCTCTCATGTCGTTAATATTTATTTTTTCACATTATTATTTTTACGAGTATATATGCTTTAAATATTGTCAAGAAAAGTTTCTCGAAAACACAACTGTTTTCTGTGAAAAGTAGCTCAAATTTCGGCATTTTCAGAAATGCTTAAACGCCATTTTCTCGTATATGGCTGAAAATTTTTTCTTCAAAGTTTTGTAACGGATAGTGCTTATTACACTCTTTAGTAAAGCGTAAAGTTTATTGTGAGTTATGTTTTTGTTTTTTCAAAAATTACATAATTGTAATTTTTTTGAAAGATCTCTCACATATTTAATATGCACATTACCAGCAATTTGTAAACATTATTATATTTGTGAGTGTAAGTGCTTCAAATAACTTCAAATAAAGTAATTTGAAAACTCAATCATTTTCTGTGAAAATGAGCTTCAAATTTCGCATTTTTAGTAGCGCAAAAACGCCATTTTTCTCTTGAACGGCACATCATTTTTAAAAGAAAATTGCCATTTATAACTAGGTTTTTGTGTTCTTTAATATTCTAAAATTAATATTTCCGTTCTACCAATAGGAAAACGAAATATTAAGAAAATGACAATAGCATATTATGTAATTAGTTTAGAACGTTGTCCTTTTTTTACACGAATTAGAAGATATTACCGAACGAACGACGTTAGAAGTAAGTTCTCTAATATCTTCTTACGAGAGCAAAATATTAACACTATGAACCAATTGCATACACAATTTTTTGTATTACAGTATTATAAGGATTTAAGGAAGAGAAATTAGTTGTGTTAAGTTGTAATTCGTAGTTGTAGTAGATCTCAAATTCATGTTTTGACGTCGTGAATGCTAAGCAACTAAAAAATTGTTTACAAATGGCAATTAGTTTGAAAGTCGTGATTGAAACATAATGGATTTGTCAAGATAAATAGAGGAAGAAGCTGGAAAAGAAGAGTTAACGAAATTTATGCATAAGAAATATGCAAATTTATTATGCAAAGCTGCTTTTCTTTCGTATCTATCGGAGCAGTTTGGTTAAGTAAGTATAAGGCACATGCTAGAATTTGTTTGTTAATTTAATGCATGCTTCTTTAAACATTAAGTCCACAGCATGTAAAGCGTTGACACTATGGTGCACTTATTCCAAATTAAAGAAAATGCTAAAGATCAAAAAGAATATTGATATCGGAACTTTTGATAAAGTAAGTTTACTTATGAAACAGGCAAATGTAGGATATCAAAATATAAATGCAAGGTAATTTCCCAAGAATATGTAAACACATCTTCTTGGGAAATCTTACACATCTTACAAAAGCTGATGATTAAACTTTTCTTTTAATGAAAGTATAATAAAGACAGTGGCAATAATAGTTAAGTTTTATTTATTAACTGGTGTATTGTACTAATAACTGGTATGATTTTCATGTTGTTGCTATTTTAGGCATATTTGGTGCTTGTAGACGTGTCGAATTGTACAATTTGTGCAGTCAACGATGTGAAAGAAGAAGGTTCTGTTTTGATAGTAAACATTAAAGGGACAAAAAATGACAAGCCCGGAATATTTACTATCGTATCCAGTGAAGAGTTTAATTATGTTGAAGTCTGTAAAAAATACATTTCCTTAAGACCCTTACATGTTAAACACAAAAAACTTTTTTGTTTTACAATCATGGCAAATGCAGCTGCAATCCAATTGGTATCAATACATTTGGCGAAAATACCAAAAACTATTGCAATTTTTTTAAAATTACCAAATGCGTAGAAGTACTCTGGTCATTCGTTTAGGAGAACATCCGCGACGTTTCTCGCAGATAATGGTGGTGATACCATTACACTTAAACGTCATGGAGAATGGCGGACTACAAGAGTAGCCGAGTTATACATGGAAGAATCGGTGAATAACAAGATTCAAATAGCTAACAAGATATTGGTAAGTGCAGAAAGCAATGAAAAAACGCATTTTAGACATAAATGCATGTTCTGGAGTGTCACTGACAAATTTATCAAATTGTACACTTAATGTACATGTTCACAAGAATTAATTTGATGTTTGTTTGTTGTTCTTATTATGTTGTTCTTGTTATATTACCAAATAAAAACAAAATATAATTTTAAAGGAGTAATAAATTAATAAATCGGTTTTTGAAAAGTAAGTTTTTTCATACGTATTTGATTTTACTGCGAACACTGCAATCTATTTATATGGTACCATTGCCTTCTTTAAACTCCATAACTGAAAATATATAGGGGCCGTTAATATTACGTCAGTGATGGCTCATATTCCGTGCAGAAATAGCGAATGACTTAATAATTCATGCAATAATATGCCATACTATGAACGATTTTGTTAATGTAAGAGGGTTCGTTTATAATACTGGTATACTTAAAAAATGTACTTTTGGCGGTGATAGATGGCAGCTGGCAAGAAAGGATATGTGGCGATTCCATAGTAGCTAGCGAAAACCCAAGGAAATAGAAAACTAATACTGGGAAAGTCTGTGCCATTCTGTAGCACCACTAGTTTCATTTATTCACTATTGCCAAGCACATAAGAATTTTTTTGTGTCACGTCTTCTGTACAATAATGAAACTAGTTCTTCAGGCCCCATTGAATGTGAAAAAAATCTTGTAAAAAAGTAATATTTTTGTCACTCTTTCTTTATTTGGAGGAGATGATATTCTTTACTAATTTACTTTCTAAGAATAGAATTTTCTAAAAACAAAAAAATTGGTGACTGCTTAATATCCTAGATAGTGTTTCAGTAATTGGAAAGTAGTCATTGCCAAAAGTTCTGGGATTTTGGTATTTCATTAGGAAATTATGTTGCGTGAATATATAACAGCAATGAAATTTACATACGATTTCTGGGAATATATTATTGTTAATATTCCTCCAATAAAGATTCTAAGGATGTAATACTATGCAAATTATTCGAGTTTGTTTGATTTTAATAAAATATTGAAGAATTTTATGTTAATTTTTTTTCATTGCCTTTTAAAACTTGTGAAAGAATTAAAATTCTTGTCTTCAACAGCAATATGTACTTTTATTCTGAAAGTAGTAAATTTTTCCTTAATATGCAACATGTCTTTTAGCATTTCCAATTTGTACCACTTTCCCCTTCATTCATTAAAACCGATAACCCATCTAAAGAAAGGTTTTTAAATGCTGTTCACGTATTACAATAGCACTTTTATACATTTGAGAAACACTATTTAACGATTTACTCTCGTAATGAAAAAAAATCTTAATTCACCAAAATATAAAGTTTTGAAAAATTTTCATAGCGAAAAGTAACTACGAACGAAATATTTCACCATCATCACAACTACAGATAAGTTGTCAAATATAGGCCGACACCTTCCTATTGAACGCAGTTATTTCCTAGCTAATTTAACTTCGCTGTCAAGTGTAACTCAACATACCGCCAAAATGAACGAAAACAAATGAATGACAAACAAATGAACACCGAAAAAGAATGACAATCTTGCTATCTAAACACATGCAAAAATATTGACACATTAGCGCTGTATAGTCGTGTACGGTAGGAGAGCGGACTACCAAAGTAATGGTTGGTAAACCGATTGCAACTGATTCCAACGATTGAAAAGGCGGGAAAGAATCGCTGATTGATCCAATCACTCATTACCATCACTAATATATAGGTGTGTCAACTAACCACCTTTGGGACAAATTTTCTGAACCAATTTGAGAGTAGTTCCTTGCTTATCCGTACGGTGCGCACAATCGGTTTGGGTCGCAGTGTAAGATATGCATCTTAAGGTGAAATCTTACACTGTGGCTGCTAGAATTTACAGGACCACTCACGACTTTGCCCAAATGAGACCCAAAGAATTCACCTTTTATATACGAGAACTGTGAGAACTAGCCTGACACAAGCTTCAGTTTTAGACTGGGAGTGAACCCACCTATACGTTTTACACAGTGCGAACCAAGTGCGAACAACTCACTGTTTCCATCGCAGTGTTGTCAAAACTATTTGAATTCTACAACTGTATTAAAATATAATACAAAAGTTTTGTAGACTTGTATTGGATACTGGGTACATCATGTGTTAGGGATTTTTTCCTTAATTTAGCAGTTGGTTTTATCCACTTTTTCGTTATCAGGGCCCGGCAATGAATTATTTTCTGCTGAAAATTTGTCGTTTTTTGGCGCAGCATTACATAACGTTCCCTATAGTACGTACATTACTCCGTATATGCGTATGTATTACGAGAAAGTAAAAAATATGTTTTAGATTTGATAGACCGTCTTAATAAATTAAACACAGTTAATGAAAAAATTGTTTATTGCTTTATCATCATACAAATACAATTCAGTATCATAATTTTGTGTTTAGCAAAACTCTAAATTTGTGAGTACATCATAGCAAAGCGAATTACCGTATCAGCCCTACATTTATAATACTTGGTATCTAAATCAAACATATATAATTAGTTGTAGTATCATATTTCACACTTTCATACATCGACAACAAACATTTACAATATAATTAAAAAGGCAATATTACTTGAACTGTATATGATAGTCATGTTCTCGCCGATTGCTCTTTGAATTTACGCGCTATAGTTCGAATTGCGTCTTCTAATTGGTGGTCCCCATTCTTTGAATGAGTATTTGCCCCCGTGCTGCTCGCGCGCAGCTCTTGACGTAAGTGAAAGTGCAATATGCTGTGCAGGTCTGCCCCAATCCATTAGGTAGCCCCTCATGCACTCTAGCGGCGAACCGAAGAAAAACTCGAGCAAGCAGACATGATGTGATGAATACTTCACTAGAGAGCGCGGCGATCTCTTCGAAAGTAAGATTCGCAGTTTCGTCATAATAGATCAACAAAGAGGCATTTATATCACTTGAATTACACTCGTCAGCCCTCTCCGTGCACTTAACACGAGTCTAAAGACTTAATAAGTGAATAAACAATATAAAGTGCTATGAATATCACCTGCAAACACGTAAAATATTACGATTTCAAAAGTAACTCTGCTGTCTTGAGTATGAAACTATTTGAATATCTATCAAAGCCTTGAGTATGAAAGTATTTTAATATCTACCTTCATTTTTATATCAAAGAAAGAATATGTTATAATTAAACTATCTACACAACAAACCACACATTATACATATCTGATGAAAGTACATTTCAAACAAATAAGTAATGGTCACCAAGTAAAAACTAAAAGTAAAGTTAGAGGATAGAAATTGGCAGTAAGCATTAAGGATAAGTTCAGAAAAAGTCGATGAGATAGAAGGTTCAAATTGGTGCTTCCAGACAAAACCACTCAACGAAGTCGACCGAGTCCCAAGACGAGATGAGAACAGAAGTAAAGAAGTAAGCAAATAGTCAGGAGAAAAGACTTGGAAGATGATGAATGTTAGAATAAATGAATGTTCGTTGTGGGGATGCAAGTAAGAAGTACAGCAAGGTTCCTGTTCTTCTGTAACAGCAAGTTGCAAGTTGCTGTTACTTGTCTGTAACAGGTTGCTGGGCATTAAGGGGAAAGTAATAGTAGTTATAATAAGTTATAGTAAGAAGAGGTGAAGTGTTTAACAAATAGTTCAGAATATTGGTTTGGAAGAAGGAGGTACTGAAAAACGGAGAAAAAAAGAGGGAATGAGAAGAGCAGAAGGTAGGCAAAGAAAGATAAAAAAGAGGATAGAATGAGGAATAAGAAAAGAAAAAAACAAAAGAGATTGGCGAAAATCGACAATGTACGTAGTTCGATTACAATATCACATTCATGCGTTTGATATTTCTCTTCATGCCACCTGCCACTACGTGAAATTTCATTTACTCTCTTTCATAAAATATACTATAATCATGTCCTTTCCACGATTGCAAAATTATGTTGCCAATTGACATGCCATTCGGGTGCCGGGGGGGAGGAGTGTCAGCGATGGGCCACTGAATAAATTACAAAACACTATTAAGGAACATTTTCACGCATTTAAGAATTCACGGTTATTATAACAATTTGATACAATCATTTTTTCCATGTTGGGGTTAGAATATTTTCCGCTTTTTGACTGATTTTTCCGGGCAAGTCAATTGCTAAGGCAAGGTAATCCCCGTAAGTGTAGTGCTTGATTTTATCGCGGGGTGTGGCAATGAAATTCCTCCTCTGGATAGCGAGTTCTGGTGCAGATCTACTCAATGGCTAGCGGGGATTTTTCCGACCAGGTATCTCCCACCAGCCGGCCACCATCTCAGCCCGGAAAAGCTCTAGGCCCCCGACCGATCTCTCGGCATGTGTGGTAGTGTAATACATGGAGGTGTTATTTTAATAGTGGTACAACTCCATTGACACTAGTTTCAAGATATTGATCTCTAAAGTTAAATGATTATAAAAAAAATCGGGGATGAAGTAAGACATAAAATTGTGTGTTTTTTCTCGTGTAAGATATTTACTTGTTTCTCTGAAGATAATATAAATAAGCATACTGAAACAAATACCGATATTATAGCCTCCTCAATTACTATCTTGTTTGCCCACACGTTGGACCAACCCTTGAAATAATACCATTATTATGACATCTGCTATTATTATTATTATTATTATTATTATTATTATTATTATTATTATTATTACACAACATCACGACTAAAGATGTTATGAGTAGGCTCAAAATAAAATCTACTCCAGGTTGCAACAGTTACCTAAGGAGCAGATCTAGGAACTGTCGGTGCTTCTACAATACTTTGCGGCAAAATGTGGGCTGTTCCTAATAAAGCGATTTCTTGCACTTCCCAGTCTTTTAAATTACCTGGAAGTTTAGACAAGTTCTTACACAAATTTTGCGGAACAAATCCCAGAGCTCCGGTAACTATCGGTACGACCTGTGCTTTAACGCAAACGATAAGTAAACACGATTTTTTCGGCAAATCCCGGATCACTATATCCGGTTTGTTTGCTGCTATCGTGCGATCAGTTAGAATTTGTTGGTCGTACAATATCGTACACAATCCAACACACGTCACCGGTTTTGGTGAGTGTTCGTACCACTTGGGGCATGTGTTTGGAACTTCGAGAGCGGTACAGATCTGCCAGTGAAGGTAGCTACACACCCTGTCATGTCTTTTCAAGTATTCGGTCTTTGCTAGGATTGGACAAGCTGAGACAATATGATCAATGGTTTCTACTTGCTCCTGGCAAATGCGGCATTTATCATCTCCGGAAATTTTGAGAACCGCTTTATCATAATGTCGTGTTCTCAACGCCTGATCTTGGGCAGCTATTACAAGTGCTTCCGATTCTGGCTTCATTCTTCCCCTTTTGAGCCACATAAATGATTGATCTTTATTGATCTGCACCTTGTTCATTCTTTTTAGGTACTGTCCGTGGAGTGGTTTGTCTCTCCACGATTTCTTTAACATTTTTGTGTCTCACACTTCATGTTTAGCAGCATCAGAAGTTCAGTGTCTGTGTTATTCGATGTGTCTTGCCTAGTTTTCTTCGCAATGCTTCTTGCTACACTAACAATGCCTCTTCCCATTCTTCGGTTAGATTTCATGACCTGCCTCATTAGAGGGCCATCTTGACGGCTGACTACATGCTTCCCCAACCCGA
The DNA here is from genome assembly GCA_031308135.1 of Acheta domesticus. Lineage (NCBI taxonomy): Eukaryota > Metazoa > Arthropoda > Insecta > Orthoptera > Gryllidae > Acheta > Acheta domesticus. The sequence goes on along the minus strand of JAHLJT010005437.1, from coordinate 24,843,907 downwards.
CTATTGCGTTGTGCCAGGAGGCCTCAATTTGTCTGAGGCCTCTTCCTCCTTCCTTAGGCGACACATAAAGTCTACTGTATATCAGCTCGAGGGTGGGAAACATGATGCATTGTAAGCAATTTTCTGGTTTTTTTCGATTCACGGTGCGAATTTCTTGCTCAGTCCAGTCCACTAGTCCAAAACTGTATTCGGCTACAGGTCCCGCCAAACTACCTATTGTAGATATTTTATTCCTGGAATTCAGAGCGGACTGCAAGACCAGTCTCACTCCCCTATAATACTCCCTACGAATTCTCTCTTTCATTCTGTCGTTCGAGACGGTTTCACATTCTTCAATGCCCAGATATTTGTAAGTTATACCTGGCTCAAGATCTTGAATCACAGTGTGCGTATCAATTTGAATGTTCTCAGACGTTGTGAGTTTCCCTCTTTTTAAATTGATTTTTGCACACATATCAAGACCAAACTTCATGCAGATGTCATTGCTAAAGTCATTCACGACAGACAGCATTTGGGAGAGAATCGCTTCAGTTCTTAGCAAACACTTTCAGATCATCCATGTAAAACAAATGTGATACTGGCCTTTCATCACCATGGAGCTTAAAACCAAAGTCAGCTTGCGACAACTGTCTCGATAGTGGGATCAAACTGATGCAAAACAGCAGAGGGGATAGTGAATCTCCTTGAAAAATACCCTTGTTAATCTGAATACTTCTGGTTTCTACTGCTTCCTTTCTGCTGTGTATTAGTGACCTGGTACTCCACGACTTCATACTAGCCTTGCAAAATTCAATAAGTCTAGGATGAAATCGATAGATCTCCAGGGTCGTCAAAATCCAATTGTGTGGTACTCTATCAAAGGCCTTTTGGTAGTCAATCCAAGCCATGCTCAAATTACGTTTGCGTTTCTTTACATCATTCAAAATGACTTTATTCAGTAGCAAGATTTCCTTACAGCCATAAGAGCCTTTTCGGCATCCTTTTTGTTCAGCTGCATTAGATGATTCTTATCTAGGTGTCTGTACATTTAGTCAGCTATGGCTGCAGTGATAACTTTGTACAGTACTGGCAGACAAGTAATTGACCTGTAGTTCTTCGCCAAAGAGCTGTCTCCCGCATTGGGTAGCAAATACGTGATGCCGCGTGTGAGCCATTCCGGGAGTTCCTTTGGGTTTTCTAAAATTTTATTAACAGCCTTTGCTAGATGAGAATGTATTGCTGTTAATTTCTTAATCCAATAAATCTGGATCTTATCAATCCCGAGGGATTTCCAGTTGCCCATGTTATTAATTGCTTGGAAGATGTTTTCTTCCGAGAATTGGTGAACATCTTCCACTGTTTCTACAAGTTCATCGGCAGCATCAACTTCAGATTGAAGCCAAGATGCGTCTTTGTTGTAGGATCTGCTCTCCTCCCAGATTCCTGCCCAAAATGTTTCGACGTCATCTTTTGAAGAAGTAACAGCTTTGCCATTCAATTTTTGAGTCAGATTGCGATAGAATCTCTTCGCGTCTGTTTCAAACAACCGGTTCTGTATTATTATTATTATTATTATTATTATTATTATTATTATTATTATTATTATTATTATTACTACTATCATGGGTTCGATATGTATGGGCAAATAGCTTACCTCATTCAACCACAATCAGCCTCCTGGGCTCGCTTCCATCCGGAAGACGACAAAACCTGAAAGTTATTTAAGGCCGTGCTGGAAGGCACAATAATAGCCATTTTGTTTTTACTTTCTGGACTAGAACAATTTGAATTTATTGAATCAAAAGACTTCATTTAATTCTAATAAGATTCTTTGAAATAATTTTGACAACTCAAAACTTTCTGTGAAAATGAGCTTCAAATTTCGCATTTTTTAGTAGCGCTAAAACGCAATTTTCTTTAAAACGGCACATAATATTTAACAGAAAATTGCCAGTTAGGGCTAGGTTTTTGTGTTCTTTAATATTCTAAAATTAATATTTTCGTTCTACCAATAGGAAACCGAAAAATTAAGAAAATGACAAAAAAAGTACTTTTGGTGGTGATAGATGGTAGCTGGCAAGAAAGAGTATTTGGCAATTCGGAATAGCTAGAGAAGACGCAAGGAAATAGAAAACTAATACGGGAAAGTCTGTGCCATTCTGTAGCACCACTAGTTTATTGCATAGATGATATAGATCGCACTTTTGATTACACAGCGTACAGATGCAATTTTCACTCGTTTCATGGATTTTTTTAAAAATTTTACACACTTTACGGTGGAATCCATGTATTGCATAGTGAGCCACAAAATGTCTTGATTAGTATTTTCCCAGTTTCGATCAAGCATAGCGCCAGTGTTGTTAAAAATCTCATTGTATTTGCTCTCTTTTCTATCTTCGTTCTTCTATAAGTGTGTTTGTACAGAGCGGTAGATGACAGCAGTGTTCACTCGCAGGTCTGCTATGTAAAAAGTTTCTTTGATAACTCATTTACCAGTCTTGAGGGTGCTGTTTTTCTACTCATTGGACTGTTTTAATAAAGCGAGCATTTACCTTTTCTATGTTCTTAAGATCACTGATCGTTAGTTTCCCCCATATCATATCAATTCCATATATAGTTATTGGCGAAATTGTGGTGCTGAATAATGTCATGGCTGTGGCTAGTGAGAGCCGTCTAATATTAGTGATATTGCTTTGGTGGCTGCACCTGTCTTTTCCTGTACGTGTTATCTGAATGATGTTAAGGGACCCGGGAGTTCAACCCCCCCATTTTTTTTTTTCAAATTTTTTTCTTCTTCCATGTTCGTATGGCTTAGAATAGAACTCCCGGGTCACCTTAATGATGGTTGTAGAGTACTTGAAATTCTTTGCTATTTTCAGCGGCTTTGTCTTGAGATACTTCTGTAGAGATTTTTTCCACATTTTGGTGGTTGGTTTCCACCTCTGCACTGTTTTTAGAGTTAGAATAAAATGGGAATAATTTTAATTATATTTTATTATAATTTAATATTCCTTTTAAATGTGAATTTCATTATTTTGACTTTTGAATCCCTACTTTAGCTAGAATAAATGCCTTTTTTATTACAAATGCCTTTTTTTAAAAATTAATACCATTTGGCTGCCTATTTTAGGTACACTCAATGTCCGATCTTTCAGGCTCTAGTAAGTAACTTAGAGCAGAGAATTACAAAATGAATTGTACGGTAAGTACTCAACCAACGGATGTTGACAACTGAAACAGGATGCTCCAAAGTACACTGAATGTGGGGTAATGCATATTCTGTTTAGGGAAAGCTGCAAATGTTTGAAGAGCTAGGGAGATGAGAGGTGTGGGGAGCGACTTGCTGCCTGCGCTGTGCGCGGCGCGAAGGGCGCAGCCTCTTGCAGAAAGAGGTAAAGTAGGCAAGCAGAAATAAACAAGAAAAAGTAAATAATAAACAAGCATTCATTGATTGATACAGGGACCGAAAAGGTATTGAATATCGGTAAAAATACCGGTAAAATACCGGTATTTTATCATACCGGTATAAAATACCTTTATTCTTTTATACCGGTAAAATACCTTTATAGGCCGTCTATAACGGTATGGACGTCCATAAAGGTTATACCGGTATTATACCGGTATTTTCGAAGGAAATAGTGTCGCGTTCGCGTCCCCACACACGCTTCGCTCCCCAAACGCGCGTTCGCTCCCCAAACGCGCGTTCGCTCCCCAAACGCGCGTTCGCTTCCCAAACGCGCGTTCGCTCCCCACACGCGCCTTCGCGTCCCCACACGCGCGTTCGCGTGTCCACACGCGCGTTCGCTCCTCCAAACACGCCTTCGCGTCCCCAGACTATTATAATACTTCTTTCTCAACCAACAACAGAACTCGACCTAGGTAGAATGTCTGGTGACGAAAATACGCCAACGTTGAGACTCGAACCCTAGGACCCCCGGTCAGAAACCCTGCGGAGTCTATAATTGTTCCTCTGAGCCATCTCAGCGTAAAAAATCAGAATGTTTCCCCTCCGAAACCTGTATGATTATACTGAAATACCGGTATTTTTCTCATGAAAATACCGGTAAAATACCTCTATTTAGACTCTAAATAGATATACTCTAAATAGAGGTATTTTACCGGTATAGACGTCGAATAAGGTAAAATACCTCTAAAAAAATTCCGGTATTTGACGTCTTATTACCGGTATTTTTTAAGGTATTTTGAATAAAGGTATAATAGAGGTAAAGGTATTTCTATACCGGTATAAATACCTTTACCGCTATTATTTCGGTATTCAGTCCCTGGATTGATGTTTCCAGGCGCGGCAACAGCGAAGGTCGTTAGTCCCGAAAGTATAGTGCATGTTTTATAACGGTAGGTGACGGTAATGTTCCCCCGCTGTTCCGGTGGCCCACTTACACGTTGTTTTGTGGGGTTGCCTAACCAGGTATCTCCTACCACCGAGGCACCGCCCCAGTCGAGATACGCTCTTAGCTCAGGTCTATGTGGTAGTGTAGTGTACGTATGTAATTGTATGTATGTATGTATGAAAAGTGAGAATAAGTCAACGAAGAGGAAGGAAAGATCGCGCGTGGTCCGTGGCTCTTTGTTACGGTACTTCTACGGCATTCTTTTGAATTGGTGTTGATTGGAGAAGCCACGGACATTGGGAAAACCAGTGGCGTAGACAGGCACGGGCAGCGGAGGATCCGCCGCTGGTGGCAGCATTTTAGGAGTGACACCAATTAGGAAATGTTTTACAGTTTGTACACATAGATCACAGAGATAAGTTTACCACTCTTACATCTCAAAAAGAATTTCTTATAAAATATGCATTTGTTAATAATTCTCCATTTTAGATTGTTTAAAAATTATATTTCAATTATTCTGAAACACATACAGTTTTTTATATTATAAAAATTTAAGTTTAGTATATTATAAAAATTGTTATGTGCAAATATACTTGTAAGTTTATTAAATAATAGATACACTATTCAGTAGTAGATATTTGTATATTTAATTTGTGTGCGTGCGTGTGCGTGTGTGTGTGGGGGGGGGATGACACCAACTGAATCTACCGATTAGAGCAGCCGGCACTAGAATTCTCCTCCAGAAAGCGGCTGTAATTTACTTACGTAGCTATCATTCTAGTGGCGAAACTCCTACCACCGTCAAGATTGCCTAATTTTCAAATGTCGCTTTGTTGAAAGTTTATTAATCTTGCTGTGTAAAACAGAGGAAAGCTTCTGAAGATCATGCGATCGTATGCAAATTATACTTCTCCCCAGAACGGCAAGCCCAGCTTCTACGTTTATTTATTTTTTTACAAAAATTAATCAATTCGAATCGCACATGAAGAATGCAACTGCTTACACTCGACACTTGTACGTGGTGCCGATGTAATATTTACTCAGTGAATTTATTTATTTATTATTTATTTGTCAAAAAAACAGTAAAAACTGTATATGACGTGTGGGGAAAGAAATTTATCTGCGCACATTTTCTTGAGGGCCAGAATTTTATTATTAAAAAAAAAAAACGAAAAAATGAATTTAGAAAATAATTATTTTAGAAAAATAAAGAAATTTGAAAAATGTTTTTTCCCGAGTTAAAGAAAATCAATTTCAACTGTAAATGAACTACAAGCAAAAGGAGTGCTCAACAAAACGTGCGCACAGTGAAGCTACATTTACGTCCAGAAGCAAAACAAGGGGCCATCTCAGCATTTGCTCAATGGATCAGGGAAACTGGACAATAACCTGATCGAGATGGGGGTCATTGACCCGGAAGCTGAAGTACATTACTTGTTACAGGCGTATAAAATATTTTTTTAAATGTATACAATGCAAACATAAACTAATTCATTATATATCTTTGTTTTGTTACATTAACATTATTTTTCTTTTTCACGATCAGTATAGTCTCATTAGAGACTACACTAATCTTTTCTGCTGCAAAACTGTTTCTATACAATTATGTATAGAAACAGTTGTAATTATAAATATCAATATTGCATGAAAATATGTTCCCTCCGTTAAGTAGGTCATTTTGACAAATATTACAGATTCGTAAATAAATAGACAAGGCAATGGTAGTATTCCCAGCTCAATGAAAAGAGGCTTGCAGGAATCACGTGGAAGGCATTTTTTCATTATTCGAATAATTTTCTTTTGCAATCTGAAGGTCTGAATACTACAGGATGAGCTTCCCCAGAATATTATGCCATATCTCAGGCGGGAATGCACATTTGCAAAATAAACGCAACGAGCTGCATGAAGGCTGACAGAATTTGAAAGAATTCTGAATGCATAGCATAATGAACTTAATTTAGTGTTTAATTCTGTTATATGTACATTCCATTTTAGGTTTGATTGAATTGAAAGACCTAAAAATTTTTTTGCCTCAATATCAGCTAATTGCATATTGTTCATTTTCAATGGAACATGCGATTTCCGATTTGAGGTGCAAAAATGCATTGAAACAGTTTTTCTTTCCGTTAACAATTAATTTGTTATTATTAAACCAATTTGAAACTTCTGAAAATCGTACTATTTACTGCTCCTTTTTTGCAAAGAAAATTCGTGTCCTCGGCAAACAGAACCGTTCTTCCATTTTTAATAGACGAAGGCATATCGTTTACATATAAGAGAAAGAGGATAGGCCCTAAGATCGAACCTTGCGGGACCCCATGCTCAATTGGCAAAGAATTGGAAACATAAGTATGTAATATCCTTTCGTGCCGGTATGGCATTTCTACTCTTAAGTCCGATGTTTAAGGTACGAAGTTATCCAATCTAGGGCAATACCACGAATTCCATATGAAGGTAATTTTGAGGGCAAGATCTTATGGTCAATAACGTCAAAAGCTTTCGAAAGATCTAAGAATATTCCAATGGGTACTTCATTTTGGTCTATTGATGAAGCAACATCTTTGAGAAACAAAAAATGGCAGTTTCCGTAGATTTTGATTTTCTAAAACCGTGTTGTGAGTCTGAAAACGCTCTGTTTTTCCTGAGAAATGTTTCCATTCGTAAGTAGAAAAGCCTTTCTAATATTTTTGAGGAAAACACAAAAGAGAAATTGGCCGGTAATTTTGAATATCATTTTTGTTCCCTTTTTTAAAAAGTGGCTTAATTTTTGCTGTTTTGAAAATATCTGGAAATATTCCTGTACATAAAGATGCATTGAAAATGTGAGTTAACGGATGTATAAAGGCAGGTGCACAATTTTTTAATAAACAATCCGGAAAATCATCTAAACCAGATGAATATTTATTTTTTAGTTTACTGACTATTCTGAGAATTTCGTTGGGAGAAGTTTCGGGAATAAACATCGTATCTGAAATTTTTTGGGAAGTGTAAAATGTTGAATTTTGTGATTTTAGTCCCTTCGTGAGATCAGACGCAATTCTGGAAAAGTGTTTGTTGAATTCGAGTATGACGAGTGGACTCCGCCAACGAAGAGGTCAGAGAATGGCGCTGAGTCCACAACACTTTCAAACACGTGACGACGCGCGATTCATATCTGTTTCAAAACGGCTTCGACTTCTCGAAAGAAAGCCGCTTCCTTGAATACTTCTAAGAACCTCAAACTGCTAGAGAAAATTATGCTCTGACGAATTTCGCACCAAAATGAAATATGAAATTCTCTACGATAATATTTGTGAATTTGAATTTTCAAAGAAAGTTTACTTTTATTTTGTTGACTTATTCATCTCTTTGATAGGAATGGTGCAGAAAATTTTACGTAGCAGCTGATCCTAATTAATTTGGAATAATCCGCCGAAGGATATCTCGGAAATCGACTTTAACACCAAATTGCCGTGTCCCTACAAGGGACACTAATTATGTTTTTATGTCGTAGTCTACAAAATGAAACATTTTGCACGTTCTAATAGCCCATTTCGAATATTGGTATCCGGAAGGCGAAAGTATAAGAGTGGCTTGTTGCATTTACAAAGAGGACATTGCGTAGCCATGTTCGACATTAAAGAATTAGATGCAAATAATGTGATGTAAATATTAGGACTTAGAAATATTCGAGGCAGAAATAAACTATAAACATGGGGTATTGGAGATTACTAGGAAAAAATAAAGTTGTGATTAGGGTCGTGAACGCCTTATAGAATATAATATTTATTTTGCAAGCGTCGCCTGACAAAATATAAGAAAGATGGACGTCCAAAATTGACAGATTTCAGTAAAGGCGTACGCGTCAAGATAGAGGACGGTCGGGAAACGAGTCACAGCGAATAGCAAAATTACTAAACAAATTGATAAAAAATGGAAATGAAGGTGACACGTTAAGCATTCGTATAGCATACATCGAGAGGTACTAAAATAATATTGCAAAGTGTGTATCAGCATGCCTCTGTAACTTGATTGATTAGTGATTCCACTTCAACGGCCATGGTCACAAGTCCAGTAAATTTGTGTATTTTTATTTCCGTAATTATTTTTATTCCCGTGCGTTTAGTGTATTAATCCCCACCTATCCCTACCCGCCGGCGTACTCTCCAAACAGGTTTCTCCCCAGCCGGGACAAGGTCCAAGCTCCCGATTGGACTCCCGACATGTGTGGTAGTTTATGTAAGTGTGAGTGTGAGCAAGGAGTAAGGATAAGATAAGAAAGAGGAAGGAAGTTTGCGGGCGGTTCGTGTCCCATTTGTTAGGACACAACTCCGACACTCTTTTGGTGCTCTTGGAAGAAGTCGCGGAAAAGTACCGAACAGAGCAGCCGGTTGCTAGAATTCTCCAGACAACAACTTAATTCGACCTAGCTAATAGCTTGTGCCGAAAATCCTGCCACCGCCAGGACTCGAACCCGAGGACCTCCGGCGGAGAGGTCCCGCAGTGACACCAATTGGTCTCTGAGCCACCGAAGCCAAGTAAGAAAGCGCCGGATTCTCCACAAGCTATTACGCAAAGCGACGGTTTCGGATTTTTTGCAAACACTGGAAAGTTTTGAAAGATGAAACTATCACATGGAATTAGGAAAGATTCTTATAAAAAGTCCTAGGTGATGGCAGACAAAACAAAGGTAGATAAAACAAACTACAGTGGGGTCCGTCATTGACCGCCCCAATACTATGGTACTGGTTGCTATGGTATGGTACAATTGCTATGCTACTGATAAATGGTAACTAATAAGATATAAGAATGTTTAAACCAGTTTTGCTTATTACTGTGAATTTTTATTCTTTTAATATGAGGGGAATTTTCTCGTCTGTAATAATAATAATAATAACAAAATACGTTTAAAATATCTGTTCTCGAAGAAATCGTTTGAGTGTAGATGAACCATAGACTAAGGACATCTTTACTCTATGGATGAACCAACAAAACTTTCAAAAGAAAATGGTGAGGTGTATTATTAAATTCAACAAAAGAGAAGTGGAAAAGAAGAGAGATAGAAATAACGAAACAAAATAAAATACAGAACGAAAAGTATAGAAAGAAAGCATAATAAATAGAGAAAGAACAAAAGGCAGGAAAGTAAGAATGGGAGAAAGAAAGAATAAAAGAAAGAGAAGAAAACTACAGTGAAATAAATAATTGAAGAAAAAGAATAGGCAAAGAAAACTGCCTTAGTGAAATGTATATACATCACTAAAATTCCAGCTGTCGACAAGCGAACGATATTTAGAGATCACATGTTCAGATACACAAACTCACATATCAACACCATGTTTAATTACGCCATTCCATCCGTTTATATTTTCAGGCATCCATCGCAACTCACGCCTGGCACGTCCTTTGCTGCACCTCCGACAACGCTGCCTTGTGAATGCGGCGAACGTTCTCATGATAACCCTCTCCTGTTGCGTAGCAACGGGGAAATGTAACAAAGCGCTGCTGCTTGTCGCACGCGACAGTGGCAGGAATGTCGCCTGATAAACTTTTCGTTTGCTCGCTGTTGGAAATTTCAGACTTTCCTGTGTTGCTTCTCACGATGGCCATGTTATAATACGGACGATGTCAATCTCTCATATTTCCCGGGAGACTGAGATACATATCAAAGCCTTGATGGAATGGCGCCACCTTAAGAAAAAGTCTTAATATTTCTGGTAAGCTAGGAAGATGACATTGTCACATGAAACATGGATATATATTTTTCTTACTGTTTTTTTATAAAACATAGAAAGGTTATGCAGAACATAGAAAAGTTAGAACATATGAAAAGAATACACTGTAATAAGTTTAAGATTTTTCATGCACTCTACATACATTTATCATCATAAGCAGATGTGGAGTAATTACGATTTCGTATTTTACTTCCCCATGATACTGAGACGTATTTGTACTTATAGAAATTTGTAAATTTGTAATTACGTATAATAAAAACTTATTTGTAATTACAAAGGATGAAATGAGGGTCAAAAGTGAAATTTTCTATCCTAATAGGATGGTTGGGGCATGATGGTTGGGGCACTCATGACAAACCATTTTGTTTTGTGAGAATATGAGCACCGGTTGAAAATGTGAAATGCTCATTAGTTATGAACCATATGCATGGACAATTAACGACGCCAAAATTGGGTTACTCGTATTTATTAAGATATTTGAAAGGACAGTACTGATTTCATTTTAACATAACGAGTTCACAAGATTGCAGAAGCATTATATACCCGTTCTAAAGGCCCAATTAGAGAGATGCTCGATTACCAGACGTACCACATCTATCAGTAAACACACATGCCGCACTGGCCTGCGAAGATTCTGCGGCAGAAACCATTTTATGTTTCATAAGTCAAATCGAATGCCCTAAATCAGACAATTATTTCAGTTCTGATGTATGACATTTTGTATAATACATATTTTACGTAAATACTTTTGATTCATGGTGCATTGGAATACTTTAAGTACAGAAATACCTCAGTGATTGAAATCTTCGTTCGACCGTACTTAAAAATCATGGCGTATGTTATTGATGACGACCATGATCTTCAACAAAATCGAACTCCTTTCTTTGCGCTCCGTTGTTCACAAACTTCCCATGCAGCCCCCTCAGTACGCGCCAGGCGCTGGAAAGGCCGCGTGGCTCTCACTCGTGGATCGTGCGGATTAAACGTGGATCGTGCGATTGGGATTTGTGGAAAAAAGTGGCAGGTTTGAGTGGTACACCGAGAAAAGGCTGTGCAAGCAATCAAAATTGGTTTTGTCACACATGTGAATGTTATGTGATCAAAAAGATAAAATTTTCTCAATGATCAAAACTTTCTACTCGGTTTATTTTGAAGTTAAATTGGAAGATCACGACAAAACGTTTGCTCTACATATCTTTTGTAAATCTTCTGTAAAAAAATTTAAGACAGGGTATTGCTTAATGGACTTGCTTCAATGCCATTGGCTAATTTTACATACTTCAAGCAAACGTATCGGCATTGGTTTAATATACAAAAAATTATATATATAATTTTGAAATGAATGAATGTATAATGAACACTGGTGGTAAATAGGCTGTGATCTGAAGGTGTGCAGTACTTTATTGGGACAACAGAGAGTCATCATGTACACCAAATGTCCATGCTTCGTTTGTGAATGGGACTCCATAGCCAGAGAAAGGCACAGGTAAATTGCAGGCTTTGGTCAAAGCTGGTTCTTGCTTTCAATATCCTGTGCAAAAGCTTGCATTGTTGTCGGGAAGCCATGTGGGAGAAGGCGTTTTCAATGCCCCATCGATTAGCCAGCGGTTTTTTAAAACCATAATCACTGACATAGAACTTCAAGCATGGGACTCATTCAAGGATGTAATCAATAATGTTTTAGGTAATGTGAAAGATGTCCAATATCAACAGATTGTTAAAACAATGCTCGACAAATTTAAAGCAATCGGATGTAAAATGAGCCTCGACTTACGTTTTCTTCCTTCCCATCTTGAATACTTCACGGAATACCTAGGAGTACTGAGTGAAGAACGGAGAATAGAATTTCACCAGGGTATGAAACAGAAATGAGGTACGATGTTCGAAGGGATGGTTGGTGTTTAATTAGCGACAATATTCTCCGGAACTATAAACGTCAGACAACTCAGCGTTCGTTTTCAACAAAGCGGGGAAGAAATAGTTCTCCTGTGGTGAATTTGAAATGTCACTATTCATTTTAAACTATTGTAACTGTTCAATCAATATTTAATCATATTTTACAGTGCATTAACGCATTTCAATATATGCTTACGAACATGAAATTACTAGAGTGCCCGAGCGAGAACTCTCGCATGTTATATTTCACCCTCTTTCCTATCTTTCCTTTTCCATATTAAGAGGGGAAGTTGCTAACCAAACGGTTATTTCTTTAAAAAAATTAAAAAGGTAACTTTCAATTTGCTTATAGAATGTAAAATAATAATAATAACATTTAAATTGATGTTTGAATCAAATTTTGAATAAAGCCCCGCTCAGTATTACACACAGTATAATCAGTATTCTTGTAGATATTTTCTTGAAACAATTTACAACACTTACTTAAAAACATATGAAGTAATTATACGATTGTCCTGGACAGTTAGCTTTTCACTTTCCTTGATAGTCACAAAAATATTACAAAACTATTGTACTCCCCAGATCTCTACTTAAAGTTGTCCTTGCGAAAATAGAGCATCGAGAAAGCATAACCCTACTCTTTGCAATATTATTTAACTCTATTACCGAACTGAGAGGTACGGCCGTGCCATTTAATCGCCTCAAGTAATTAGTTTCATTTCACGTTCAGTTGCAGATTCTGCACGTCTCTGAAGAGGTGTGATAGTACCAAGAAGAACCCAATCATCAAAATGTAATAGAATGTTCAAGAACCTCTCGACATTGTAGATTACGTGGCGAGAAACGTTTCTTTGTGGCCTACGGGTTCAAACCTCCAGATTTTAAGGCCCTAGAACGCTTCGTCTAATAGTTATTCAACTAAATAGATGTTAAAAATGCTGCCCGGGTGTATCGTTATGCATTTGGCATTAATGTTTAGATTCATTTTTTCAACAAATCCTTCATGTTTATTAAGTCAAAGTGCAAATCGTTCCGTCTCCGCGAAGTTCCCTCTCTTTAGAGACGTCCATTAGGACGGACGGGACGGACGGGACGGACGGGACGGACGGGACGGACGGGACGGACGGGACGGACGGGACGGACGGGACGGACGGGACGGACGGGACGGACGGGACGGACGGGACGGACGGGACGGACGGGACGGACGGGACGGACGGGACGGACGGGACGGACGGGACGGACGGGACGGACGGGACGGACGGGACGGACGGGACGGACGGGACGGACGGGACGGACGGGACGGACGGGACGGACGGGACGGACGGGACGGACGGGACGGACGGGACGGACGGGACGGACGGGACGGACGGGACGGACGGGACGGACGGGACGGACGGGACGGACGGGACGGACGGGACGGACGGGACGGACGGGACGGACGGGACGGACGGGACGGACGGGACGGACGGGACGGACGGGACGGACGGGACGGACGGGACGGACGGGACGGACGGGACGGACGGGACGGACGGGACGGACGGGACGGACGGGACGGACGGGACGGACGGGACGGACGGGACGGACGGGACGGACGGGACGGACGGGACGGACGGGACGGACGGGACGGACGGGACGGACGGGACGGACGGGACGGACGGGACGGACGGGACGGACGGGACGGACGGGACGGACGGGACGGACGGGACGGACGGGACGGACGGGACGGACGGGACGGACGGGACGGACGGGACGGACGGGACGGACGGGACGGACGGGACGGACGGGACGGACGGGACGGACGGGACGGACGGGACGGACGGGACGGACGGGACGGACGGGACGGACGGGACGGACGGGACGGACGGGACGGACGGGACGGACGGGACAGACGGGACGGACGGGACGGACGGGACGGACGGGACGGACGTTTTCCTTTCAATTGGGTTTTCGGTATCAAGCACCTAGCAACTTCTTCGTTATCACGGCCTGGCAATGATTTTTTTTTCCACCGGTAGGGGTAGGTATACACGGAGTGATGTACGTAGTATAGGGAAAGTTATGTAATGCTGCGCGAAAATATGGCCAATTTTCGGCGGAAAAAATTAATTGCCGGACCGTGGAAACGAATAAGTGGATAAAAGCAGTTGCTAAATTAAGAAAAAAATCCCCTAACACGTGGTGTAGCCAGAAGCCTTGTTTTCTAGGTGCCTGATACCGAAAACCCAATTGAAAGGAAAACGTCCGTCTGTCCGTCTGTGAACACTGCTAGCGCCTAAACCATACGTACGATTTCTTCCAAAATGGATATTCCCAGGTCGATCTGATTCTAGTCAACGCTTTGAGATTTTGAAAAAGATTCTTCAAAATTTGGGGGTACTTTATATGAAGCCCCCCGGGCATTTTCAAAATTTTCTCAAAAACGGCTCCAAATTATTTCTTTAAATTTCTTGTATGAATAGAGGAAAATACACTTATTAACATGGCATAGGTACGATTTTCACGGATTACTCTGAATTTTCGAAAATTGCAAAAGTGAATTTTTTTTGGCGTCTTCCTCCAGCTACAAAATTGAAGATAGAGATTTTTCCTTCAAATTAAATTTTGTTCTGCATATTGATTTCTTTCATAAAGATCATATAAATTTCTTTCTCAAAATTTTAGTAGTTTCCGTGCAATATTGCGTGCATTATGTGCAACATTAAAAAATTACAAAAACAAGATTTTCTCAAAAACGGCCTCCAAATTTATTCTTTAAACTTTTGCTAGGGATAGTGGTAAATGTACTCTATCAGATGACATAAAAGCCATATTGGTCTATTGGTTGGTTGGTTTTGTCAAAAATTACAAAAATGTATATTTTTTTACTTGTCTTTCACGTCGTTAATATTTACACTATCGGCGATTTTTTCACATTATTATATTTACGAGTATATATGCTTTAAATAATGTCAAGTAAAGTTTCTCAAAAACACTGTTTTCTGTGAAAAGGAGGTCAAATTTCGGCATTTTCAGAAATGCTCAAACGCTATTTTCTCATATGTGGCTGCAAATTTTTTCTTGAAACTTTCGTAACAGATAGTGATAATTATACTCTTTAGTATAGCCTAAAGTTTATTTTGAGTTATTTTTTTGTATTTTCAAAAATTACATAATTGTACTTTTTTTGAAAGCTCTCTCACATCTTTAATATGGATATTACCAGCAATTAGTAAGCATTATTATATTTGTGAGTGTAAGTTCTTTAAATAACTTCAAATAAAGTATTTTGAAAACTCAAAACTTTTCTGAGAAAATGAGCTTCAAATTTCGCATTTTTAGTAGCGCCAAATCGCTACTAAAACGAAATTTTCTCTTAAACGGCACATAATTTTTAAAAGAAAATTGCCATTTATGACTAGGTTTTTGTGTTCTTTAATATTCTAAAATTATGTTTCCGTTCTACCAATAGGAAAGCGAAAAATTAAGAAAATTACAAAAAAATGTACTTTTGGCGGTGATAGATGACAGCTGGCATGAGTATGTGGCAATTCCAAATAGCTAGCAGAGACCCAAGGAAATAGAAAACTAATAGGGGAAAGTCTGTGCCATTCTGTTGCACCACTAGTTTTACCCAGCATTACATAACTTTCCCTATACTACGAATATCACTCCGTGTATACGTACGTATACGGGAAAGTAATAGAATGAAAGCAAAACTTGACCAGAAAGTTCTTGAATTGATATCTTTTGATGCATTTTTTTGCACTGTTTGAAAATTAATTTGAGAGATTATTTTTAGTGTTGTAACTCATTCATTTGTCCAAGGTTCCGCCACGTATGTAAGAAGCTTCACCACTCAGTGTCCCGGTTTGTCAACAAGTATTTTAACTGGAAACACGTTTTTTTTTAACCAAAAAATTGTAAAAATCACGACTTTATAAAGAGTTTTCAAAAAAACTGAAAAGTCATCCAATAAGAAAAATCCCACTAATGCTATTTGTATGAGGAAGATGTCTACGACAACCAGGGCATTCGAAACCTAATTAATAAGTAATAAATGTAATTACTTATAAGAGTGAGTGAGTGAGGTTAAGGTGAGAGCTATTGATCGTATAAAAACATTAACATATAAAATGTAGACAATTTTATTGTCTTTTCACTTTATATCAGGTTAATATTAATGAAAAATTGAATGTTTTTGAGTGATCTTGTGATAAATGAGACAATTCCCGTTTATTAAACGGTTTGTTGGCCAACCAGATATTTGTGTCTAGCGACCCAAAGCACATTTAGGAACAAAATTTCAAAACTACAGCAAAACCTTCTCTTATTTTCCACCATATGACAGGACCACTAAAGCTTGTTCCGGGTGAGGCGATCCCTGCTGTTAGGAGATACCTGGTGGGGAAACCCGCAAGCCGCCGGGTAGGTCAGTGCCGGATCTCACCATCGCGATGCATCGTGCGGGGAAATATCACCGTCCCCTTCCGCGATGAAAACGTGTACCACACTTACGAGACTAATGACTACAGTAGTTGACACACCCCGAAACACGAAATATTCAGTCAATTGATCGAAGACTGCAACACCAACCTCACGGTCTCCCTTGCACAGAGGTGGTCCAGCAGCGGCTAAAAGCGACGACTTTCGGACCGTGCCGGTAGGCGGCGCTGGCGATGGTGAAGGCGGGTGACAGATCGAGAGCAGGAGGTCGGGCGGCGCGGGGCGGCGCGGGGCGGCGCGGGGCGGCGCGGGGCGGCGCGGGGCGGCGCGGGGCGGCGCGGGGCGGCGCGGGGCGGCGCGGGGCGGCGCGGGGCGGCGCGGGGCGGCGCGGGGCGGCGCGGGGCGGCGCGGGGCGGCGCGGGGCGGCGCGGGGCGGCGCGGGGCGGCGCGGGGCGGCGCGGGGCGGCGCGGGGCGGCGCGGGGCGGCGCGGGGCGGCGCGGGGCGGCGCGGGGCGGCGCGGGGCGGCGCGGGGCGGCGCGGGGCGGCGCGGGGCGGCGCGGGGCGGCGCGGGGCGGCGCGGGGCGGCGCGGGGCGGCGCGGGGCGGCGCGGGGCGGCGCGGGGCGGCGCGGGGCGGCGCGGGGCGGCGCGGGGCGGCGCGGGGCGGCGCGGGGCGGCGCGGGGCGGCGCGGGGCGGCGCGGGGCGGCGCGGGGCGGCGCGGGGCGGCGCGGGGCGGCGCGGGGCGGCGCGGGGCGGCGCGGGGCGGCGCGGGGCGGCGCGGGGCGGCGCGGGGCGGCGCGGGGCGGCGCGGGGCGGCGCGGGGCGGCGCGGGGCGGCGCGGGGCGGCGCGGGGCGGCGCGGGGCGGCGCGGGGCGGCGCGGGGCGGCGCGGGGCGGCGCGGGGCGGCGCGGGGCGGCGCGGGGCGGCGCGGGGCGGCGCGGGGCGGCGCGGGGCGGCGCGGGGCGGCGCGGGGCGGCGCGGGGCGGCGCGGGGCGGCGCGGGGCGGCGCGGGGCGGCGCGGGGCGGCGCGGGGCGGCGCGGGGCGGCGCGGGGCGGCGCGGGGCGGCGCGGGGCGGCGCGGGGCGGCGCGGGGCGGCGCGGGGCGGCGCGGGGCGGCGCGGGGCGGCGCGGGGCGGCGCGGGGCGGCGCGGGGCGGCGCGGGGCGGCGCGGGGCGGCGCGGGGCGGCGCGGGGCGGCGCGGGGCGGCGCGGGGCGGCGCGGGGCGGCGCGGGGCGGCGCGGGGCGGCGCGGGGCGGCGCGGGGCGGCGCGGGGCGGCGCGGGGCGGCGCGGGGCGGCGCGGGGCGGCGCGGGGCGGCGCGGGGCGGCGCGGGGCGGCGCGGGGCGGCGCGGGGCGGCGCGGGGCGGCGCGGGGCGGCGCGGGGCGGCGCGGGGCGGCGCGGGGCGGCGCGGGGCGGCGCGGGGCGGCGCGGGGCGGCGCGGGGCGGCGCGGGGCGGCGCGGGGCGGCGCGGGGCGGCGCGGGGCGGCGTATACATATATATATATAAAAAAAATTCTCGTGTCACTGTTTTAATTACCATACTTCTCCGAAAAAGCTTGACTGATTTGATGAAATTTTACATGTATATTTAGTAGGTTGTTATCTATTTTTTATACCTCTTAGTGATAAGGGTGTTCCTCCCCAATTTTTTTTAATTTTTCGGACTAAACGTTTTAGGCAACCCGCTACACATGGTAGGTATTTCACACGGCGGTATTTCACCCGCTACACGGTGTTTCTCCATATTACGCACCTGGACAGCGATGTGCAGAGTCTGCTATTAAATGTGAGTAACATGGAGAGAGACGGAGAAAGAGAGAGACGAGAAAGATAGAGCGACGGAGAAAGACAGAGACGGGGAAAGAGAGAGAGAGAAAGACGGAGAAAGAGAGAGAGACGGGGAAAGAGAGAGACGGAGAATGAGAGATATAGGGCGAGAACAACGTCTGCCGAGCACCGCTACAAAAAAGTTTGTCTCCGCGATACATTGTTGCGTTCGGTTTGAGGAGTCTTAAGCATATTAGATACTAATATATCATTGAATCTATAATTAGTAGGTAGAAAAGCACAGCAATTACTATTTGACTAAAGGTAGATATGTCATTGGGACGAGGAACTTTGTTTTAATAATTTGTGATGTTTGTTGCTGCGAAATGTTTAATTACCCTCAATTAATTAATGTTTAGTTACCCTTCGGAAGCTGATATTAAATTCTCGAATGTACAAAATGGGGAACAAATTCATTGTTGAACAGTTAAATATGTGTACATGTATTTTATAACAATCTTTAGAGAAGATTTATTTATTATCGTTAATTATGTTCTCCTGCCGTCTTTTAATATATAGATTTTCGTTTTTACTGCCATTTAGTGCAACAATAGGTAAAGAAAACCCTGATTCATTTACATGTTGTAATGATGTAATTATCACTTGATCAGTATCTTCGCCAGGCGTCTACCGGCGTCTCTTCTGACCAGTGTTGCCAGATGAACCGCATTTCCGCATTTTATACCGCATTATTAACACCTAATCCGCATTAAGCGATGAGGATCTAAAAAATCTGCATTTCCATGATAGTGTATTAAAATCCATTTTTTTC
This sequence comes from Acheta domesticus, assembly GCA_031308135.1. Taxonomy (NCBI): domain Eukaryota; kingdom Metazoa; phylum Arthropoda; class Insecta; order Orthoptera; family Gryllidae; genus Acheta; species Acheta domesticus. The sequence goes on along the minus strand of JAHLJT010005437.1, from coordinate 24,824,945 downwards.
ATATCCTCAGTAATTACAACGATCGTTAGATATCTCGCTAACTATGGTTGACTAAGTTTGAATGTTCAAAATACTGTCTCACTCTATTCGATTGAAGTAGGAAGCAATAAAACAATCATCTACCAATCATTAGGGCTTCATATCCAATTGTCGTATTTGAAAATTGATGACCAAGCACCAAGGTGTTGTCGTGAACTCCGTCCTTTGTTGTCCTACTGTTAGAGATTCGGAGGACAAATAGGTGACATGTTTGTTAGTCGTTTTCGAATACGCCAAATAAGATTACGGATCGACATTCGGATTCTTACGACGTTTATTCAAGCCGGAGAAATTATGCACTTCACGGAATATTGAAATTAAAAATGTTGAAATAACTTTACTCGGCTTCATATTAAACTGAGATTAAAATAAATTGAATGTTCATTTATAACAAAAATACTGATAGTTTATATTTTTAATTTATTGGGTGAATCGAGAACATATATAGTGAGAACAAACATAGAACAAATGTAGTGAGAGAATATCGCATTTATTTAATTAATAAAACTGAATTCTATGTCGATATATGAATTATTGATGTTTTTCTCTATTTGTAGATTATATTAGTAAATCCGGATTCATTAGAAGAAATCCACAACTTCGCAATCGGAAGTTTTACATCTGGCAACATTGCTTCTGACCCAGTAAGTAGCACGGAGTAGGGATGAGATATCACACACAATAAGCCGTTTCTCACTCACTACAATTTTCGGCAATTATTTTTATTGTGTGGGCGTTAATCGTAATTTTACAATTATCATTTTTCTATTTCGGTGTAATTTTTAAATAATGTATGATTTATTTCCAGGGATGTAATGAAAAACGTTGTCGAAGCCATAATTTTAAATGGCAAATTTCGAGGTGAGAATATATTACTGCCACGGATCCCTATTACACACACAGATGTGCCAATTCAATTTAAACTTCAATTTCCATTAAGATTGGCATTTGCGATGACTATCAATAATTCTAAACGCTAAACAATGTCTGTCTGTGGCTTATTTTTTAGCACACCATGTTTTTCATTATACGTGGCATGTTCTCGAATGGGCGAACCATCCAGTTTATTTGTATTAGCTAAAGATGGGATAACAAAAAATATTGTACACTCTATTGCGGTGAGGAATTGATATAGTTTTTTAGTAAAATTATTATAATTAGCAATCTATATCATTTCAAAAAATAAATTACAATAAATTAGAAATATAAAATTTGGTATTGTGTTATTTTATATTCCATCATCGTTCAGAGCGCTCCATGCCTCTTCAGCTCATATTTACCACATCCTTAAACACTGACAATAAGTTAGTCATTTTTTATATAGCAAAACAACGTTTGCCGGATCAGCTAGTATACTAGTACTACTTGAATCTATCTCAAATTAACTAGTACTACTTTAATCAATCTCAAATTAGAAACAAGTATCTCGAAGGACTTCAGTGGTTTTCCTAAATATCAACAATCATAATTTGTATGCAATATCTTTTACAAATTGCGAGGAGAAGTCTTTTCGTTTACAGTGAAGAATTTGCATACTTCCATTCACTCACTCGCCAATCATTCGACCTTGCGTTTGTATTATGTTTCCCGCTATTATCTCCATTTATTACGCAAAGTTCACGATACAAAACGATGAAGGTGAGACGAAGGAACAGTGAATGAACTACCTCAAGTGATTTTCTCTCTATTATGTAAATGGCGTTCATTTTACTTGATTAAAAAACGCCCATGCTGCAAAGAAATAAGAGAGAGGTTGAAAAGAAACTGCTGGTTTTAATGAACCTCTTTTAAGTCGTGTACATATTATTTAATGTTTACTGCGATTGTACCATTGGAATATGTACACGATACATGCAGTTTTCGTCCCGGTAGATTTTTACTTTCCCATATACTATACGTACGTACATACGTACATATTGTATAGGGTCAGTTATGTGATGCTGCGCGAAAAAACGGCAGATTTTCGACAGAAAAACTCTTATTACAGGGCACTGGTAACGAAAAAGTGGATAAATCCTGTTGCTAAATTAAGAAAAAATCTCATAACACGTAGTGCGCCCAGGAATCCCTATTTTGTGGGTCCTTGATATCGAAAAAAACCACTTGAAAGCAAAACGTCTGTCCCTCCGCTCGTCCGTCTGTGAACAACGCTAGCGACTAAACCGTTCAGCTGACTTTCTCCAAAATCGACATTCCCCGAACAATCGGAACTATCTTGCGGCTCGTTGGATTTGAAACCGATATTTTAATTTCGGAGAGTACTTTACATAAAGCCTCTGGGATATTTCAAAATTTTCAAAAAAATGGCACTAAAAATTTTGTTGTTGGATAGTCTAAAGATCATTTAAGAGAATGGCGTAGGTCTAATGTTGGTTGAAAACTGATTTTTAGGAAATTGAAAATTTCAAAATGTCTCCGGCATCTAACTACAACTACAGTTATGAAGATACAATTTTTGTTCTTAATGAAATGTGTTCATAAACAACAGGTCTTCAAATAAGGTCATGTTCAAATTTTCTAAAATATAAGTATTTTTTTCGAAAAATTGTGTCAAACATAGGCAATTTTATTTTCCTTAAACCATATTTTCTTAAAAACTGCACAACGTTTTTTTATTGTATTGGGACCTGAGATAGCATTAAGGAAGCTCTCGAGAATGATGAGGTTTCATGTTTGTTAAAATGCCTGATTTTGCAAAAAATTTTAAAAATAAAAAAAAATGTTGGTCGTCTTTCTACAACAACAATCGTGAAAACACGATTGTTTTTCTTGATTAAATATGCTCATCAAAAACAGATCTTAAATGAGGTCATATTGAAATTTTTGAAAATATGAGTAGTTTTTTCTATCATTTCCTGACAAATATAATAGCCCGCTCGGAATTGACTGCGCTTCGTTTGCGTCGTTTTCTTAACAACTACAATTTTAAAACTAGAATTTTTTCTCAGTTAAATGTATTTACCAAAACTACAGCTTCAAATAAGTTCAAGCTTATTTTTTTCAAAATACGAGTAGTTTTTCTATAATTTTGTGACAAACATAAAATCCCGCTGTAATTTACTGTACTTCGGACAGTTGGATGCGTCGTAAATTAGAATTCTCGATTTTGTATATTATTTCTTTGTTCGTTTCGTACATTCGAACTTTTGTTATACATTTACACATTAATATTTTAGATATTGTTAATTTTGAAATATTTGAATTAAAAGTAAACAAAATTAATAGCTCTCCGAATTGCGACAATGCAGGGTCTGCAACAATGGAATCCAGTTTACGCTCGCGAATATCTGTGACTTACGTGTGATTGTTATGACCTGATAGAGCTGTAAGAAATTAATTGTCTAATTTATGTCTAATATGTAATTGTCTAATTTATGTGATATTTGCATTAAAATATTTAGTTCTCGCACCAAATGCTGTACCATTGAATTGAGTAGGGAAATTATTACATGGTTTTAGAATCTCTTTCTAATCATGGCCCTATGGAATGCATTTCTTAATAATTCAGGGTATCAGGCTTTCTTATTCCAATACTGGTATACAAAACTTTTGTATTCTATTTTTTGCAGTTGTAGAATTCACATAGTTCTGACAACACTGCGATGGAAACAGTGAGTTGTTCACTTCTTGGTTGAATTGGACGTTTCATATAATAGCTACATGTTAGGAGCGCATCAAGTGCAACATTTCAGTATTACGTAGCTGTTTTCAGCTGTTCCACTTTTGAAGCACCACTAATTATTTTTGTTTAAGTTGCTTGACACTAATAAATCTTATGTTGCAGTCACTAGTTTGTATTTTTCCGTATACATACGTAATTTTCAAAATACTTTATTTGAAGTTATTTGAAGCACTTACACTCACAAATATAATAATCTTTACAAATTGCTGGTAATGTGCATATTAAAGATGTGAGAGATCTTTCAAAAAATTACATTTATGTAATTTTTGAAAAAACAAAAACTCAAAATAAACTTTACGTCATACTAAAGAGTGTAATTAGCACTATCCGTTACAAAAGTTTCAAGAAAAATTTGCAGCCATATATGAGAAAATGGCGTTTGAGCGTTTCTGAAAATGCCGAAATTTGAGCTACTTTTCACAGAAAACGGTTGTGTTTTCGAGAAACTTTACTTGACATTATTTAAAGCACATGTACTCGTAAATATAATAATGTGAAAAAATCGCCGCTAATGTAAATATTAACGACGTGAGAGACAAGTAAAAAATTACATTTTTGTAATTTTTGAAAAAAACAAAAGATAGAGCAATATGGCTTTTATGTCATCTGATAGAGTACATTTACCACTATCCCTACCAAAAGTTTAAAGAAAAAATTTGGAGCCGTTTTTGAGAAAATCTTGTTTTTGTAATTTTTTAAAATTGCACATATTGCACGCAATATTGCACGAAAACTACTAAAATTTTGAAAAACATTTACATGACCTTTATGAAAGAACTCAATATGCAGAACAAATTTTATTTGAAGAAAAAATCTCTATCTTCAATTTTGTAGTTGGAGAAAGACGCCGAAAAAAATTTCACAATTTTCGAAAATTCAGAGTTATCCGTGAAAATCGGACCTATGCCATGTTAATAAGTGTATTTTACTCTATTCATACAAGAAATTTAAAGAAAAAATTTGGAGCCGTTTTTGAGAAAATTTTGAAAATCCCCGGGGGGCTTCATATAAAGTACCCCCAAATTTTGAAGAATCTTTTTCAAAATCTCAAAGCTTCGACTAGAATCAGATCGACCGGGGAATATCCATTTTGGAAGAAATCGTACGTATGGTTTAGGCGCTAGCAGTGTTCACAGACGGACGGACGGACAGACGGACGTTTTCCTTTCAATTGGTTTTCGGTATCAAGGACCTACAAAACAGGGTTTCTGGCTACACCACGTGTTAGGGGATTTTTTTTCTTAATTTAGCAACTGGTTTTATCCACTTACGTTTTCACGGGGCAATTAATTTTTTTCCGCCGAAAATTGGCCATTTTTTCGCGCAGCATTACATAACTTTCCCTATACTACGTATATCACTCCGTGTATACGTACGTACTTATACCGAAAAACCAATTGGAAGAAAAACGTCTGTCCGATTTTCACATTTAACTCTGAATTTTCAAAAATTGCAAAAGTTTGAATTTTCTTCTGCCTCTTCCTATAGGTACAAAATTAAAGACAGACATTTTTCCTTCAAATAAAATTTGTTCTCTCAAGTGAGTTATTTTATAAGGTCATTTACATAAAAATCTAATAGTGTTTGCGCGACATTGCGTGCAATATTTGCAATTTTAAAAAATAGAGAAACAGATTTTCTCAAAATCGGCTCCAAATTTTTCTTTAAACTTTTGGCTGGGATAATGCTAAATATACTCTATCAAATGGCATAAACTTAATATTGTTCTATACGTTGGTTGTTCCGAAAATTACAAAAATGTAATTACAAGATTTTGGCTTCTCTCTCACGTCGCCAAAATTTACATTATAGATGTATTTTATTGTTCAGTGCGTTACTTTATACATAAGCTTCAAAGTATCTCTACAGAATTGGCAAATTTTGTGAAATGTTCGAACCAAAGTTTTCCAAAAACAATGAAAAATTTTTCGCCGAATTTCTCAACAATGGAAAAAAGTTCAATTCTTTCCCATATCCAGAAGTTTCATTTCGAGCAAGATATTGAGGCTAAAAATCGAAATAATGCTAAAAAGTGTAGGTGTTTTTTAATCAGACACAAAATGAAAAGTATCCATTGCACCGAAAGGAAAAGTAAATCATCGCGGCAATTGAAAAGTGTTCTAAATATTTTGTTTTATAACATTTTCTCGAATTATTGTAAATATTACCGCAATGTGATTTTTTCCATCTTCTGTATTCGCTCACAAGTGACAGTTGTTTGAGAATTAAATTGGTTACCATAACAAGATGTTGTTATTAAACAAAGTGTGTTTTTTTTGGATTCAGAAAAGTTAACACATAGAAAATTTATCAATGAAATTTAGAAATAATATTAGCATATGTGTGTGAGTCAGTTATAACACATATTAGTGTTGTGGTTTAGTGTCATCGTAGTGTATTAACATTTGTTGTGAGTTCATGTACCTTTTGGAACATTTTTTACTGAAATCGGTCACTTGTTGTTTCGGTTTGCGAAATACCCATTACGTCTGGTATATTATCAATTTAAATTGCCGAAAGTGAAACAGCTA
>JAHLJT010005437.1:24751782-24817693 GCA_031308135.1 Acheta domesticus | reverse complement strand
TACAGAGCTGTTTACTCTGTTTCGCTGTCGGCCGTCGGTGTTCTTGGCTGGCCCCAAAATTATCTGAGATACTAGATATCCAGTTGCATATATGATGTGATTGATTTCAGTAATATCTAGATCTCTGCCTGGGGTCTCCACCACCTCATTTAAGACAGAATTCACTGGTTTCTATCAATCTTTTAGCTTTGGCAGTTTCGTATATTCTCCTCAACGGTTCGCGAGATTCAAACGGAAGTTGACTAATTCTTTCTATCTCGCGCCGAAGGAGATTTCGCATTATGTCCTTATCGTGTAATTCATTGCCAGATGAATTTTCACCACTGACGTGTGTTTCACTGGAAAGAGATGAACCTTCCACGGGATCATCATTTTCAAGTTCTACATGTTCGTCATGTGGGTTGTTCGAGCGAAGTACATACTCCGCATTTCTCTCAATGTCAGCAAGTTGTGCTGCTGTGAATTTTCCACTGCTGAGTATGTATCGTCGTTGACTGGCAAGCTTCTTGAGTCTAGGGTAGGTCTGATATCTGGGTTCCGCTCTCTCCATACCTTGAAACTTCTATTTCTGAGCCCCCATTTTTCGCTTTTGCATAGTAAAAGCACCACATCACCTCCTTTAATTCATCCCGGGTCCATCTCTGACGATGGCTTCGAGCTACTGCCGGCTCTGGGTCCCTGGGACTAACATCCGTGGGATGGCCAGACGTCGACAAGGTGACATTAGCTCGGTTTCTGAGCAGGTATGGGACATTGGTAGAACAAGGCACGTTAAGGTTCATTACATTGCTTGTTCTATCCATTTTGCTCATTGGTTTCAAGTGAAGATTCGCAGGATGCAAGTTCGAGTTCACAGATCACACTTAACCTTCGGGTTGTTTCCTGCCATCCGTTACTGCGACCCACAGTGGCCTCGGGGCATCCCCCCGCAGGGTCCAGCAAGGGGTCCCTCGATCGCCAGTCGGCATTACTAAACCCTACGGGATTTTCACTGACTGCTGAAGGCAGCCTCCTTCGCTGGCTAATGCAAGGTTCGGGCCTCCACTCTAATCAGTGGCCTGGTGTGCCAACCCAGTTTCTCTCCTGTACCCTCTATGGGCCGACAACAGGAAGTCCAAAGGTTCATGACCCTTCCTCTCTACTTACTTCCCACTCTCCTCAAAATGGAGTACTTCTTCGTCTGACCCCTCACCTTCAACCTATTCAGCAAGGGAGGCCCTACCGGTAGCTAGGCTACCACTGACATAGCTTTAAGGCTCATGGGGGTACTCAAGCCCCACCACCAACTGCAAGGTCGTTGTACTCCCTAGGTGGAGTTATTATTATTATTATTATTATTATTATTATTGTTATTATTATTTTAATTATTATTACTATCATGGGTTCGATATGTATGGGCAAATCGCTTACCTCATTCAACCACAATCAGCCTCCTGGGCTCGCTTCCATCCGGAAGACGACAAAACCTGAAAGTTATTTAAGGCTTTGGCATTAGGAAGGAAGGCACAATAATAGCCATTTTTTTTTACTTTCTGGACTAGAACAATTTGAATTTATTGAATCAAAAGACTTCATTTAATTCTAAATAACATTCTTTGAAATAATTTTGACAACTCAAAAATTTTCTGTGAAAATGAGCTTCAAATTTCGCATTTTTAGTAGTGCTAAAACGCAATTTTCTTTAAAACGGCACATAATATTTAACAGAAAATTGCCAGTTAGGGCTAGGTTTTGTGTTCTTTAATATTCTAAAATTAATATTTTCGTTCTACCAATAGGAAACCGAAAAATTAAGAAAATGACAAAAAAAGTACTTTGGTGGTGATAGATGGTAGCTGGCAAGAAAGAGTATTTGGCAATTCGGAATAGCTAGAGAAGACGCAAGGAAATAGAAAACTAATACGGGAAAGTCTGTGCCATTCTGTAGCACCACTAGTTTATTGCATAGATGATATAGATCGCACTTTTGGTTACACAGCGTACAGATGCAATTTTCACTCGTTTCATGGATTTTTTAAAAAATTTTACACACTTTACGGTGGAATCCATGTATTGCATAGTGAGCTACAAAATGTCTTGATTAGTATTTTCCCAGTTTCGATCAAGCATAGCGCCAGTGTTGTAAAAATCTCATTGTATTTGCTCTCTTTTCTATCTTCGTTCTTCTATAAGTGTGTTTGTACAGAGCGGTAGATGACAGCAGTGTTCACTCGCAGGTCTGCTATGTAAAAAGTTTCTTTTGATAACTCATTTACCAGTCTTGAGGGTGCTGTTTTTCTACTCATAGGACTGTTTTAATAAAGCGAGCATTTACCTTTTCTATGTTCTTAAGATCACTGATCGTTAGTTTCCCCCATATCATATCAATTCCGTATATAGTTATTGGCGAAATTGTGGTGCTGAATAATGTCATGGCTGTGGCTAGTGAGAGCCGTCTAATATTAGTGATATTGCTTTGGTGGCTGCACCTGTCTTTTCCTGTACGTGTTATCTGAATGATGTTAAGGGACCCGGGAGTTCAACCCCCCCATTTTTTTTCAAATTTTTTCTTCTTCCATGTTCGTATGGCTTAGAATAGAACTCCCGGGTCACCTTAATGATGGTTGTAGAGTAATTCCTAAGTACTTGAAATTTTTTGCTATTTTCAGCGGCTTCTTCTTGAGATACTTCTGTAGAGATTTTTTCCACATTTTGGTGGTTGGTTTCCACCTCTGCACTGTTTTTGGAGTTAGAATAAAATGGGAATAATTTTAATTATATTTTATTATAATTTAATAATTCCTTTTAAATGTGAATTTTCATTATTTTGACTTTTGAATCCCTACTTTAGCTAGAATAGCCTTTTTTATTACAAATGCCTTTTTTTAAAATTAATACCATTTGACTGCCTATTTGAGGTACACTCAATGTCCGATCTTTCAGGCTCTAGTAAGTAACTTAGAGCAGAGAATTACAAATGAATTGTACGGTAAGTACTCAACCACGGATGTTGACAACTGAAACAGGATGCTCCAAAGTACACTGAATGTGGGGTAATGCATATTCTGTTTAGGGAAAGCTGCAAATGTTTGAAGAGCTAGGGAGAGGGGAGGTGCGGGGAGCGACTTGCTGCCTGCGCTGTGCGCGGCGCGAAGGGCGCAGCCTCTTGCAGAAAGAGGTAAAGTAGGCAAGCAGAAATAAACAAGGAAAAGTAAATAATAAACAAGCATTCATTGATTGATACAGGGACCGAAAAGGTATTGAATATCGGTAAAAATACCGGTAAAATACCGGTATTTTATCATACCGGTATAAAATACCTTTATTCTTTTATACCGGTAAAATACCTTTATAGGCCGTCTATAACGGTATGGACGTCCATAAAGGTTATACCGGTATTATACCGGTATTTTCGAAGGAAATAGTGTCGCGTTCGCGTCCCCACACACGCTTCGCTCCCCAAACGCGCGTTCGCTCCCCACACGCGCGTTCGCTTCCCAAACGCGCGTTCGCTTCCCAAACGCGCGTTCGCTCCCCACACGCGCCTTCGCGTCCCCACACGCGCGTCCGCGTGTCCACACGCGCGTTCGCTCCCCAAATGCGCGTTTGCTCCCCAAATGCGCGTTCGCTCCCCAAACGCGCGTTCGCTCCCCACACGCGCCTTCGCGTCCCCACACGCGCGTTCGCGTGTCCACACGCGCGTTCGCTTCCCAAACGCGCGTTTGCTCCCCAAATGCGCGTTCGCTCCCCAAACGCGCGTTCGCTCCCCAAACGCGCGTTCGCTCCCCACACGCGCGTTCGCTCCCCACACGCGCGTTCGCTTCCCAAGCGCGCGTTCGCTTCCCAAGCGCGCGTTCGCTCCCCACACGCGCCTTCGCGTCCCCACACGCGCGTTCGCGTGTCCACACGCGCGTTCGCTCCCCAAATGCGCGTTTGCTCCCTAAATGCGCGTTCGCTCCCCAAACGCGCGTTCGCTCCCCAAACGCGCGTTCGCTCCCCACACGCGCGTTCGCTTCCCAAGCGCGCGTTCGCTTCCCAAGCGCGCGTTCGCTTCCCAAGCGCGCGTTCGCTCCCCACACGCGCCTTCGCGTCCCCACACGCGCGTTCGCGTGTCCACACGCGCGTTCGCTTCCCAAACGCGCGTTTGCTCCCCAAATGCGCGTTCGCTCCCCAAACGCGCGTTCGCTCCCCAAACGCGCGTTCGCTCCCCACACGCGCGTTCGCTTCCCAAGCGCGCGTTCGCTTCCCAAGCGCGCGTTCGCTCCCCACACGCGCCTTCGCGTCCCCACACGCGCGTTCGCGTGTCCACACGCGCGTTCGCTCCCCAAATGCGCGTTTGCTCCCCAAATGCGCGTTCGCTCCCCAAACGCGCGTTCGCTCCCCAAACGCGCGTTCGCTCCCCACACGCGCGTTCGCTTCCCAAGCGCGCGTTCGCTTCCCAAGCGCGCGTTCGCTTCCCAAGCGCGCGTTCGCTCCCCACACGCGCCTTCGCGTCCCCACACGCGCGTTCGCGTGTCCACACGCGCGTTCGCTTCCCAAACGCGCGTTTGCTCCCCAAATGCGCGTTCGCTCCCCAAACGCGCGTTCGCTCCCCAAACGCGCGTTCGCTCCCCACACGCGCGTTCGCTTCCCAAGCGCGCGTTCGCTTCCCAAGCGCGCGTTCGCTCCCCATACGCGCCTTCGCGTCCCCACACGCGCGTTCGCGTGTCCACACGCGCGTTCGCTCCTCCAAACACGCCTTCGCGTCCCCAGACTATTATAATACTTCTTTCTCAACCAACAACAGAACTCGACCTAGGTAGAATGTCTGGTGACGAAAATACGCCAACGTTGAGACTCGAACCCTAGGACCCCCGGTCAGAAACCCTGCGGAGTCTATAATTGTTCTTCTGAGCCATCTCAGCGTAAAAAATCAGAATGCTTCCCCTCCGAAACCTGTATGATTATACTGAAATACCGGTATTTTCTCATGAAAATACCGGTAAAATACCTCTATTTAGACTCTAAATAGATATACTCTAAATAGAGGTATTTTACCGGTATAGACGTCGAATAAAGGTAAAATACCTCTAAAAATTCCGGTATTTGACGTCTTATACCGGTATTTTTTAAGGTATTTTGAATAAAGGTATAATAGAGGTAAAGGTATTTCTATACCGGTATAAATACCTTTACCGCTATTATTTCGGTATTCAGTCCCTGGATTGATGTTTCCGGGCGCGGCAACAGCGAAGGTCGTTAGTCCCGAAAGTATAGTGCATGTTTTATAACGGTAGGTGTCGGTAATGTTCCCCCACTGTTCCACTTACACGTTGTTTTGTGGGGTTTGCCTAACCAGGTATCTCCTACCACCGAGGCACCGCCCCAGTCGAGATACGCTCTTAGCTCAGGTCTATGTGGTAGTGTAGTGTACGTATGTAAGTGTATGTATGTGTGTATGAAAAGTGAGAATAAGTCAACGAAGAGGAAGGAAAGATCGCGCGTGGTCCGTGGCTCTTTGTTACGGTACTTCTACGGCATTCTCTTGAATTGGTGTTGATTGGAGAAGCCACGGAAATTGGGAAAACCAGTGGCGTAGACAGGCACGGGCAGCGGAGGATCCGCCGCTGGTGGCAGCATTTTGGGAGTGACACCAATTAGGAAATGTTTTACAGTTTGTACACATAGATCACAGAGATAAGTTTACCACTCTTACATCTCAAAAAGAATTTCTTATAAAAATATGCATTTGTTAATAATTCTCCATTTTAGATTGTTTAAAAATTATATTTCAATTATTCTGAAACACATACAGTTTTTTATATTATAAAAATTTAAGTTTAGTATATTATAAAAATTGTTATGTGCAAATATACTTGTAAGTTTATTAAATAATAGATACACTATTCAGTAGTAGATATTTGTATATTTAATTTGTGTGCGTGCGTGTGCGTGTGTGGGGGGGGGGGGATGACACCAACTGAATCTACCGATTAGAGCAGCCGGCCACTAGAATTCTCCTCCAGAAAGCGGCTGTAATTTACTTACGTAGCTATCATTCTAGTGGCGAAACTCCTACCACCGTCAAGATTGCCTAATTTTCAAATGTCGCTTTGTTGAAAGTTATTAATCTTGCTGTGTAAAACAGAGGAAAGCTTCTGAAGATCATGAGATCGTATGCAAATTATACTTCTCCCCAGAACGGCAAGCCCAGCTTCTACGTTTATTATTTTTTTACAAAAATTAATCAATTCGAATCGCACATGAAGAATGCAACTGCTTACACTCGACACTTGTACGTGGTGCCGATGTAATATTTACTCAGTGAATTTATTTATTATTTATTTATTTATTTATTTGTCAAAAAAAAACAGTAAAAACTGTATATAACGTGTGGGGAAAGAAATTTATCTGCGCACATTTTCTTGAGGGCCAGAATTTTATTATTAAAAAAAACGAACGAAAAAATGAATTTAGAAAATAATTATTTTAGAAAAATAAAGATATTTGAAAAATGTTTTTTCCCGAGTTAAAGAAAATCAATTTCAACGGTAAATGAACTACAAGCAAAAGGAGTGCTCAACAAAACGTGCGCACAGTGAAGCTACATTTACGTCCAGAAGCAAAACAAGGGGCCATCTCAGCATTTGCTCAATGGATCAGGGAAACTGGACAATAACCTGATCGAGATGGGGGTCATTGACCCGGAAGCTGAAGTACATTACTTGTTACAGGCGTATAAAATATTTTTTTAAATGTATACAATGCAAACATAAACTAATTCATTATATATCTTTGTTTTGTTACATTAAACATTATTTTTCTTTTTCACGATCAGTATAGTCTCTAATTGTATAGAAGCAGTTTTGCAGCAGAAAAGATTTTACTTTTAACATAAATTTGTGTACTGACTTAATTGTTTTATGTCATCTGGCAATGCGTTGTAAAGTAACGTACATGTATTGTATGTTGATTTCTTGTACTGAGTTGTTGATACTGACACTTGATGCACGTGATTTCTACGGCGTGTGTCGTAATTATAAATATCAATATTGCATGAAAATATGTTCCCTCCGTTAAGTCGGTCATTTTTGACAAATATTACAGATTCGTAAATAAATAGACAAGGCAATGGTAGTATTCCCAGCTCAATGAAAAGAGGCTTGCAGGAATCACGTGGAAGGCATTTTTTCATTATTCGAATAATTTTCTTTTGCAATCTGAAGGTCTGAATACTACAGGATGAGCTTCCCCAGAATATTATGCCATATCTCAGGCGGGAATGCACATTTGCAAAATAAACGCAACGAGCTGCATGAAGGCTGACAGAACTTGAAAGAATTCTGAATGCATAGCATAATGAACTTAATTTAGTGTTTAATTCTGTTATATGTACATTCCATTTTAGGTTTGATTGAATTGAAAGACCTAAAAATTTTTTTGCCTCAACATCAGCTAATTGCATATTGTTCATTTTCAATGGAACATGCGATTTCCGATTTGAGATGCAAAAATGCATTGAAACAGTTTTTCTTTCGTTAACAATTAATTTGTTATTATTAAACCAATTTGAAACTTCTGAAATTGTACTATTACTGCTTCTTTTTTGCAAAGAACATTCGTGTTATCAGCAAACAGAACCGTTCTTCCATTTTTAATAGACGAGGGCATATCGTTTAGCGTTTTTAATAGACGAGGGTATAACAGAAAGAGAATAGGACCTAAAATCGAACCTTGCGGGACCCCATGCACAATTGGCAAAGAATTGGAAATATAAGTATGTAATGTCCTTTCCTGCCAGTATGGTATTTCTACTCTTTGAGTCCGATGTTTAAGGTACGAAGTTATCCAATCTAGGGCAATACCACGAATTCCATATGAAGGTAATTTTGAGGGCAAGATCTTATGGTCAATAACGTCAAAAGCTTTCGAAAGATCTAAGAATATTCCAATGGGTACTTCATTTTGGTCTATTGATGAAGCAACATCTTTGAGAAAACAAAAAATGGCAGTTTCCGTAGATTTTGATTTTCTAAAACCGTGTTGTGAGTCTGAAAACGCTCTGTTTTTCCTGAGAAATGTTTCCATTCGTAAGTAGAAAAGCCTTTCTAATATTTTTGAGAAAACTGACAAAAGAGAAATTGGCCGGTAATTTTGAATATCAGTTTTGTTCCCTTTTTGTGGCTTAATTTGTGTGGCTAAAAAGTGGCTTAATTTTTGCTGTTTTGAAAATATCTGGAAATATTCCTGTACATAAAGAAGCATTGAAAATGTGAGTTAACGGATGTATAAAGGCAGGTGCACAAGTTTTTAATAAACAATCCGGAAAATCATCTAAACCAGATGAATATTTATTTTTTAGTTTACTGACTATTCTGAGAATTTCGTTGGGAGAAGTTTCGGGAATAAACATCGTATCTGAAATTTTTTGCAAAGTGTAAAATGTTGAATTTTGTGATTTTAGTCCCTTCGTGAGATCAGACGCAATTCTGGAAAAGTGTTTGTTGAATTCGAGTATGACGAGTGGACTCCGCCAACGAAGAGGTCAGAGAATGGCGCTGAGTCCACAACACTTTCAAACACGTGACCACGCGCGATTCATATCTGTTTCAAACCGGCTTCGACTTCTCGGAAAAAAGCCGCTTCCTTGAATACTTCTAAGAAGCTCAAACTGCTAGAGAAAATTATGCTCTGACGAATTTCGCACCAAAATGAAATATGAAATTCTCTACGATAATATTTGTGAATTTGAATTTTCAAAGAAAGTTTACTTTTACTTTGTTGACTTATTCATCTCTTTGATAGGAATGGTGCAGAAAATTTTACGTAGCAGCTGATCCTAATTAATTTGAAATAATCCGCCGAAGGATATCTCGGAAATCGACTTTAACACCAAATTGCCGTGTCCCTACAAGGGACACTAGTTATGTTAGTTAGTCTACAAAATGAAACATTTTGCACGTTCTAATAGCCCATTTCGAAATATTGGTATCCGGAAGGCGAAAGTATAAGAGTGGCTTGTTGCATTTACAAAGAGGACATTGCGTAGCCATGTTCGACATTGAAGAATTAGATGCAAATAATGTGATGTAAATATTAGGGACTTAGAAATATTCGAGGCAGAAATAAACTATAAACATGGGGTATTGGAGATTACTAGGAAAAAATAAAGTTGTGATTAGGGTCGTGAACGCTTATAGAATATAATTATTTATTTTGCAAGCGTCGCCTGACAAAATATAAGAAGATGGACGTCCAAAATTGACAGATTTCAGTAAAGGCGTACGCGTCAAGATAGAGGACGGTCGGGAAACGAGTCACAGCGAATAGCAAAATTACTAAACAAATTGATAAAAAATGGAAATGAAGGTGACACGTTAAGCATTCGTATAGCATACATCGAGAGGTACTAAAATAATATTGCAAAGTGTGTATCAGCATGCCTCTGTAATTTGATTGATTAGTGATTCCACTTCAACGGCCATGGTCACAAGTCCAGTAAATTTGTGTATTTTTATTTCCGTAATTATTTTTATTCCCGTGCGTTTAGTGTATTAATCCCCACCTATCCCTACCCGCCGGCGTACTCTCCAAACAGGTTTCTCCCAGCCGGGACAAGGTCCAAGCTCCCGATTGGACTCCCGACATGTGTGGTAGTTTATGTAAGTGTGAGTGTGAGCAAGGAGTAAGGATAAGATAAGAAAGAGGAAGGAAGTTTGCGGGCGGTTCGTGTCCCATTTGTTAGGACACAACTCCGACACTCTTTGGTGCTCTTGGAAGAAGTCGCGGAAAAGTACCGAACAGAGCAGCCGGTTTGCTAGAATTCTCCAGACAACAACTTAATTCGACCTAGCTAATAGCTTGTGCCGAAAATCCTGCCACCGCCAGGACTCGAACCTCCGGCGGAGAGGTCCCGCAGTGACACCAATTGGTCTCTGAGCCACCGAAGCCAAGTAATAAAGCGCCGGATTCTCCACAAAGCTATTACGCAAAGCGACGGTTTCGGATTTTTTGCAAACACTGGAAAGTTTTGAAAGATGAAACTATCACATGGAATTAGGAAAGATTCTTATAAAAAGTCCTAGGTCATGACAGACAAAACAAAGGTAGATAAAACAAACTACAGTGGGGTCCGTCATTGACCGCCCCAATACTATGGTACTGGTTGCTATGGTATGGTACAATTGCTATGCTACTGATAAATGGTAACTAATAAGATATAAGAATGTTTAAACCAGTTTTGCTTATTACTGTGAATTTTTATTCTTTTAATATGAGGGGAATTTTCTCGTCTGTAATAATAATAATAACAAAATACGTTTAAAATATCTGTTCTCGAAAGAAATCGTTTGAGTGTAGATGAACCATAGACTAAGGACATCTTTACTCTATGGATGAACCAACAAAACTTTCAAAAGAAAATGGTGAGGTGTATTATTAAATTCAACAAAAGAGAAGTGGAAAAGAAGAGAGATAGAAATAACGAAACAAAAATAAAATACAGAACGAAAAGTACAGAAAGAAAGCATAATAAATAGAGAAAGAACAAAAGGCAGGAAAGTAAGAATGGGAGAAAGAAAGAAAGAAAGAAAGAGAAGAAAACTACAGTGAAATAAATAATTGAAGAAAAAGAATAGGCAAAGAAAACTGCCTTAGTGAAATGTATATACATCACTAAAATTCCAGCTGTCGACAAGCGAAACGATATTTAGAGATCACATGTTCAGATACACAAACTCACATATCAACACCATGTTTAATTACGCCATTCCATCCGTTTATATTTTCAGGCATCCATCGCAACTCACGCCTGGCACGTCCTTTGCTGCACCTTCCGACAACGCTGCTTTGTGAATGCGGCGAACGTTCTCATGATAACCCTCTCCTGTTGCGTAGCAACGGGGAAATGTAACAAAGCGCTGCTGCTTGTCGCACGCGACAGTGGCAGGAATGTCGCCTGATAAACTTTTCGTTTGCTCGCTGTTGGAAATTTCAGACTTTCCTGTGTTGCTTCTCACGATGGCCATGTTATAATCCGGACGATGTCAATCTCTCATATTTCCCGGGAGACTGAGATACATATCAAAGCCTTGATGGAATGGCGCCACCTTAAGAAAAAGTCTTAATATTTCTGGTAAGCTAGGAAGATGACATTGTCACATGAAACATGTGGATCGTGCGATTGGGATTTGTGGAAAAAGTGGCAGGTTTGAGTGGTACACCGAGAAAAGGCTGTGCAAGCAATCAAAATTGGTTTTGTCACACATGTGAATGTTATGTGATCAAAAAGATAAAATTTTCTCAATGATCAAAACTTTCTACTCGGTTTATTTTGAAGTTAAATTGGAAGATCACGACAAAACGTTTGCTCTACATATCTTTTGTAAATCTTCTGTAAAAAAATTTAAGACAGGGTATTTGCTTAATGGACTTGCTTCAATGCCA
This sequence comes from Acheta domesticus, assembly GCA_031308135.1. NCBI lineage: Eukaryota > Metazoa > Arthropoda > Insecta > Orthoptera > Gryllidae > Acheta > Acheta domesticus. The sequence continues at coordinate 24,806,290 of JAHLJT010005437.1, read as the reverse complement.
TTGGCTAATTTTACATACTTCAAGCAAACGTATCGACATTGGTTTAATATACAAAAAATTATATATAATGAACACTGGTGGTAAATAGGCTGTGATCTGAAGGTGTGCAGTACTTTATTGGGACAACAGAGAGTCATCATGTACACCAAATGTCCATGCTTCGTTTGTGAATGGGACTCCATAGCCAGAGAAAGGCACAGGTAAATTGCAGGCTTTGGTCAAAGCTGGTTCTTGCTTTCAATATCCTGTGCAAAGCTTCCATTGTTGTCGGGAAGCCATGTGGGAGAAGGCGTTTTCAATGCCCCATCGATTAGCAGCGGTTTTTTAAAACCATAATCACTGACATAGAACTTCAAGCATGGGACTCATTCAAGGATGTAATCAATAATGTTTTAGGTAATGTGAAAAATGTCCAATATCAACAGATTGTTAAAACAATGCTCGACAAATTTAAAGCAATCGGATGTAAAATGAGCCTCGACTACGTTTTCTTCCTTCCCATCTTGAATACTTCACGGAATACCTAGGAGTACTGAGTGAAGAACGGAGAATAGAATTTCACCAGGGTATGAAACAGAAATGAGGTACGATGTCGAAGGGATGGTTGGTGTTTAATTAGCGACAATATTCTCCGGAACTATAAACGTCAGACAACTCAGCGTTCGTTTTCAACAAAGCGGGGAAGAAAATAGTTCTCCTGTGGTGAATTTGAAATGTCACTATTCATTTTAAACTATTGTAACTGTTCAATCAATATTTAATCATATTTTACAGTGCATTAACGCATTTCAATATATGCTTACGAACATGAAATTACTAGAGTGCCCGAGCGAGAACTCTCGCATGTTATATTTCACCCTCTTTCCTATCTTTCCTTTTCCATATTAAGAGGGGAAGTTGCTAACCAAACGGTTATTTCTTTAAAAAAAATTAAAAAGGTAACTTTTCAATTTGCTTATAGAATGTAAAATAATAATAATAACATTTAAATTGATGTTTGAATCAAATTTTGAATAAAGCCCCGCTCAGTATTACACACAGTATAATCAGTATTCTTGTAGATATTTTCTTGAAACAATTTACAACACTTACTTAAAAACATATGAAGTAATTATACGATTGTCCTGGACAGTTAGCTTTTCACTTTCCTTGATAGTCACAAAAATATTACAAAACTATTGTACTCCCCAGATCTCTACTTAAAGTTGTCCATGCGAAAATACAGCATCGAGAAAGCATAACCCTACTCTTTGCAATATTATTTAACTCTATTACCGAACTGAGAGGTACGGCCGTGCCATTTAATCGCCTCAAGTAATTAGTTTCATTTCACGTTCAGTTGCAGATTCTGCACGTCTCTGAAGAGGTGTGATAGTACCAAGAAGAACCCAATCATCAAAATGTAATAGAATGTTCAAGAACCTCTCGACATGTAGATTACGTGGCGAGAAACGTTTCTTTGTGGCCTACGGGTTCAAACCTCCAGATTTTAAGGCCCTAGAACGCTTCGTCTAATAGTTATTCAACTAAATAGATGTTAAAAATGCTGCCCGAGTGTATCGTTATGCATTTGGCATTAATGTTTAGATTCATTTTTTCAACAAATCCTTCATGTTTATTAAGTCAAAGTGCAAATCGTTCCGTCTCCGCGAAGTTCCCTCTCTTTAGAGACGTCAATTAGGACGGACGGGACGGACGGGACGGACGGGACGGACGGGACGGACGGGACGGACGGGACGGACGGGACGGACGGGACGGACGGGGACGGACGGGACGGACGGGACGGACGCGGACGGACGGGACGGACGGGACGGACGGGACGGACGGGACGGACGGGACGGACGGGACGGACGGGACGGACGGGACGGACGGGACGGACGGGACGGACGGGACGGACGGGACGGACGGGACGGACGGGACGGACGGGACGGACGGGACGGACGGGACGGACGGGACGGACGGGACGGACGGGACGGACGGGACGGACGGGACGGACGGGACGGACGGGACGGACGGGACGGACGGGACGGACGGGACGGACGGGACGGACGGGGACGGACGGGACGGACGGGACGGACGGGACGGACGGGGACGGACGGGACGGACGGGACGGACGGGACGGACGGGACGGACGGGACGGACGGGACGGACGGGACGGACGGGACGGACGGGACGGACGGGACGGACGGGACGGACGGGACGGACGGGACGGACGGGACGGACGGGACGGACGGGACGGACGGGACGGACGGGACGGACGTTTTCCTTTCAATTGGGTTTTCGGTATCAAGCACCTAGCAACTTCTTCGTTATCACGGCCTGGCAATGATTTTTTTTTCCACCGGTATGGGGTAGGTATACACGGAGTGATGTACGTAGTATAGGGAAAGTTATGTAATGCTGCGCGAAAATATGGCCAATTTTCGGCGGAAAAAATTAATTGCCGGACCGTGGAAACGAATAAGTGGATAAAAGCAGTTGCTAAATTAAGAAAAAATCCCCTAACACGTGGTGTAGCCAGAAGCCTTGTTTTCTAGGTGCTTGATACCGAAAACCCAATTGAAAGGAAAACGTCCGTCTGTCCGTCTGTGAACACTGCTAGCGCCTAAACCATACGTACGATTTCTTCCAAAATTGATATTCCCAGGTCGATCTGATTCTAGTCAACGCTTTGAGATTTTGAAAAAGATTCTTCAAAATTTGGGGGTACTTTATATGAAGCCCCCCGGGCATTTTCAAAATTTTCTCAAAAACAGCTCCAAATTATTTCTTTAAATTTCTTGTATGAATAGAGGAAAATACACTTATTACATGGCATAGGTACGATTTTCACGGATTACTCTGAATTTTCGAAAATTGCAAAAGTGAATTTTTTTGGCGTCTTCCTCCAGCTACAAAATTGAAGATAGAGATTTTTCCTCAAATTAAATTTTTGTTCTGCATATTGATTTCTTTTCATAAAGGTCCATATAAATTTCTTTCTCAAAATTTTAGTAGTTTCCGTGCAATATTGCGTGCATTATGTGCAACATTAAAAAATTACAAAAACAAGATTTTCTCAAAAACGGCCTCCAAATTTATTCTTTAAACTTTTGCTAGGGATAGTGGTAAATGTACTCTATCAGATGACATAAAAGCCATATTGGTCTATTGGTTGGTGGTTTTGTCAAAAATTACAAAAATGTATATTTTTTTTACTTTGTCTTTCACGTCGTTAATATTTACCACTATCGGCGATTTTTTCACATTATTATATTTACGAGTATATAGCTTTAAATAATGTCAAGTAAAGTTTCTCAAAAACACTGTTTTCTGTGAAAAGGAGGTCAAATTTCGGCATTTTCAGAAATGCTCAAACGCTATTTTCTCATATGTGGCTGCAAATTTTTTCTTGAAACTTTTGTAACAGATAGTGATAATTATACTCTTTAGTATAGCCTAAAGTTTATTTGAGTTATTTTTTTGTATTTTCAAAAATACATAATTGTACTTTTTTTGAAAGCTCTCTCACATCTTTAATATGCATATTACCAGCAATTAGTAAGCATTATTATATTTGTGAGTGTAAGTTCTTTAAATAACTTCAATAAAGTATTTTGAAACTCAAAAACTTTTCTGGAGAAAATGAGCTTCAAATTTCGCATTTTTAGTAGCGCCAAATCGCTACTAAAACGAAATTTTCTCTTAAAACGCACATAATTTTTAAAAGAAAATTGTCATTTATGACTAGTTTTTGTGTTCTTTAATATTCTAAAATTATGTTTCCGTTCTACCAATAGGAAAGCGAAAAATTAAGAAAATTACAAAAAAATGTACTTTTGGCGGTGATAGATGACAGCTGGCATGAGTATGTGGCAATTCCACATAGCTAGCAGAGACCCAAGGAAATAGAAAACTAATAGGGGAAAAGTCTGTGCCATTCTGTTGCACCACTAGTTTTACCAGCATTACATAACTTTCCCTATACTACGAATATCACTCCGTGTATACGTACGTATACGGGAAAGTAATAGAATGAAAGCAAAACTTGACCAGAAAGTTCTTGAATTGATATCTTTTGATGCATTTTTTTTGCACTGTTTGAAAATTAATTTGAGAGATTATTTTTAGTGTTGTAACTCATTCATTTGTCCAAGGTTCCGCCATGTATGTAAGAAGCTTCACCACTCAGTGTTCCGGTTTGTCAACAAGTATTTTAACTGGAAACACGTTTTTTTTAAGCAAAAAATTGTAAAAATCACGACTTTATAAAGAGTTTTCAAAAAAACTGAAAAGTCATCCAATAAGAAAAATCCCAATAATGCTATTTGTATGAGGAAGATGTCTACGACAACCAGGGCATTCGAAACCTAATTAATAAGTAATAAATGTAATTACTTATAAGAGTGCGTGAGTGAGGTTAAGGTGAGAGCTATTGATCGTATAAAAACATTAACATATAAAATGTAGACAATTTTATGTCTTTTCACCTTTATATCAGGTTAATATAATGAAAAATGAATGTTTTTGAGTGATCTTGTGATAAAATGAGACAATTCCCGTTTATTAAACGGTTTGTGGCAACCAGATATTGTGTCTAGCGACCAAAGCACATTTAGGAAAACAAAATTCAAAACTACAGCAAAACCTTCTCTTATTTTCCACCATATGACAGGACCACTAAAGCTTGTTCCGATGAGTCGATGCCCTGCTGTTAGCCCTGCTGTTAGGAGATACCTGGTGGGGAAACCCGCAAGCCGCCGGGTAGGTCAGTGCCGGATCTCACCATCGCGATGCATCGTGCGGGGAAATATCACCGTCCCCTTCCGCGATGAAAACGTTGTACACACTTACGAGACTAATGACTACAGTAGTTGACACACCCCGAAACACGAAATATTCAGTCAATTGATCGAAGACTGCAACCACCAACCTCACGGTCTCCCTTGCACAGAGGTGGTCCAGCAGCGGCTAAAAGCACGACTTTCGGACCGTGCCGGTAGGCGGCGCTGGCGATGGTGAAGGCGGGTGACAGATCGAGAGCAGGAGGTCGGTACGTGACTGAGCAGGGGGGCGTCACGGGGTAGGGAAACCTTCACACCTCCCACCACTTTCTCGTATAAACGCTGGTGGGGACGCCCGGGGACGCCTGACTGGGTCCGCCATATCCGGGCCCGGAAATTACGTACGACTACTGGGATCAACAGTACCCTCTAGCGACCATTTCTGACAACTACCGAAGAGAACGTATACTGCGATTTTGTAGGAAGAGCTCTGAAGATAACTCAAATCCCATCTTCGCGATGGAATATGTCACGGCATTTCGCGTCTTTTCTCGGTCTTGCCGGTAGAAGTCGCATGATCGCAAGCACTGCTTCATACGGTCGCGATCGTGCGAAATCTAGCGGAACGACTGTGAATGATACGAAATGCCGTGACATATTTCCATCGCGAAGATGGGATTTGAGTTATCTTGAGAACTCTTCTTACAAAAATCGCAGTATAACTTCCTGTTCTATGTTTTGAAATTTATGATCGTGGTGAACCGTTTCACGAAGAGTGGCCGAGAGTGGCTGTGCAAAACGAATGCCCTTTTGTGGATACCTTTGTTGAGAGGATCGGAGAGGATACCCTTTGTTTCTTCCCTGCAAAATGCCACGACAGAGGCGATGCCAAATCTGTTTGCTTTTCCCAGCGATGTTCAAAGGTAATTGTGTTTAACACGTGCTCGATATGTTAATCTTATATTTTTATAATATTATATTGTTCATGCTTTTATAATTATTATTAATATTATTAGTACGATAATTTTCACATTTTTATGAATGTATTTCTATTACCATCACTATATTTTATGTGGAATAAATAGAAGACGATATTATTGATAATTTTTTAAATATAACTTCAGGTGTATTAAGGGGCTGAAGGCAATTGAGAGGATCGGAGAGGATACCCTTTTCTTCCCTGCAAAATGCCACGACAGAGGCAGTGTTGGTTGCCAAATTGCTGCAAGGCCAAATCTGTTTGCTTTCCCCAACGATGTTTGGAAGGTAATTGTGTTTAACACATGTGCTCGATATGTTAATCTTACATTTTTATAAAATTAAATTATATTGTTCAATATCATTATTATTATTAGTAGTAGTAGTACGATAGAAATACATTCATAAAAATGTGAAAATTATTACCATCACTATATTTTTTTGTGGAATAAATAGAAGATGATGATAATATTATTGATAATTTTTTTAATATAACTTCAGGTGTATAAAGTAGCTGAAGGCAATTGGCGTCCTGATGGCTTCCTGTTCATGGCGCACTGTAACTAGTGGTCGATATGTGTGCGTAGATCATTTTACACCACACATGATTAGTGCCTCTAGGAGAGTGCTGTGTAACGCAGTACCAACTCTCTTTTCTGATGTATGTCCTGAGGTACCTGACAGGATGCTCAGGGCATTCTTGCAGAGTGTACCAGAGGAGAGAGGTAAAGTATTCACTGTTTACAGTTATTGCACATTTGCTTTTAGGATGTTACGAGCACATTTTAATTTAACATTATTTTTTTGTCTCTAGTCTTTTCCTTTCATTCAAGTGAACAGAGCTTGCAAACTTTGGGTTTGGACTGGACCAGGCTGTCTTCAGGTATTGTGAAATCCACCAAACAATGGTGATTACATTCTTGTAATGGATGACATTACAATTTCTGAGCACAAAAATTGAATAAGCTGCTCAGAAATTCTGTGAAAAACATTTGTTGCATCTTGTAAACATTACTTGAAGCAAGTACCATTAAAATTGTATTAAATTCAATGAAATTAGCAAAACATACTTTAAAGATGACAGAAAGAAGTAAAAAGTGACTTGGTAGTCAAAATCGATGAAAAATCCAAAAAAGGGCATATAAAAATGGGGTCATTTCCTTTTGTTATAACAAGAGCTGGGAAGTTAATGCAATTGCAAGTTTTTTGTCAATGGTCATATTTCCCTGAAATTGTAAAATGTGTGTTTCATGGCAAAATATTGGAAATAAAATAAGAAATTATTTGCATATACTGCATACCTTGTGTTTTCAGAGCTTTTTGGCATATAAATGAATGTTTTTTCATATTGTTCGACTTCTTCGCTAAAATAACACAAAACCATAAACTTCCAAGTAAAAAATTTGTATTAATACAAAGCATGAACTTTCCTGTTGCTTCAAATATGTTAGTACAATGAGTAGATACTTTGTTTTTAATTTGCATATTCCCTGTCTGGGTGGCAAAAATATGTAATCTTGTTAAATATCTTTTTATGACCAAACATTTTTGTGGCATATTTGTATGCATATTTCAGTGCTAAAAGCTTGCATAAGCTTCCCAGTTCTAGTTATAACATAAAATGAATATCTATACTAAAAGGTACTGGTCTAAAGTGAAAAGATAAGGAATTACATTTCGTTCAAATCACCCTCTAGTAATTAGCCTACTGTTGATAGTGAACTCGGATACAGTGAATTCTCAGTTATAGTGAGCTTAAGTCATTGGTCCTGTTTCATTTACATTACAAATTAGCATAAGCAATCCCTTACTTTGTGAATGCCTGCACAGGAAAACAGTTGTTGAATGGCGCTGATGAACATAAACTAGTGTTATACAGAATAAACTTTGTATTATTGTTTGATAATTGTCCATCACGTTTAATAATTTAGATTTGTCATTTAAAAATGAAGAGAACTCAAGTTCTACAGCTGAAAGAAGCTTTTATTTATTTATTTTTAATGAGGTCCATTCACTAGCCAAATCAAACAAAAAGAAACTATCCTCATTATCTTCATGTATTTTTGAAGTATTTTAAGTATTTCTTTTTTAAATACACCTATTTTATGTATTTAAATACTGCCCAGCCCTGTCTACATTTTATTTGCAATGTATTACATATTCTTTTAAAATTATTCATGAAAGATTAGAAAGACATTTAGTTCAAATGTACATGGTTAATCTAATTTATAGAACTTACAGAATTCACTCCACAAAATATTATTAAAGTTTGTCTCCAGTTTTCCCTCTCAAGTTGGATGGGGTTTTTACCAGAACTAAGCAATATTAAAACAAAAGGCACTGATCCACATTGGAATGTTTGAAACAATGCTCGGTAACTCGCAGATTTTGTAAATGGTCAATTGTGTGAAAAAGATTAAAGAACTTGTTTTCAGCCACACAAATGTATAAATTTGTTTACTGGCTAGCTACAGTATTTGTCCATCCTAGTTATGCAAGAGAAGCATTCGATTAAGACATTATTTTACTAAAAACTTTGGTGTGTATTGTAAGTCATAGTTGAACAGTATTAGTAACATATTTTATGTTAATATTATGTATATCATTCCATATAAATCTGAGCATGAATAAGAGCTTGCACTGTAACAAGTGGGCAAATACATAAGTATATATTTACTACATATCAATGTATTGACAGTATATGAATTCAATTTACACGTTTTGTATTTACAAATCTTAGTATGTTGATTCATTTCAGTGCTTTGAATCTTGGGCAAAGGGTTTTGAGATTAATTGATAGGATCTTACTTATCTATGTTTGTATGTTATGACTAGAAAAGTTCAAGTCGATCACTCAATTGTATTTTCCTATGTTTAACTCTTACTGTTTGGTAACGGTGCATTTTATACTTTTCACATTGCAACTCACTTTAGGCTTATTGCAATATCCATATATCTGTGTGTTTTTTAATTGTCATCACTGTATGCCAATGAATTATGCTATGTTTTTGCTGCTTTTTAAAATTTCTTTTTGAATAGATTGTCAGGGTTTAAATATGTATGTAGGAAGCCAACAGAAATTTGAATTAGTGATATTTCACAATTTTTGGATGTATGTGTTTTGTGCCTTTGTATTATGTCTTTGTATTGTTCCATGTTTAATTTGAAAATAAATGTTAAAATGTGAAAACACTTTCGTTTATTTTGCATGTTTATCCTAGATTTCTTTCCCTGCCTTCAAATTCCTAAATAGTGTAACATTTTAGGCGCGGGGCGGCGCGGGGCGGCGCGGGGCGGCGCGGGGCGGCGCGGGGCGGCGCGGGGCGGCGCGGGGCGGCGCGGGGCGGCGCGGGGCGGTTCTCCTTGAGACTCAATTTATTTGAAAACCATCTATCTCTCACTCTCTCTCTCTCTCTCTCTCTATATATATATATATATATATAAAATTCTCGTGTCACAGTTTTAATTACCATACTTCTCCGAAAGGCTTGACCGATTTTGATGAAATTTTACATGTATATTTAGTAGGTTGTTATCTATTTTTTATACCTCTTAGTGATAAGGGTGTTCCTCCCCAATTTTTTTTAATTTTTCGGACTAAACGTTTTAGGCAACCCGCTACACATGGTAGGTATTTCACACGGCGGTATTTCACCCGCTACACGGTGTTTCTCCATATTACGCACCTGGACAGCGATGTGCAGAGTCTGCTATTAAATGTGAGTAACATGGAGAGAGACGGAGAAAGAGAGAGACGAGAAAGATAGAGCGACGGAGAAAGACAGAGACGGGGAAAGAGAGAGAGAGAAAGACGGAGAAAGAGAGAGAGACGGGGAAAGAGAGAGACGGAGAATGAGAGATATAGGGCGAGAACAACGTCTGCCGAGCACCGCTACAAAAAAGTTTGTCTCCGCGATACATTGTTGCGTTCGGTTTGAGGAGTTCTTAAGCATATTAGATACTAATATATCATTGAATCTATAATAGTAGGAAGAAAAGCACAGCAATTACTATTTGACTAAAGGTAGATATGTCATTGGGACGAGGAACTTTGTTTTAATAATTTGTGATGTTTGTTGTTGCGAAATGTTTAATTACCCTCAATTAATTAATGTTTAGTTACCCTTCGGAAGCTGATATTAAATTCTCGAATGTACAAAATGGGGAACAAATTCATTGTTGAACAGTTAAATATGTGTACATGTATTTTATAACAATCTTTAGAGAAGATTTATTTATTATCGTTAATTATGTTCTCCTGCCGTCTTTTAATATATAGATTTTCGTTTTTACTGCCATTTAGTGCAACAATAGGTAAAGAAAACCCTGATTCATTTACATGTTGTAATGATGTAATTATCACTTGATCAGTATCTTCGCCAGGCGTCTACCGGCGTCTCTTCTGACCAGTGTTGCCAGATGAACCGCATTTCCGCATTTTATACCGCATTATTAACACCTAATCCGCATTAAGCGATGAGGATCTAAAAAATCTGCATTTCCATGATAGTGTATTAAAATCCATTTTTTTCATATCCTCAGTAATTACAACGATCGTTAGATATCTCGCTAACTATGGTTGACTAAGTTTGAATGTTCAAAATACTGTCTCACTCTATTCGATTGAAGTTGGAAGCAATAAAACAATCATCTACCAATCATTAGGGCTTCATATTCAATTGTCGTATTTGAAAATTGATGACCAAGCACCAAGGTGTTGTCGTGAACTCCGTCCTTTGTTGTCCTACTGTTAGAGATTCGGAGGACAAATAGGTGACATGTTTGTTAGTCGTTTTCGAATACGCCAAATAAGATTACGGATCGACATTCGGATTCTTACGACGTTTATTCAAGCCGGAGAAATTATGCACTTCACGGAATATTGAAATTAAAAATGTTGAAATAACTTTACTCGGCTTCATATTAAACTGAGATTAAAATAAATTGAATGTTCATTTATAACAAAAATACTGATAGTTTATATTTTTAATTTATTGGGTGAATCGAGAACATATATAGTGAGAACAAACATAGAACAAATGTAGTGAGAGAATATCGCATTTATTTAATTAATAAAACTGAATTCTATGTCGATATATGAATTATTGATGTTTTTCTCTATTTGTAGATTATATTAGTAAATCCGGATTCATTAGAAGAAATCCACAACTTCGCAATCGGAAGTTTTACATCTGGCAACATTGCTTCTGACCCAGTAAGTAGCACGGAGTAGGGATGAGATATCACACACAATAAGCCGTTTCTCACTCACTACAATTTTCGGCCATTATTTTTATTGTGTGGGCGTTAATCGTAATTTTACAATTATCATTTTTCTATTTCGGTGTAATTTTTAAATAATGTATGATTTATTTCCAGGGATGTAATGAAAAACGTTGTCGAAGCCATAATTTTAAATGGCAAATTTCGAGGTGAGAATATATTACTGCCACGGATCCCTATTACACACACAGATGTGCCAATTCAATTTAAACTTCAATTTCCATTAAGATTGGCATTTGCGATGACTATCAATAATTCTCAACGCTAAACAATGTCTGTTTGTGGCTTATTTTTTAGCACACCATGTTTTTCATTATACGTGGCATGTTCTCGAATGGGCGAACCATCCAGTTTATTTGTATTAGCTAAAGATGGGATAACAAAAAATATTGTACACTCTATTGCGGTGAGGAATTGATATAGTTTTTTAGTAAAATTATTATAATTAGCAATCTATATCATTTCAAAAAATAAATTACAATAAATTAGAAATATAAATGTTTGGTATTGTGTTATTTTTATATTCCATCATCGTTCAGAGCGCTCCATGCCTCTTCAGCTGATATTTACCACATCCTTAAACACTGACAATAAGTTAGTCATTTTTTTATATAGCAAAACAACGTTTGCCGGATCAGCTAGTATACTAGTACTACTTGAATCTATCTCAAATTAACTGGTACTACTTTAATCAATCTCAAATTAGAAACAAGTATCTCGAAGGACTTCAGTGGTTTTCCTAAATATCAACAATCATAATTTGTATGCAATATCTTTTACAAATTGCGAGGAGAAAGTCTTTTCGTTTACAGTGAAGAATTTGCATACTTCCATTCACTCACTCGCCAATCATTCGACCTTGCGTTTGTATTATGTTTCCCGCTATTATCTCCATTTATTACGCAAAGTTCACGATACAAAAACGATGAAGGTGAGACGAAGGAACAGTGAATGAACTACCTCAAGTGATTTTCTCTCTATTATGTAAATGGCGTTCATTTTACTTGATTAAAAAACGCCCATGCTGCAAAGAAATAAGAGAGAGGTTGAAAAGAAACTGCTGGTTTTATGAACCTCTTTTAAGTCGTGTACATATTATTTAATGTTTACTGCGATTGTACCATTGGAATATGTACACGATACATGCAGTTTTCGTCCCGGTAGATTTTTACTTTCCCATATACTATACGTACGTACATACGTACATATTGTATAGGGTCAGTTATGTGATGCTGCGCGAAAAAACGGCAGATTTTCGACAGAAAAACTCTTATTACAGGGCCCTGGTAACGAAAAAGTGGATAAATCCTGTTGCTAAATTAAGAAACAATCTCATAACACGTAGTGCGCCCAGAATCCCTATTTTGTGGGTCCTTGATATCGAAAAACCACTTGAAAGCAAAACGTCTGTCCCTCCGCTCGTCCGTCTGTGAACAACGCTAGCGACTAAACCGTTCAGCTGACTTTCTCCAAAATCGACATTCCCCGAACAATCGGAACTATCTTGCGGCTCGTTGGATTTGAAACCGATATTTTAATTTCGGAGAGTACTTTACATAAAGCCTCTGGGATATTTTCAAAATTTTCAAAAAAAATGGCACTAAAATTTTGTTGTTGGATAGTCTAAAGATCATTTAAGAGAATGGCGTAGGTCTAATGTTGGTTGAAAACTGATTTTTAGGAAATTGAAAATTTCAAAATGTCTCCGGCATCTAACTACAACTACAGTTATGAAGATACAATTTTTGTTCTTAATGAAATGTGTTCATAAACAACAGGTCTTCAAATAAGGTCATGTTCAAATTTTCTAAAATATAAGTATTTTTTCGAAAAATTGTGTCAAACATAGGCAATTTTTATTTTCCTTAAACCATATTTTCTTAAAAACTGCACAACGTTTTTTTATTGTATTGGGACCTGAGATAGCATTAAGGAAGCTCTCGAGAATGATGAGGTTTCATGTTCGTTAAAATGCCTGATTTTGCAAAAAATTTTAAAAATAAAAAAAAATGTTGGCGTCTTTCTACAACAACAATCGTGAAAACACGATTGTTTTTCTTGATTAAATATGCTCATCAAAAACAGATCTTAAATGAGGTCATATTGAAATTTTTGAAAATATGAGTAGTTTTTCTATCATTTCCTGACAAATATAATAGCCCGCTCGGAATTGACTGCGCTTCGTTTTCGTCGTTTTCTTACAACTACAATTTTAAAACTAGAATTTTTTCTCAGTTAAATGTATTTACCAAAACTACAGCTTCAAATAAGTTCAAGCTTATTTTTTTCAAAATACGAGTAGTTTTTCTATAATTTTGTGACAAACATAAAATCCCGCTGTAAATTTACTGTACTTCGGACAGTTGGATGCGTCGTAAATTAGAATTCTCGATTTTGTATATTATTTCTTTGTTCGTTTCGTACATTCGAACTTTTGTTATACATTTACACATTAATATTTTAGATATTGTTAATTTTGAAATATTTGAATTAAAAGTAAACAAAATTAATAGCTCTCCGAATTGCGACAATGCAGGGTCTGCAACAATGGAATCCAGTTTACGCTCGCGAATATCTGTGACTTACGTGTGATTGTTATGACCTGATAGAGCTGTAAGAAATTAATTGTCTAATTTATGTTCTAATATGTAATTGTCTAATTTACGTTGATATTTGCATTAAAATATTTAGTTCTCGCACCAAATGCTGTACCATTTGAATTGAGTAGGGAAATTATTACATGGTTTTAGAATACTCTTTTCTAATCATGGCCCTATGGAATGCATTTCTTAAATATTCAGGGTATCAGGCTTCTTATTCCAATACTGGTATACAAAACTTTTGTATTCTATTTTTTGCAGTTGTAGAATTCACATAGTTCTGACAACACTGCGATGGAAACAGTGAGTTGTTCACTTCTTGGTTGAATTGGACGTTTTCATATAATAGCTACGATGTTAGGAGCGCATCAAGTGCAACATTTCAGTATTACGTAGCTGTTTTCAGCTGTTCCACTTTTGAAGCACCACTAATTATTTTGTTTAAGTTGCTTGACACTAATAAATCTTATGTTGCAGTCACTAGTTTGTATTTTTCCGTATACATACGTATATACGGAATAATATACGAAGTATATATTTGAAGCACTTACACTCACAAATATAATAATGTTTACAAATTGCTGGTAATGTGCATATTAAAGATGTGAGAGATATTGAAAAACATTACATTTGTGTAAATTTTGAAAAACAATCTCGAAATAAACTTTACGTCATATTAAAGAGTGCAATTAGCACTATCCAATCGAAAAGTTTGAAGACGTTTTTTAGCCTTTAGGAGAAACTCGCGTTTGAGCGTTTCTGAAAATTTGGAAATTTGAGCTAGTTTTCACAGAAAACGTTTGTGTTTTCGAGAAACTTTACTTGACATTATTTAAAGCACATGTACTCGTAAATATAATAATGTGAACTATTCGCCGCTAATGTAAATATTAACAACGTGAGAAACAAGTCAAAACAATTATATTTTTGCAATTTTTGAAAAAAACAAAAGAATACAGCAATATGGCGTTGATGTCATCTCATAGGGTACATTTACCACTTTCCCTAACAAAAGTTTAACGAAAAAACTTGGAGTCGTTTTTGAGAAAATCTTGTTTTTGTATTTTGTTTAAATTGCACATAATGCACGCAATATTGCGCGAAAACACCTAAAAAGTTTCGAAACAATGTACGTGACCCTAAACAAAGAACTAATTTTGGAGAACAAATTTCACTTGAAGGCAAAATCTCGATCTTCAATTTCGTACTTGTGGGAAGACGCCGAAAAAAATTTGTAGTTTTCAAAAATTCATAGTTATCCGTGAAAATGGGACCTATGCCACCTTGATAAGTGTATTTTTGTGCATTCTAAGAAATTTAAAGAAAAATTTGGATCTCTTTTTGAGAAAATTTTCAAAATGTCCGGGGGGTTCATATAAAGTACCCCTAAACTTTATAGAATATTTTTCAAAATCTCAAAGCTTCGACTCGAACAAGATCGACCGGGGAATATCGACTTTAGAAGAAATCGTACGTATGGTCTACGCGCTAGCAGTGTTCACAGACGGACGGACGGCCAGAAGGACGTTTTCCTTTCAATTGGTATTTCGGTATCAAGGACCAACAAAAGAGGGGTTCTGGCTTCACCACGTGTTAGGGGATCACTCCGTGTATACGTACGTTTTCGGGAAAGTAAAAACAGGATAAAAGCAGTTGCTCAATAAAGAAAAATAATCCCCTAATACCGTGGTGTAGCCAGAATCCTTGTTTTGTGCGTTCTTCATACCGAAAAACCAATTGGAAGAAAAACGTCTGTCCGATTTTCACATTTAACTCTGAATTTTCAAAAATTGCAAAAGTTTGAATTTTCTTCTGCCTCTTCCTATAGGTACAAAATTAAAGACAGACATTTTTCCTTCAAATAAAATTTGTTCTCTCAAGTGAGTTATTTTATTAAGGTCATTTACATAAAAATCTAATAGTGTTTGCGCGACATTGCGTGCAATATTTGCAATTTTAAAAAATTAGAGAAACAAGATTTTCTCAAAATCGGCTCCAAATTTTTCTTTAAACTTTTGGCTGGGATAATGCTAAATATACTCTATCAAATGGCATAAACTTAATATTGTTCTATACGTTGGTTGTTCCGAAAATTACAAAAATGTAATTACAAGATTTTGGCTTCTCTCTCACGTCGCCAAAATTTACATTATAGATGTATTTTATTGTTCAGTGCGTTACTTTATACATAAGCTTCAAAGTATCTCTACAGAATTGGCAAATTTTGTGAAATGTTCGAACCAAAGTTTTCCAAAAACAATGAAAAATTTTTCGCCGAATTTCTCAACAATGGAAAAAAGTTCAATTCTTTCCCATATCCATATCCAAGTTTCATTTCGAGCAAGATATTTGAGGCTAAAAATCGAAATAATGCTAAAAAGTGTAGGTGTTTTTTAATCAGACACAAAATGAAAAGTATCCATTGCACCGAAAGGAAAAGTAAATCATCGCGGCAATTGAAAAGTGTTCTAAATATTTTGTTTTATAACATTTTCTCGAATTATTGTAAATATTACCGCAAATGTGATTTTTTCCATCTTCTGTATTCGCTCACAAAGTGACAGTTGTTTGAGAATTAAATTGGTTACCATAACAAGAATGTTGTTATTAAACAAAGTGTGTTTTTTTTTTGGATTCAGAAAAGTTAACACGATAGAAAATTTATCACTGAAATTTAGAAAGAATATTAAGCATATGTGTGTGAGTCAGTTATAACACATATTAGTGTTGTGGTTTTAGTGTCATCGTAGTGTATTACATTTGTTGTGAGTTCATGTACATTTTTGGAATCATTTTATTACTGAAATCGTTCACTTGTTGTTTCTGGTTGCGAAAATACCCATTACGTCTGTGTATATTATCAATTTAAATTGCCGAAAGTGAAACAGCTAAAAAGTACTCAAGTATTTGAGAAACGTACGTGAAATTTGACAATGAATGATGAAACTATATTTTGTGTTTATCATTTTTTAATCATTCGTAGTTACAATATTTTTCTAAGTCAGAGTATTGCTTTCCTGTTTCAAATTATTTGAAGTAATGCTTGAAATAATGTTTGAAGTAATGCTTAAAGTAACGCTTGAAGTAAAGGCGAATTAAAATTTTGGTTTTCAAAACCCCCTCTCAACTTTTCTTTCAATTTCTTGTAAGATTAGTGTAAAATGCACGCATAAAGGCGGCATAGGTCCGATTTTCACGGTTAACTCTGAATTTTCGAAGTTTCAATTTTATTCGGCGTGTTCCTACAAATATGTGATAGTCTTTTCAAATAAAATTTGTTGTCTATGATTATTTCTTTCATTAAAGTCATGTACATTAAAAAAATGTTAGTAGTTTTCACGGGATGTTGCGTGCAATGTGTGCCATTTAAAAAAAATTACAATACGAAAATTTTCTCAAAAACGAGTCCCAATTTTTTTCTTTAAACTTTTGGTAGGGATAGTGCCTTATGATCTGTGTGAGATGGCATAAACGCCCAATTGCTGTATTCTTTTCTTTTTTAAAAAATTACAAAACTTTTGTTTTTCGCATTGTCTCTCATGTGGTTAATATTTACATTCGTGGCAAATCGTTCCCATTATTAGATTTATGAGCACATGTGTTTTAAAAAATGTCCTATAAAAATTACCGAAAACTCAACAGTTTTCTGTGAAAACTAGCTAAAAAATCCACATTTCCAGAAAGGCCCCAACGCCATTTTCTCATAAATGACACCAAATGTTTACTTCAAACTTTTCGCACAGATAGTGCTAATTGCCCTCTTCAATAAAACATAATATAATTTTGCGGTATAATTTTTTTAATTACACAATTTATTTAAAGATCTCTCATCCCGTTAATATGTAGTACATTCCCAGCAATTTGTAAACACTATTGTTTGTGTGTGTAAAAGTCCTTAAAATTACGTCTAATGAAGTGTTTCGAAAACTCAAATCCCTTTTCACACGAAAAGAGCTTCAAAATTTCGAATTTACGGGTAGCGCTTAAACGCCATTTTCTTAAAAACTGTTTCAAATTTTCCAAAGAAAATTTCCATTTAGGACGAGATTTTTCTGTGATTTTTCTGTTTTTTAATATTCTTCAAATAATATTTCACTTCTACAATTAAGAAACTTAAAAATTAATAAAATGTTAAAAAATATACGGTGGCGGTGATAGACGGCGACCGCGAAGAGAATGTGTCAAGCAAGAATAGCTAGCCGAGAAAACTAATACGGGAAAGTCTATGCCATTCATTAGCACTAAACATACTCTATGAGATGACATAAACCCCATTTTGCTCTATTCTTTTGTTTTATAAAAAAATACAAAAATGCAATTTTTTTGACTTTATCTCACGTCGTTAATATTTACATCGGTGGAAATTCGTTTACGTTATTACATTAATGAGTACATAAGCGTCAAATAATGTCCTACAAAGTTTCTCGAGAACTCGACCGTTTTCTGTGAAAACTGGCTCAAAATTCCTCATTTTCAGAAACGTTCAAACGCCATTTTTTTCATAAATGTCTTCAAATTTGTTCTTCAAACTTTTGGAACGAATAGTGCTAATTGCACTTTTTAATATGACATAGAGTTCTTTTTTTTTAATTACACAAATTATTTTTTTTAAACTCTTTCATCGTTAATATGCACATTTAGAGCAATTTGTAAATACTATTGAATTTGTGAGTTAAATTTTCTAAAATTACTTCTAATAAATTTTTTCAAAAACTCTGTCCAAACAAAAATTTTCTGTTGAGAAAAGATTCTAATTTCGAATATGCAGTTGCACGCAATTTTCTTAAAACGGCCCGAAATTTTTCAAAGAAAATTGCCATTTAGGACGACGTTTTGTGTTATTTAATAATCTAAAATTAATATTTCCGTTCTGCCACTAGGAAACCGAAAAAAACAAGAAAATGTCAAAAACAATGTAGCTCGGGTTGCTATATATGGCAGCTGGCAAGAAAGTTGCAAATCTGAATAGTTAGCCGAGACCAAAAGAAATATAAAACTAATACGGGAATGTCGGTGAAATTATGTAGCACAAGCAGTTTGTCTGTTTTCAACAATTCTGGACAGTAGGTATGATGCAAGTTGTCTTTTATTATTGTTCATTCCTTTTAATTGCATGACTTCGTTAGATATGTGTTATAATTTTATTGATAATTCACCATTATCTGATCTGAACTTTCACTATATTTTTTTAGATTTTTGAAGACCCCAAACAGGGTCAAAACATCAATATATCTATAACAATTAATAAACTGTTTTAAAATTACCATGTCTGTTTATGAAGGTCAGTAAACCATTCCAATTAATAATTCATTACAAATTTTACCCATTACTCGAAGCAAAATAATAAGACTAAATTAAAATAATAAAAATCGAGGCCACAAGACGTTATAGAGTACAACTAAAATAAACGTTTTCGATGATGAAGACAAAGCGCGTGATCGCCAGGCGATGGCAAATGGCCGACGGTGAACCCTAAGCCTGGGAACAATGGGCGGCCAAGGCCAGCGCCCGCTGACTAATAGACGGCTTTGCTTTTTCGCCTCGCGAACAACTTCCATTGGCCCTCACAACGGTTTTCGACCACAGCCCTTCTCTTACTGGTAACCTTGAGGCTAAAGAACGATTGAAAGGTTTTCCGCGTATTTGTATTTCCATGCGGGAGAAAACTTAAATAAAATTTTGTTGATAGATAATTATTTGTAACTAGATTAAAAAACCGCAAGGGTGGACATTCTATAAATAAATGAAACACAAATACATAAATATGTTTATTATTTAAAACGAAAAAAAAAACAAAAAGCAACTCGTCGAGCTACAACAGCACATATTTTCTTCCATTATTTGTAACTTTTGCAATTTTCCATCATTCAGAGACTTCAACGAAAACTCGAGTTTTGATATTTTTTGAAACGTTATTTACGCTATCCGAAAACGAAGTTTAATAAAAGAATTTGGAGCCCCTATCGACAGCATTTTGAAAATGTTCATAATACTACATGTGAAGTTCAAAATCAAAATATCCATATCAAATTTGCATGGTCTCGAGCTCTGGGAGTATCAATTTTTAGTAAAATAATCTGAACGGTTTAGGCGGTAGTGTTGACCACTGATGGACAGAGAGATACAATGATGTTTTGTCGCATACGATTTTTTCGGTGTGAAGGACCCACAAAACATTTTCATTACATACATACATGTTCGATGAAGAAATTTACTAGAAATATAGAAACAATATTTGTTGACGGTTTTGATGTCGGGAGCACTTAGGGTACGAGCCTTCACGGTGGCGGATATTTGATGTCAAATTCAGCCGCTCGCTGTCTGGAGGGGAGTTACAGCAATAGATCGGTAATTTTCCGTGATTTCTCCGATCAAGGCGATTGCCGGAGCAAACTCCTAACCACATGACACGCACCGCGCGCGATCTTCCTTGTTCTATCATCACCCATTAATTACACTAAATATGCATTATACTGCCAAACGTGCCGGGAGACCAGTCGGGAGGCGTGCCCCGGCTGCGGCGGTGCGGAAGTGCAGATCGTTGAATCTATCTAGCGGGCGAGGAATACCTCTTCCTTTCTGGATTAAAAGAACATTTGCTACACTAACGAGACTATTCATCACAGCAGTGGACGCATCCTGAAACACCAATTAATTAATCAATCGTTTGAGGAGAAAAGTCTCGAAATTATCAACTATAAGAGAGGTTTTTCCCTCCATGGACTTTCTAAAATGGTGTACAGGTTACACGATTCACTGAAAGACATTATTCGTCGTTCAACTCAACTCAACTCTGCTATATGAGACAACTATTATGCTTTATGTTTTCGTGGCGAGGCTCTGCAATTACGTCTGTTCTTCTGTCTGACCACGCAAATTCCACTACGCTTCTTTCGCCATCTAGCAGAGAAAGAATGTGAAGCTTGTTCGTACGATGAAATAGGTGACTAGAATTTGTCTGAGAGAACTCTTAGACTTGAGGATCTTCCATACGCAGAAAACCTATAAAACGGGACTGCTAGCTTTAGTTCCCCTCCGAAGGAAAGTGAACGGATTTTTTAGCCCTCTAAAAATCCGCGTCTTCCATCGTATTTGAACAAATGAACGTACCTTTAAAATCAGATTAATGTGAATCGTTTCAACACTGATGCGGCATTAACACAAAGAGAAGAGAATCGTAATCCAAACCACTGCGATTGTTAGATATTGTCTGAGAGTCAAATGGTTATTGAGACAAAGGAAGGCGTTCAAGTTGACTGAGTTACTGAATAAAGATAAGAAAAAACTATTATCCTGAAAGATTTGAAATATTTCGAGAGAACATAAATATCACGATGGAACAAGTGAACAAACAACAAACATTTTATAGAAAATAAAATAAAGTCAACAGGAAGCAAATCTTAACTAGTGAAGCTACAGAACGCCACACTTTCCCGTATTAGTTTCCTATTTCCTTGGGTCTGGGTTGGCTATACGAAGTTGCCAAATGCCATCTCTTGCCAGCTGCCACCTATCACCGCCGAAAGTTCACTTTTTGACATTTTATTAACTTTTCCGTTTCCTAATGATAGAACCGAAATATTAATTTTAGAATATTAAAGAACACCTAACAAAAACTCCACCTAAATGGCAATTTTCTTTAAAAATTTGGAGCCGTTTTTAAGAAATTGGCGTTTAAGCACTATTAAAAATGCGAAATTTGAAGCACTTTTTCACAGAAACGTTTTGAATTATCAAAGTAATTTATTTGAAGTCATTTGAAGCGCATTAATTCATAAATATAATAATGTTTACAAATCGGTGGTAATGTGCGTAATAAAGGCGTGAGAGATCATTCAAAAAAATTACCTTCTCGAAAACTGTTGAGTTCTCGGGAAACTACTTGACATTATTTCAAGCACATGAACTCATTGTCATGTCGCGCATGACGTTTATAATTGGCGCGGCACGGCAGCGCGCTCGGTCGGCGATCGGCGGCGACAATTGCAAGCCGTGGACGCGGCCCAGCAGGCTCGAGATGCGAGAGCGAGTCTCACCTCCTACCAGCGGCCCTTTAAAGGGAGCGAGCGGGCACAGTCCAGATTCCGCAGTCGGGAGGCCAGCCCCGCTCCGCCCGCGTCCAGTGCACGGACAGGTCCACAGTCGCGCGTGGCGAGCGCGGAGACAGCGCGCAGTGATGCCGTGCGTGGGAAGCACGAGCGGATAGGCTCTTTGCGCCGAGGAGATATTCATTTCAACATGTTTTGTGTAGTTCAAAATGTACGGATGTACCGGGATTGCAAATAAACAATTTGTTGATTTATTCTAAACTATGATATTTTGGTGGACATAACACTCATTAATATACAAATCGTCAACTGTGTGTCAAATATCAACAAATCGCCGCTAATGTAAATGTTAACGACGATAGAAAAGTCAAAAAATTTAAATTTTTGCAATTTTCGAAAAAACAATACCATAGAGCAATATGGCGTACATGTCATTTACGACATTTAGTAATGTCCCTAATGTTTTGTCCCAAAGTTTTAAGAAAAAAATTTGGAGCCGTTGTTGAGATTTTTTTTTTTGTAATTTTTTAAATTTGCACATATTGCGGGCAATATTGCGCGAAAACTACTAAATTTTTCAAAAAAATGTACATGACCTTAAAGAAAGAACTCACGATGTAAAACAAATTATATTTGACGGAAAAATATCTATCTGCTATTTTGTAGTTGGAGGAAGACTTCGAATAAAATTCAAATTTTCTCAGTTTTCAAAAATTCAGAGTTAACCGTGAAAATCGGACATATTCCACCTTAATAAGTGTATTTTACTCTATTTTTACAAGAAATTTACAGAAAAAATTGGACCAGTTTTGAGAAAATTTTGAAAGTATTCGGGGGCTTCATGTAAAGTATCCCTCAAAAATAACATGTCGGTTTTCAAATTGAAGGGGCCACGAGATCAGCCAGATCGTGCGGGGAGTATCAATTTTGGGGAAAACCAGCTGAGGGGTTTAGTCGTTAGCGTTGTTCTCAGACGGACAGACTGACGGACAGACGTTTTGCTTTCAATTGGTTTTTCGGTATGGAGAACCCACAAAACAGGGATTCTGGCTGCACCACGTGTTTTGTCGCTCAGAATTACATAACTTTTCCTATACTATACGTACCTGTAGTATACGGGAAAGTAAAAATAAGTTGATAAGAGGATTAACTGGAGATTTTAGGCAAGATAATACGGTTTTGCAAAGTCTTGCTTATTTTATTGCATGGTTTTGCACGTTTTGGCGGATTTTTGTATGTTTCATAGAGTTTTACTGAATGAAAATCTGATCTTTAATAATATGTATGATTACCTTTTTAGATAATGTCATGGTGTTTCTTGAAATTCCTGCAGTTTTGTGAAAACTAGCTCCAAATTCTGCAATTTCAGAAACGCTCAAACGCAATTTTCTCATAAATGGCTCCAAATTTTCTCTTCAATCATTTCGCTAGGATACTGCTTATTGCACTGTTTCTGCAAACACTGCGTGTACTGTGAACAGATAGTACCAGAGTTGCATACAGTAACAAAAACAATATTGGCAGAACAGTGTTCCAGGACCGGCGCTAGGTTATTTTGCGCCTCAGGCAAAATTACATGTTTGAGACCCCCCCCAATAATAATAATAATAATAATAATAATAATAATAATAATAATAATAATAATAATAACTCCACCTAGGGAGTACACGACCTTGCAGTTGGTGGTGGAGCTTGAGTACCCCCATGAGCCTTAAAGCTATGTCAGTGGTAGCCTAGCTACCGGTGGGGCCTCCCTTGCTGAATGGGTTGAAGGTGAGGGGTCAGACGAAGAAGTACTCCATTTTGAGGAGAGTGGGAAGTAAGTAGAGAGGGAAGGGTCATGAACCTTTGGACTTCCTGTTGTCGGCCCATAGAGGGTACAGGAGAGAAACTGGTTTGGCACACCAGGCCACTGATTAGAGTGGAGGCCCGAACCTTGCATTAGCCAGCGAAGGAGGCTGCCTTCAGCAGTCAGTGAAAATCCCGTAGGGTTTAGTAATGCCGACTGGCGATCGGAGGGACCCCTTGCTGGGCCCTGCGGGGGGATGCCCCGAGGCCACTGTGGGTCGCAGTAACGGATGGCAGGAAACAACCCGAGGGTTAAGTGTGATCTGTGAACTCGAACTTGCGTCCTGCGAATCTTCAATTCAAACCAATGAGCAAAATGGATAGAACAAGCAATGTAATGAATCTTAACGTGCCTTGTTCTACCAATGTCCCATACCTGCTCAGAAACCGAGCTAATGTCACCTTGTCGACGTCTGGCCATCCCACGGATGCTAGTCCCAGGGACCCAGAGCCGGCAGTAGCTCGAAGCCATCGTCAGAGATGGACCCGGGATGAATTAAAGGAGGTGATGTGGTGCTTTTACTACGCAAAAGCGAAAAATGGGGGCTCTGAAATAGAAGTTTTCAAGGTATGGAGAGAGCGGAACCCAGATATGAGACCTACCCTAGACTCAAAGAAGCTTGCCAGTCAACGACGATACATACTCAGCAGTGGAAAATTCACAGCAGATCAACTTGCTGACATTGAGAGAAATGCGGAATATGTACTTCGCTCGAACAATCCACATGACGAACATGTAGAACTTGAAAATGATGATCCCGTGGAAGGTTCATCGCTTTCCAGTGAAACACACGTCAGTGGTGAAAACTCATCTGGCAATGAATTACACGATAAGGACATGATGCGAAATCTCCTTCGGCGCGAGATAGAAAGAGTTAGTCAACTTCCGTTTGAATCTCGCGAACCGTTGAGGAGAATATACGAAAATGCCAAAGCTAAAAGAGTGATAGAAACAGTGAATTCTGTCTTAAATGAGGTGGTGGAGACCCCAGGCAGAGATCTAGATATTACTGAAATCAATCACATCATATATGCAACTGGATATCTAGTATCTCAGATAATTTTGGGGCCAGCCAAGAACACCGACGGCCGACAGCAAAACAGAGTAAACAGCTCTGTACCCCCATGGATGAACAGAATTATGAAACGGATAGCCGACACCCGGCGTGAAATATCATTCTTAGCTGAGGCATCTTCTAAATCAACGCACACCTCTAAAGTTCAACGAAAAATATTCAATGTTGAACAAAAATACCAAATTGAAAATGACACCAGCAGGCTAATGGTAGTTGAGAAGCTAAAAGAGAAAATTCAAGCATGGGCTCAACGAATAAGAAGGTACAAACGTAGAATAGATTTCCGTGTACAGAACCGGTTGTTTGAAACAGACGCGAAGAGATTCTATCGCAATCTGACTCAAAAACCGAATGGCAAAGCTGTTACTCCTTCAAAAGATGACGTCGAAGCATTTTGGGCAGGAATCTGGGAAGAGAGCAGATCCTACAACAAAGACGCATCTTGGCTTCAATCTGAAGTTGATGCTGCCGATGAACTTGTAGAAACAGTGGAAGATGTTCACCAATTCTCGGAAGAGGACCTCTTCCAAGCAATTAAGAACATGGGAAACTGGAAGTCCCCCGGGATTGATAAGATCCAGATTTATTGGATTAAGAAATTAACAGCAATACATTCTCATCTAGCAAAGGCTGTTAATAAAATTTTTGAAAACCCAAAGGAAATCCCGGAATGGCTCACACGCGGCATCACGTATTTGCTACCCAAAGCGGGAGACAGCTCTTTGGCGAAGAACTACAGGCCAATTACTTGTCTGCCAGTACTGTACAAAGTTATAACTTCAGCTATAGCTGACAAAATGTATAGACATCTGGATAAGAATCATCTAATGCCAGCTGAACAAAAAGGATGTCGTAAAGGCTCTTATGGGTGTAAGGAAATCTTGCTACTGAATAAAGTCATCTTGAATGATGTAAAGAAACGCAAACGTAATTTGAGCATGGCTTGGATTGACTACCAAAAGGCCTTTGATAGTGTACCACACGATTGGATTTTGAAGACCCTGGAGATCTATCGATTTCATCCTAGACTTGTTGAGTTTTGCAAGGCTAGTATGAAGTCGTGGAGTACCAGGTTACTAATCCACAGCGGAAAGGAAGCAGTAGAAACCAGAAGTATTCAGATTAACAGGGGTATTTTTCAAGGAGATTCACTATCCCCTCTGCTGTTTTGCATTAGTTTGATCCCACTATCGAGACAGTTGTCGCAAGCTGACTTTGGTTTTAAGCTCCATGGTGATGAAAGGCCAGTATCACATTTGTTTTACATGGATGATCTGAAAGTGTTTGCCAAGAATGAAGCGATTCTCTCCCAAATGCTGTCTGTCGTGAATGACTTTAGCAATGACATCTGCATGAAGTTTGGTCTTGACAAGTGTGCAAAAATCAATTTAAAAAGAGGGAAACTCACAACGTCTGAGAACATTGAAATTGATACGCACACTGTGATTCAAGATCTTGAGCCAGGTAAAACTTACAAATATCTGGGCATTGAAGAATGTGAAACCATCTCGAATGACAGAATGAAAGAGAGAATTCGTAGGGAGTATTATAGAAGAGTGAGACTGGTCCTGCAGTCCGCTCTGAATTCCAGGAATAAAATATCTGCAATAGGTAGTTTGGCGGTACCTGTAGCCGAATACAGTTTTGGACTAGTGGACTGGACTGAGCAAGAAATTCGCACCATGGATCGAAAAACCAGAAAACTGCTGACAATGCATCATGTTTCCCACCCTCGAGCTGATATACATAGACTTTATGTGGCACGTAAGGAAGGAGGAAGAGGCCTCAGACAAATTGAGGCCTCCTGGCACAACGCAGTAGTCGGGTTGGGTAAGTATGTAGTCAGCCATCAAGACGACCCTCTAATGAGGCAGGTCATGAAATCTGACCGAAGAATGGGAAACAGAGGCATTGTTAGTGTAGCAAGAAACATTGCGAAGAAAACTAGGCAAGACACGTCGAATAACACAGACACTGAACTTCTGATGCTGCTAAACATGAAGTGTGAGACACAAAAAATGTTAAAGAAATCGTGGAGAGACAAACCACTCCACGGTCAATACCTAAAAAGAATGGACAAGGTGCAGATCAATAAAGATCAATCATTTATGTGGCTTAAAAGGGGAAGGATGAAGCCAGAATCGGAAGCACTTGTAATAGCTGCCCAAGATCAGGCCTTGAGAACACGACATTATGATAAAGCGGTTCTCAAAATTTCCCAAGATGACAAATGCCGCATTTGCCTGGAGCAAGTAGAAACCATTGATCATATTGTCTCAGCTTGTCCAATCCTAGCAAAGACCGAATACCTTAAAAGACATGACAGGGTGTGTAGCTACCTCCACTGGCAGATCTGTACCGCCCTCGAAGTTCCAAACACATGCCCCAAGTGGTACGAACACTCACCGAAACCGGTGACGTCTGTTGGATTGTGTACGATATTGTACGACCAACAAATTCAAACTGATCGCACGATAGCGGCAAACAAACCGGATATAGTTATCCGGGATTTGGCCAAAAAATCGTGTTTACTTATCGATGTTGCTGTACCTTGCGATCAAAACGTCGTTACCAAGGAGGCAGAGAAACGTCTTAAATACAAGAGTTTGGAAATCGAGATCAGCCGAATGTGGGGCGTAAAAGCACAGGTCGTCCCGATAGTTATCGGAGCTCTGGGATTTGTTCCGCAAAATTTGAGTAAGAACTTGTCTAAACTCCCAGGTAATTCAAAAGACTGGGAAGTGCAAGAAATTGCTTTATTTGGAACAGCCCACATTTTGCGTAAAGTATTGTAGAGGCACTGATAGTCACCGAATCTGCTCCTTAGGTAGCTGGTTGCAACCTGGAGTAGATTTTATATTCAGCCGACTCATAAGATCTTTAGTCGTGATGTAATGGAATAATAATAATAATAATATTAATAATAATAATAATAATGTTTAGAAATATTTTTTTAAAGTAAAATATGATATATTATCCATATAAATAAATATATATATATATATATATATATATATATACATAAAACACAAATTATTTTAAATTACATATTTAGGTGTACCACAAATATAAGACAAATGATATTTAGAAGTATAAAAGCAATCGTAATAAGTGTGAGACAAACGATTTTACAAAACTTTCAATGAAACATATTAAAATTTAACTTTACGCGCTTTTTGTTTCGCGAATTGTTTGATTAATTCTGTCACCATGAAGTTACAGTTACCACCAGAATTGTTTAATTAATGTACCAAATTTGCGTCCCCCTGAGGTTTGCGCCCTAGGCGGTCACCTAGTTTGCCTTTATAGCGCCGGCAGTGAGTGTTCTCTAATATGAAACAAAAAATTGACAAACATCAACAAAAACATATTATATACCAAATACCATGTAATGATTGTGAGTCTACGTACCTAGGGCACACCTCACAAATGTTAAAGAAAAGGATTGGCCAACATAAAAATGATATAAAGAACATTACTTCCTTCTGTGCACTAGTCAAACACTCTCTGGACCATGGACACACTTTCGATTTTGAAGACACAAAAATCCTGGGAAAAGATCAAAACCTCAAAAAAAGATTAACCAAAGAGATGTTGTTCATAAATAAAGATAAAAGCAAAGCGTGCTACCATAAAACTGACATAGACTCAGTGCCATCTACAATTGCATTAATAACAAGAATAAATAATAAAATATAAGTGAGGAAAAAAAGGAAAAAAAAACAATAATTAGAAATATATATAAGTATAATGCAATTTTTATACAGTAATTTATATAACATTATTTATAAGTATGATGTGAAATATGATAAGTATAATGTATGTATTTAGTATGATGAGTTAAGTTGATATGACTTGTCACAAGAGATGTGATCTGGAAAAGAATGGTCAAGATGAGATTAATGAAGAGGAGGGAAAGGATGTATAGATGATTTATTATGGTGTAATGGATAAGGATTAAATGGAAGGTAGGCTAATAATCAATTATACATACTGTACACTTATATGAACATTAGGTAGTTTAGACTAAGGTTATATTATGTATTGTGTAGCAATAATTAAGAGCCTGTGTATTGTTAACTAATTCCAGCCCTGATGAAGGCCCAATTAAGGGGCCGAAACGTTGGCAACCAACAATAAAAAATGGAGAAAAAAATAATGTGAATTCCTTCTTTTTTTAAATTGCAATGACCTAACCTCAAGAAACTGCATCATCTTAGTTAATCTGTACATTTCCATAACAGTTAACGTTCTGGAATTTCAGATTCCAATCAGTGCTTATAATATGTTACAGGCTCTCCTTAGAAATCTTATAAACACGTTTGGTATACGAAAATTAATACAAAAATAAATTAAACTAATAGTTCTATATTATCGACAATGTAGATCGACGCTTTACCTAACCTTACCCATGTGTTAAACGGTAACATGCATTCTTGAATGCGGATTTGAATGCATGACAAGCGTAAACAATATTCACCTGGAAGGCTGGATGGTTTAAAGCAGGCATATCAAGGGCGCGGACAAGGTCTTTATTACTTATTATTTTATTTCATGTTTATCTTCTTATATATATTGCATTGTATAATAATTTTGCAAAAAAGGGCAGGAATATGTTTGAATGGCAAATTTTTACCTGTTTTCATTTTTGAGTTGTTTTATTAATTCCTAACGCATTTATTTATTTGTCAAAAAAACAGTAAAAACTGTATATGACGTGTGGGGAAAGAAATTTATCTGCGCACATTTTCTTGCGGGCCAGAATTTTATTATTGTTTGTTCCCGAGTTATAGAAATCAATTACCTAAAGTGTTTCTGAGACAAGTAGAATATCGATTTTGTTTTGCGAAAAAAATATTTCAAATTGTTGACGAAGTCACGCCGAGTCGTTGGCATTCCATGTTGCTATACGATAAGTCACCCATTTGAAAGCGTGTATACTAATTAAGACGTAAAATTGAGAAGAGAGTTTATTTTATGACTATTTTGAACTAAGACCTTTTCGAATCTTTGGAAAGAATATCAAATTATACTCGGAATTCGTGTAGTATTTTTGAGTCATTTGTTAATATTTTATTCTGTGTGAGACAAATCTATTTGGACCTCCATTTCATTTATAAGTAATTAACGCAATAGGTCGTACACGCATGTTTTGTAGAGCGTTCTACAATCGTTGAATAGAGGTTTAGAAAGTCTACTTATAAAGCAAACTCTTGTAACGCTAGACGGACTACTTGTTATTCTTCCTTGCCTCACCTTACGTCACAGCACGTCTGCTTGGAGTGTTAGTCTTGCTCTGGTATTCCTTAAGGGCAGGTATATTTTTTTTTTAAATTTTAGTGGTTTTCACACAATATTGCGTGCAATATGTGCAATTTGTAAAAATTACGAAAACAAGATTTTCTAAAAAACTGCTCCAAATTTTTTCTTTAAATTTTTGGTAGGTATAGTGACTAAAGTACTCTATATGACATAAATGTCATGTTCCTCTATTCTTTTGTTTTTTAAAAAATACCAAAATGGAATTATTTTGCCTTCTCATTCATGTCGTTAATATTACATTGGCGGCAATTAGTTCACATTATATTTATGAGTGTACGTATTTTAAATATAACTTTTCTGGAAAACTCAACCGTTTTCTGTGAAAACTAGCTCAAAATTCTGCATTTTCAGAAACGCTCAAACACCATTTTCTCATAAATGGCTTTGGTTTTTCGCATAAATGGATTTTTTCTCTAAACTTTTCGAACAGATAGTGGTGATTGCACCTTTATATATGACGTAAAATTCAATTTGTGGTATTTTTTTGTTTCTTAAAAAATTACACAAATATTATTTTTTTAAAGATCTCTCACATCGTTAATATGCACGGTTCCCACAATTTGTAAACACTATTGGATTTGTAAGTTAATGTGCTTCAAATGACTTTAAATAAAGTTTTTCGAATACACAAAAATTCCTGTAAAAAAGAGCTTCAAATTACGTCCGTTAAGCTGGCAAAGCCATTTGCAAAAACTACATTTTCTCTATACTCAGAATTTTGTGCTATTTTTGTGCTTTCCAAATATCAAAACATTAATTATTTTGCTCCAACGGTTTTTCCCAAAATTGGTGGCTTTGCTGGCTTAATGTTAAGCTGGCAAAGCCAATTAGCCAAAACAAATTTTCTTTATATACAAAATAGTGTGCTATTTTTGTGCTTTTCAAATATATAAACATTGATTTTTTGTGCTCTTACAGTTTTTCGAAAATTTAGAAAAAACGAATTTTCGAAATCCACGGTAGGCGCAACAACAATGCGTAAGAAAACTACTCGTAGAAAAAAAACTATCCAGCAAAATTAGATTTTCTTGACACAAAAATAACAACAAAACAATTCTCTATCCAACAATGTTGTTTCGAAATATTCAACATTTAATATTCCCTGTAAATAATAATAATTCTTTACAATACTGTCAAGAAACAACACATTTCAAGACACACAATTCCTCATAAAAACTAAACTACTCAATATTTCGCTTTGTCCTTTCCCAACAAACAGAACCAAACATTGTTCTAAAATACTACACCAACAGTGATTATTTTGCTCTCACCGCTTTTTGCAAAATTCAACAAAAACACTTATGAGTCACCCGGAATCATCTCAGTATCATCAACCACAATACAATACACTATACAACAATATTGTTTTTAAATTTTTGATTTCCGATACTATCGATGAAAAAATTGTATATCCTTTAACTGGGCACCGAAAACACACACGATGGAGGCACATCAATCCTACTAAATACTAAACTACATAACATTTCGCATTGTCCTTCCCCAACAATCAAAACCAAACTTCATTCTAATAAACTACACTTACACTTCGTTTTTTGCTCTAACCGTGTTTTGAAAAATTGAACAAAACCACACGTATGTGGCCGAAGATAGCGCAACTATCTTCGAAGGAAAAATATCCTTCAAAATTAAAATGTCTTAACACAGCATCAACAACAATACAATGCAACACGCAACAGTATTGTTTTCAAATATTTGGCTTCCGCTACCATCCATAAAAAATCTAAATCATTACACTGAAAATCAAAAAAACCGACGGAAGGAGGCACACAAATCCTAATAAATAGTAAACTACTCCAAAAATTGCATTGTCCTTTTCCAACAGTAAGAACACAATGCTATTCTAAGAAACTACATCAACAAGATTTTTTGCTTTCACCGATTTTTGGAAAATTAAACTCAATCTCATATGTGTGCCCCGGAATCGCACACTGTGGCGAATAACAAAGACACTATTCCAAGCTAAAAAATACTTCAAAATTTAAGTGCCTTTACAAAGCATCAACAACAATAGAAAGCACTACGTAACAGTATTGTTTTAATTTTTTTGACTTTAGATACTATCCATAAAAAATCTAAATCATTACACTGAGAATTAAAAAACACACGGAAGGAGGCACACATATCCTAATAAATACTAAACCAATCAACAAATTCCATTGTCCCTTTCCAACAATAAGAATAAAATACTGTTCTAATAAACTACACCAACAACGATTCTTTTGCTCTCACCGTGTTTTGGAAAATTAAAACTCAACCACGTATATGTGCTCCGGAATGGCGCACCCCGCCGAAGAACAAAGGCACTATTCCAAGCAAAAATATCCTTCAAAATCGAAATCAAATTCGAATTCGAATCTAATTCGAAATCGAATTCGACAATTAACAGTGAAGGTCTGAATTCTGAAATTCGAAATTTGAGTTATGTATGGCATATACATATAACTTCCACAAATTTGTTCCATAATATTTTATTTTAACTTCGGATATAATAAAAAATTGTGACAGAAAGATATTTTTCTGTAGTAGCAGATAACATTAGGGTAAAATCAAGTTTATATCAGTACAATAAATATATTGTTTTTATATTTTGTTATGTATTGTATTGTATTATTTGCAATGTCTTAATATTTTATTGTATTGGCATAAACCAACGACGTGGTTCCATATAAATATCTCTTCAGCCTATCAAAGCTTCTCTTTTGTTAGGGCGCCTTCTTCTGAAAGGGTCTTGAACTTAAATGTAGCGATTCACTGTGTACATCTCCCGTCACACAGCACACTCAGAACTAAAGACGGATGTTAGCAAAGAAAAATTGCAATCTTTTGTTTGCTAACATAAAATTGGATGAAACCTTGACAGAAATTTCAATCATGAAACGGACGTTATTTTAGTACTAGTACTTTTTATTTGGCACGAAATTGCACATTTTGGGGGTTACTGCACGATATTGCACTTTTAAGTAATGCTGTCAGAAAATTGCAAATTTTGGGATTTTACTGGACCAAATTGCAAGATTCATAATTTATTGCTTAAATATATTATTGCTAAAAATAATTTTTATATTATCAACTTGATTTAATGTATCTTTTTTAAATGTTTTATTTAAGAAAAAGTTTTAATGACATAACCCAGTAATGCATTCGGGTGAAATCGTTTAATGTGTATTAATTCCGCATATCCGCGGCCCTTGGTTGCGGTCGCTCAGCCAACGCTGGTCGAGGTCTATATTCCCAATTTATTTATTTATTTGTCAAAAAAAGTAAAAATTGTATATGACGTGTGAGGAAAGATATTTTTCAATTTCAATCAAGATC
Source organism: Acheta domesticus (assembly GCA_031308135.1). Taxonomy (NCBI): domain Eukaryota; kingdom Metazoa; phylum Arthropoda; class Insecta; order Orthoptera; family Gryllidae; genus Acheta; species Acheta domesticus. The sequence continues at coordinate 24,773,036 of JAHLJT010005437.1, read as the reverse complement.
AATTTCAACGGTAAATGAACTACAAGCAAAAGGAGTGCTAAACAAAACGTGCGCACAGTGAAGCTACATTTACGCCCAGAAGCAAAAATTGGGCCATTTCAGCATTTGCTCAACGGATCAGGGAAATTGAACAAAAACTGATGGGGGTTATTGACCGGAAGCTGAAGTACATTACTTGTTGCAAACGTATTAAATCTTTTTTAAAAATGTATACATTACAAACATAAACTAATTCATTATATATCATTGTTTTGTTACAATAAACATTATTTTTCTTTTTGACGATCAGTATAGTCTCTAATTATATAGAACCAGTTTTGCAGCAGAAAATATTTTACTTTTAACTTAAAGGGTCCCCCCTGGATAAGATGGTAAAAAATTCCCCTCAATCAAATTACGTATTAGTGGTTACACTATAATTCTAACATCAAAATAATATTTTTGAAAGGTTTCTTAGCCCCTGTCCCACTACCCACACCCATATAAAGCCAAACACGTGTTTTTTATTTCAATTTTTTGACAACTTAACACTATTTTATCAGTGTGAAAAAAATATGATAGATAAGAACACAATTTAAACTATCAAAAAACATTTTTCAATATTTTCTCAGGCTCAAATTCAAACACAAAAAAAATATTTTCGAAAAAAAATATAGAAATATTTTTACTGTGTCTTAGAAGCCTGGAACAGGCTCAAAAAAATGTCAAAGGTTCCTCTTAAAACACAAATTGGTGTGCATTTTTTTCAGATTTTTTCGATTAGTGGGCTGCAGTTAAAAAAATAAAAACCATTTTCCCGCTTTTAAAACACCTGGACTTTCAATATACTTTGAAAATGACTTCAACGGTTCTGTGCATTTATTTTAGTGTTTATGTGACACGCCTTTTTTGTTTTGGAGAACAAGTAAATTCTAACAGACGACATGTTTTGGGGGACGGGTTGATGACAAATGGGGAAATGATAAGGGACATTTCCGGTGCAGGTGAAGGATAGAAGGTAGACAGTGGGGAAGTGAAGGGGAACAGATTAGGCCCCGATTATATTGTTGGGATGTATTTTTCAAAATACCACTTTTATGATCATCCTTTTTACAATTTTGCATATTAGTTATTTTGGGTGCCCCCCTTCCGTAGCGCAGGTGGACAGAAAATAGAAGCCGATATCAATGTAAAATTTAATTGAAGGAAAATACCGAAATTAGCTTTCACGATAAAATTAAGAGGACTATTTTATTTTCTGCGAATTTTTATCTCATCCCTCAGCAATATTGGAATGAATTCTCTCGCACAGTACCGGGTCTGTAATGCCGTAAACTACTTTTCGGGGAATGGAAGTTTGCAGTTGGGTGCTACATTAAATCAATTTTCAATTTTCGTACAATTATTACTTACAAAGTGCAGAGTTTTCGCACGTGTACAGATTGTACGACTGTCTACATATTTATACGTATTCAAGAATAAAATCTTAGGTAAAGGAAAAGACAACTTTTTCTCTAGTCTGAAACATCTACAGACGTGAGACCACAGGCTTCTGCAGCCAATGCGTTACTATTTATCTGTCCGGGAGGCGCCGCGTTCTAGGCTCAGTTATCAACTTTCAGCTGCTATTCTGTGGCCTTCCTCCTCAAGCAATGTCGCACGTGCCTAGGACGTGACAACTGCTGAACAGCGAAGTGGTTGACTACAAATGTCTTATTTTTTTTTTAAAACTATGACCCAGCTATTAAAAAAATATGAAAAAATTCACAAGCATTCTGAGATGAAGTTTTAAGATTATTTTCGTGCCAGTGTCTGTGTTCTAAGGCAAGTAAAACAGTTCTGGTAAATCTGGGTCTAACCTCTTCCCCTTCATATTTCCACATGTCCCCCAAGTATCCCTCAAATATGCCCGAATTATTATTTAATAAACTGTTAACACTATTATCTTTCCTTAGCATATGATATTCTCATACAAAGGATTAGAAAGCTTTAAAGAATGATACTTTTTAAGTATATTCCAAAATCAAAATTTATTGGGTGCTACAACAATGTATACAAATATATAATAAACACTAAAATAAATGCACAGAACCGTTGCAGTCATTTTCAAAGTATATTTAAAGTCCAGGTATTTTAAAGGCGGGAAAATGATTTTTATTTTTTTAATTGCAGCCCAGTAATCGAACAAATCTGAAAAAAATGCACAACAATTTGTGTTTTTAGAGGAACCTTTGACATTATTTTCGAGCCTGTTACAGGCTTCTAAGACACAGTAAAAAATATTTCTTGATATTTGTTTTCAAAAATATTTTTTGTTTGAATTTGGGCCTGAGAAAATATTGAAAAATGTTTTTCTGATAGAACAAATTGTGTTCTTATTCATCACATTTTTTCAGTCAGATAAAATAGTGTTAAGTTGTCAAAAATATTGAAATAAAAAACACGTTTTTGGCTTTATATGGGTGTGAGTGGTGGGACAGAGGCTAAGAAACCTTTCAAAAATATTATTTTGATGTTATAATTATAGTGTAACCACTCATATGTAATTTGGTTGAGGGGAACTATTTACCATCTTATCTTTATCATCTTTGTGTACTGACTTTAATTGTTTAATGTCATCTGGCAATGCGTTGTAAAGTAACGTACATATGTTGTATGTTGATTTCTGGTACTGAACTGTTCATACTGACACTTGATGCACGTGATTTCTACGGCGTATGTTATGATTATAAATATCAATATTGTATGAAAATATGTTCCCTCCGTTAAGTAGGTCAGTTTGGACAAATATTACAGATTCGAAAATAAATACACAAGGCAATGGTAAGATTCCCAGCTCAAGGAAAAGAGGCTTGCAGGGATCACGTGGAAGGCATTTTTTCGTTATTCGAATTCTTTTGCAATCTGAAAGTCTGAAAACTACAGGATGAGCTTCCCCAGAATATTATGCCATATCTCAGGCGGGAATGTACATTTGCAAAATAAGCGCAACGAGCTGCATGAAGGCTGACAGAATTTGAAAGAATTCTGAATGCGTAACATAATGAACTTAATTTAGTGTTTAATTCTGTTATATGTACATTCCATTTGAGGTTTGATTGAATTGAAAGACCTAAAAATTTTGTTGCCTCAACATCAGCTAATAGCATATTGTTTATTTTCAATAGAATATGCGATTTCCGATTTGAAATGCAAAAATGCATTGAAACAGTTTTTCTTTCGTTAACAATTAATTTGTTATTATTAAACCAATTTGAAACTTCTGAAATCGTACTATTTACTGCTCCTTTTTTGCAAAGAACATTCGTGTCCTCGGCAAACAGAACCGTTCTTCCATTTTTAATAGACGAAGGCATATCGTTTACATATAAGAGAAAGAGGATAGGCCCTAAGATCGAACCTTGCGGGACCCCATGCTCAATTGGCAAAGAATTGGAAACATAAGTATGTAATATCCTTTCGTGCCGGTATGGCATTTCTACTCTTAAGTCCGATGTTTAAGGTACGAAGTTATCCAATCTAGGGCAATACCACGAATTCCATATGAAGGTAATTTTGAGGGCAAGATCTTATGGTCAATAACGTCAAAAGCTTTCGAAAGATCTAAGAATATTCCAATGGGTACTTCATTTTGGTCTATTGATGAAGCAACATCTTTGAGAAAACAAAAAATGGCAGTTTCCGTAGATTTTGATTTTCTAAAACCGTGTTGTGAGTCTGAAAACGCTTTGTTTTTCCTGAGAAAAGTTTCCATTCGTAAGTAGAAAAGCCTTTCTAATATTTTTGAGAAAACTGACAAAAGAGAAATTGGCCGGTAATTTTGAATATCATTTTTGTTCCCTTTTTGTGGCTTAATTTGTGTGGCTAAAAAGTGGCTTAATTTTTGCTGTTTTGAAAATATCTGGAAATATTCCTGTACATAAAGAAGCATTGAAAATGTGAGTTAACGGATGTATAAAGGCAGGTGCACAAGTTTTTAATAAACAATCCGGAAATTCATCTAAACCAGATGAATATTTATTTTTTAGTTTACTGATTATTCTGAGAATGTCGTTGGGAGAAGTTTCGGAAATGAACATCGTATTGAAATCTTGGAGAAAAATAAATTATATTTTTCATTTGTGTCAACAGCGTTATAAACTGCGTCCCATGATTCCTTCATCACGTAGTCCGTAAATAATTTTATATTAACTTTAGTGAATGCTCTGCACATGCGTGAATTATTTATTGTGTCAGTATTTATGTTCTTAGTAACTGCAAGAATTTGTTCATCGTGGTCACTGTAACCTAGATTATTCGTTATTATTTCATATGTAGTTGTGGTTTTGTTAATTATAATTTGATCAAATGCTTTTTGTGATTTAAATGTATTCCGTATAGGTACATTCACTGTAATATCTAAATTAAAAGAATGAAGTAAATTGAGAAACTGCTCTTATTCGTGGGATTCGCTCAGAAAATCAATATTGAAATTTCCACATACAACAATAGATTTAAAAGAGAGTTTACTAATTGTTAAGTTAGCGAGAGTTAGTGAGAGTTAACAATTGGATCAAATATCCATGAGTCAGTCTTCGCTGAACTTCCAACACGAGACTGCATGTGCGAATCACATTTGACCTTAAAGTTCGGGCGCGAAGCTTGGTGGCAAGCGCACTGCGTTTCAAATTCATCGAAATTCTCGTTAAAGAATATGCCCTGGGAAATCAAGAGAGAATAAACAGTTTTGACCGCTTTTACTTGTAGCTTCGTGCACACGTACGCCAGAGAGAGGCTCAGCACACAGATAAATGTAAATGTAGAACGATACTTTCCTTGTCTAAAACATAGATTGATAGACATAGATATAATAACATAGATATAATAATTTCTCAAAAAATAATTTGGAAATATACAAAATTGTGGCAGGCGGCTTACTCATTGGTCAGCGTGCTCGCTTTCCATGGCGGGTTCGATTCCCGGTCGGGCAAGTTTATAGTGAGCGTTTTCCTTGTTGTGTGGCGAGAAAACTCACTTCTCAAGTTGAGAAGACCAGAATACGGCGCAGGGATGTGTTCGTGCTAACCACATGTACCCCCGTTAATCCATGGCCGCGAGGCCAGAACGCTGCTCTGGAAGGCCATGGCCTGCACGCGAGCTGTTGAGCCAAGCACAAACATAGTTGCAAATTGTAATGAAAAAAAATTAAGGACATTTCTTCTGTAACTTAATTATTTTTTATTTATGAAGGTTTATTTTTTTGTATTTACTTTCTTGTATTTTAAGCTAAATTAAATTTTTAGGCGCATAATATTTAAAATGGAAAAAGTGTGTTGTGAACAGGATATAGAATAAACAGAAGATAGCCGTATTGCGTAGGCACAACACGTTTTGTTTACCAAAACGCATAAATAAAAACGTAATTGAATATGATAATTAGATGGCCATGAATTAAGAAGAATTCCAGTGTTTATTCCGTTGAAATCGAGCCCCGGGTTACGTTGTTAGAACAATTTCAATAAAACGCATGAGTAAGCTTCCACGGGGAAAATAAACATTTTCAAGAATTTTATGTATAAATAAATTTAGAAACCATATTAATAATAAATTTAGAAACCATATTAAAAGTTGGGAATAAAATAAATTTAGAAACCATATTAAAAGTTGGGAAGCTATAGATGAGAGGCTGATTAAAGTAAATTTGGAAAGTTTTAGATACAAATGACGATTCTTGGAGTGTATGCTCCAAATGAAAATGAAGATACTAATATTTTGGATCAATTTTATTCAAAACTGGATGGGGTAATCAGTGAATGTGGGGTAAATAGAGAACTAATTTTATTGGGAGATTTTAATGCAAGAGTGGGAAAATCTCGGAACTCAAAAGTCGTTGGACAACATGGAGAAGAGGTGGAAAATTCAAATGGAAGAAGATTGATTCAACTGTGTGAACAACATGAACTTATAATTAGAAACGGTCACTTCCAACATAAAGATAAGCATATGTTCACTTGGGAAGATAAGGTAAGAGGAAGATCTGTGATCGATTACGTAATCACTAGACAGTATTTAACTGAGAAAGTAATGGACGTCAGGGTACACAGAGGCCCGGAATGTAGATCCAACCATTATCTAGTGAAGGCCAAAATTATGTTTCCACCCATAAGACAAAAATAAATGGAGATCAGAGAACATAAGAGAGACAAAAATGAAAATAGTAAAGCTAGGAAATATAATATAGAGGGTCTATCACAACCAAGTATAAAATATTTATTTCAAAATAGATTGGATAATTTACTTAATGAAAACGTAGTTGGATCAAATAAGGAGATATACGAACACCTCAAAGATAGTCTGCATCAAGTGGCTAAAGAAGCACTTGGAGTAATACCTTTAAATAAGAAAAGGAGAGGGAGGAGCTATTGGATAACTCAAGACCTGGAGCGGGAAATAGAGGAGAAGAAGAGACTGTATGAAAAATGGTTGAGTACCAAGAAAGCGGAAAACAGGGAGGAATATAACATCCAACGAAATAGAGTTAGAAACATGATAAGAAAAGAAAAACAACAAGCATGGGAGCGTAAATGCCAAGAAGTAGAAATGTACATAGGTGGGACAAAAACAAGCGAGATTTGGAAGTTCATAAAACAGGTCAAATCTCCCCAAATGGAAAAAGTCCGCATACAAAGTATATCTGTAAGTAAATAGGAAGACTATTTTAGAACATTATTGAATGAAGGAAGATCAGATTTTCTTGGAACTACAGAAAGGGAAAATATATCTCCGGCCAGATAAATTACAGTAACAGAAGATAGGGTCAAGAGATGTATCAAAGAAATGAAAGGTGGTAAGGCTCCGGGTCCAGGATAAATCCCCAGCGAATTGATAAAGAATGGAACATCAAAGCTAGTACGGATGATGACGAAGCTAATTAATAGCTGTATCAATAAAGGCGATATACCCGAAGACTGGAAAATGTCTTATGTAACACCAATATATAAGAAAGGAAGGAAAGATATATGTGAAAATTATAGAGGGATAGCAGTGACAAACACGTTCAGTAAGGTATATGGAAGAATGTTAAGAGAATTAATAGAAGAGGGATACAAGGAGTACGAAGAAGAAGAACAAAGTGGTTTTAGAGCAGGTCGTTCTTGCATAGATAACCTGTTTTGTTTGTCCCAGGTGATGCAAAAGAAATGGCAAACAGGGAGAGAACTCCATATGGTCTTCCTTGATTTAGCAAAGGCCTATGATAGTGTGCCAGTCATAAAGTTATGGGAAGTTATGAATGAAAGTAATATAAATAAAATTTTAATAAATGCGGTGAAGGAATTGTACATAGATCAAAAAGGAAAGGTGAAAGTTGGAAAACAAATGACCAAAGCATTTCCTATATCAAAAGGACTACGGCAAGGATGTTGTCTGTCACCTACCCTCTTTAAGGTTATATATATATGTTAATGCGGTATTACAGGTATGGAAAAGAAAATGCGCTGGGATGGGAATACCACTTGATGATAATATAACACTTTATACCCTACAATTCGCTGATGATCAGGTACTGATGGCGCAAGACCAGGAAGATATTGAATATATGACTAGGAAGATAAAACAAGATTATGAGAAATGGGGACTAAGCCTCAATCTAGAGAAAACAGTGTACTGGACACTAGGCAGTACACATGATGTATTGACTATGGAAACTGGAGAAATAATAAGAACAGAAGAGAACATAAAGTACTTGGGAACAACAATAGGGAAACAAGGTTTTATGAAAAGGAATGTGAAACTCGAATAATTAAAGGAAGGAAAATTTTAGGAGCCCTGAATCCAGTGATCTGGGATCCAAATATAAGCAGAAAAACGAAATTTGGAATATATAAAAGTATGATTGAAAGTGTTGCATTATACGGAGCAGAAATATGGCAACTTCCAGAACAACAGAAAAGAAAATTGAGAGCCCTGGAAATGGATTTCCTCAGACGAGCTGCAGCAATATCTAGAATGGAAAAAATTAGAAATGAAAGGGTTAAGGAAATAATGAATTTGCATCATGATATTATAGAGGAAATTGAAAAGAAACAACTCACTTGGTTTGGACATGTACAGCGAATGGAGGAGAAAAGACTCCCCAAAAGATCTTTAGAATGGCAACCAAGTGAAAGGAGAAAACGAGGAAGACCAAGACCAGGGTGGAACGACCAGATCTGAAAGACAATCGAGAAGTGGAAATTACCTCCTGATGCCTGGAAGAACAGAGAAGACTGGAGAAGAAGATTAGGCGTCGGAAGACCGAAGTAGCGGTTAAGAAAACGGCAAGAAGAAGAAGAAGAATTTTCTGTTAAATTAGTAAATTGTGGCGTAATGGTAATTATTAGACGGTGTGTCTGAATTGCCGCAAATTTATGAAAGTGGCAAAAGACTTGTGGGATACCGGAAAATATTATTTTTCATAATTTTCATGTTACGAAGTGACAATGGAGAACAAATGACATTGGAAGGTACAATTATGTGATATAGAAATGGGCGTTTTTCGGCGTAATGGGGTCGAAAACGCACATTTTGAAAACTGAAGTGAGACATTGGTCTCGGATAGCAATTTTTGAACACTGTTGCATAGTTAAAAAGTGAAATTTGCGGAAAATAAGGATTTTTCTTATTAAGATGAAAATAACAAAAATGGTAGCAGCAGTTGTTTGTTTTGACTGAAATTAATTAACCTACGGACACCAACAATGCAGGGGAAGCTGAGTTGTGAGCACGTAGCTGCATGCAGAAACTGTGTCGGGATGTATCGCGTTAGATTTTTTTCAAGTTTGGAAGTTTAAGACTGTTTGACAAGTTTTTTAGTTGCAAGCGAGCATAAATTCGGATATTTTGAAAGTGTGGCAATACGTAAGTTTTGAAGCTTACATTTTGTGATAAAAAAGAAAAACGTAGTTCAAGTATAAAAATTGAGTCGATTCGCCGCGGACGGAGCGCGACGTATATTAGAGAATTGTCTGTGATTGGAAACCAGCGACGACGGATGACATGTGGTGACGTGTTTGGCGATGCAGTGTTTGCGTGTGCTAGAAGAATTGGTTCGGGGCCCAGGAACTGTGATGTGGCGCCTGAACATCAACTAGACGACAGTCAAACAGGGAAGTACACGCGGTTTTCGTCATAGAGAATTTTTTTGACGAAACGTAATAAATTATTCAAGATCAAGATTGTCTCTTAGTTATGATCGGTAAATGAATGGCCATGAAAAAACATTCAAAATTGCAGATATTTCAAGAATATTCAAAGTATCATTCAGAATTTTTAAATAATATGCAGATTAGCATTCGGTGTAATAAAACGCGTTGAATTAACGAAGTAATTCAGATTTTTTCGGCATCTTCCTACAACTACAATTATGAAGATACAATTTGTGTTTTTAATGAAATGTGTTCATAAAAACAGATATTCAAGTAAGGTCATGTTCAAATTTTCTAAAACATAGTATTTCTACAACTACAATCGTGAAGACACGATTGTTTTTTCTCGATGAAATATGCTCATCAGAAACGGATCTTAAATACGGTGATGTTGAAATTTTTGAAAATATGAGTAGTTTTTCTATAATTTTCTGACAAACATAATAGCTCGCTCGAAATTCACTGCGCTTCTTTTCGTCGTTTTCTTACAACTACAATTACATTTTTTCTCTCAATTAAATGTATTTATCAAAACTACAGCTTCAAATAAGGGACCACTAGTAATTTGTGGGACCACTAGTCAATCTATTAGAGAAAATTGACTTTATTAACTTGTAAATTTGGACATGATCATGGATTGAAAATGTGAATGCTTTTCACATGCATAAATTGATCAATTTATTGGCTTTGTGTAATTTGAGGTATCATTGGCCAATCTATAAAAGAATACTGATTTCATTAACTTGTTGATTTAAGAATACTCATAGATTCAATTTATTAAAGGATATTGACTTCATTAGTTCGCAAATTTAAACGCAATCATTGATTGCAAATTTGAATACTTCTTGAATGTAAAGAAACTTAAGATTTTTTTTTGTGCATGAGATCAATGGGCAATCACTTCATATATAGTTATGAGTGCAAGAAGTAAACACGTGACAATACCGAAACCTTTGCTTTTTATTTCCCCTTAGATTGTGAACCTCCTAAAACGGGGAAGGATTTTTTTATCAAAGCTCTCCATGGCGAAGACTGTCACCGACAAGACGTTGTCTCGGGCAATCTTCAGGACTCCCTCCCCATTACTGAGGTGGACACCCTAATACCGCAAGGGTTATAGAAAGTGCTTATCCTCCATGAATATAAGAGGGGGAGTACCGTCACAATATATATATATATATATATATATATATATATATATATATATATATATATGTGTGTGTGTGTGTATTGTTAATCTCATTAAGAATTAATCAGATTATTAATAACTTGAATGCATACATTTTAAATTGAAAAACAATCACACACAGTAAAGTCCCTTTGTGCATTCTTTCTTATTGTAAATAGTATACATAATTAAAACTTATTGTGAACGTGTAATTTCTTTCCATAAAGTACATTATATGTTTCATTGTTGTATTATTTCATTCTATTACTATGGTGTATTATGTGCTGGAATTGTTATCAGTGAAATGATCAGGCGTTGGACGGATGAAACATCCCATATTGAGAATCTCAATAAACTCTGCGTAAATTGTGTTATTTAGAATATACTTTCATTATGTAATCCAGTTTGCACCTGAATTTGTTCTTATTCTTAGTTTCGATAAAAGAACCCCAGCCTTTATTGTAGGAGCAGATTATCTGCGGCAGAAAAGCGAAGGTGACATCCATTGATGCTCCCTATTATTCGAGTAAAAGCAGTTTACTAGTATCACCTGACCTAAACGAAAAGAAATAGGAAGGGAGGTGATAAACTTTTGATCAAATTCAAATTGCAACTAGTAAACAGAGTAATAAATAAGTGTAATAGAGTCCAAAATATGAAGGATACTAGAGCAAAATTAGATATAAACAATGTATTCTATCAAATCAATTGTAATGATTGTAATAGATCTAATATTGGTCAAACTAAATGAAAATTAAGTACACGATTATTAAAGCATAAAAGAAATATGTTTAGTTAAGAGTAATGAAACTTGTAAAGCACCTCGGTGTCGAAATTGAAACAAATAAATTTTAAAGAAATGACAACCTCGATGTTAGCAGTCCATGGAGCAAAGAGCGTCAAGGTTTTTGTTTAATTCTTTTGTGTTCCCAGGCGCACCAACTGCTATTGCCATTAGAGCCGCAGGTGGCTTTGATCGCGGGACGTTGTTCCCCCGCTCCACGTCCCTTCGCCGACGCCGACCAACACGGACGCTCAATGCTGCTTTCATCAACGTCCGTTAAGCTGGCCAAAGCCATTTTCAAAAATCACATTTTCTCTATACCCAGAATTTTGTGCTATTTTTGTGCTTTCCAAATATCCAAAAATTAATTTTTTTGCTACAACGGTTTTTCCAAAAATGGGTGGCTTTGCTGGCTTAATGTTAAGCTGGCAAAGCCAATTAGCCAAAACAAATTTTCATTATACACAAAATATTGTGCTATTTTTGTGCTTTTCAAATATATAAACATTAATTTTTTTGCTCTTACCGTTTTTCGAAAATTTAGAAAAAACGAATTTTCGAAATGCCCGGCAGGCGCAACAACTACACGTAAGAAAAGTACTCGTAGAAAAAAAACTATCCATCAAAATTAGATTTTCTTGACACAAAAATAACCACAAAACAATTCTCTATCCAACAATGTTGTTTTGAAATATTCAACATTCAATATTCCCTATAAATAATAATAATTCTTTACACTACTGTCAAGAAACAACACAATTCAAGTCATACAATTCCTCATAAAAACTAAACTACTCAATATTTCGCAATGTCCTTTCCCAACAAACAGAAACAAACATTGTTCTAACAAAGTACACACACGCTGATTTTTTTTGCTCTCAACGTTTTTTGCAAAATTCAACAAAACCACTCACGAGTCACCCGGAACAACGCAATCTCGCAGGATAAGAAAATCACTCATCAAGGAAAAACTCTATTTCAAAATCAATTTACCCTCACATAACATCAACCACAATACAATACAATATACAACAATATTGTTTTTAACTTTTTTATTTTCGATACTATCCAAGAAAAAATTGTACATCCTTTAACTTGGTACCCAAAAACACACCAATGGAGGCACATCAATCCTACTAAATACTAAAATACTCAACATATCGCATTGGCCTTCCCCAACAAACAAAATCAAACTTCATTCTAATAAACTACACTTACAATGATTTTTTTGCTCTAACAGTTTTTGGAAAAACTGAACAAAATGACACGTATGTGGCGCAAGACAGGGCACCTCCGCCAAGAACAAAAACAATCTTCGAAGGAAATATATCATTCAAAAATAAAATGTCTTATCACAGATTGAATAACAATACAATGCACTATGCAAAAGTATTGATTTCAAATCTTTGACTTTCGATACTATCTATAAAAAAATCTAAATCATTACACTGAAAATAAAAAAAGAAGACGCATGGAGGCAAACAAATCCTAATAAATACTAAACTACTCAACCAATTGCATTGTCCTCTTCCAAGAATAACAATTAAAAGTCGTTCTAATAAACTACACCAACAATGATTTTTTTGCTCTCATGGATTTTTTTAAAATTAAACTCAACTTCGTATGAGTGCACCGGAGTGGCGGGATCTCGGGATAACAAAAACGACGGAAGGAGGAACACATGTCCTAATAAATACTAAACTACTCGACCAACTGCATTGTACTTTTCCAAGAATAACAATGAAATGTTGTTCTAATAAACTACACCAACAATGATTTTTGCTCTCATCGTTCTCTTCAAAATTAAACTCAACATCGTATAAGTGCACGGGAGTGGCGGGAACTCCGGATAACAAAAGCGACGGAGAGAGCCACACATGTCCTAATAAATACTAAACTACTCCACCAATTGCATTGTACTTTTCCATGAATAGCAATTTAATGTTGTTCTAATAAAATAGGCCAACAATGATTTTTTTGCTCTCATCGTTCTTTTGAAAATTAAACTCAACCTCGTATGTGTGCACGGGAGTGGCCGGACCTCGCGATAACAAAAGCGACGGAAGGAGGAACACATGTCCTAATAAATACTAAACTACTCGACCAATTGCATTGTCCTTTTCCAAAAATAACAAAGAAATGTTGTTCTAATAAACTACACCAACAATGATTTTTTTGCTCTCATCGTTTTTTTTCACAATTAATCTCAACCTCGTATGTGTGCACGGGAGTGGCAAGACCTCCGGATAACAAAAGCGACGAACACATGTCCTAATAAATACTAAACTACTCGACCAATTGCATTGTACTTTTCGATGAATAACAACGAAATGTTGTTCTAATAAACTACACCAACAATGATTTTTTTGCTCTCATCGTTCTTTTCACAATTAAACTCAACCTCGTATGTGTGCACGGGAGTGGCGGGACCTCCGGATAACAAAAGCGACGGAGGGAGGCACACATGTCCTAATAAATACTAACCTACTCAACCAATTGCATTGTCCTTTTCCACGAATAACAATGAAATGTTGTTCTAATAAACTACACCAACAATGATTTTTTTGCTCTCATCGTTCTTTTCACAATTAAACTCAACCTCGTATGTGTGCACGGGAGTGGCGGGACCTCCGGATAACAAAACCGACGAACACATGTCCTAATAAATACTAAACTACTCGACCAATTGCATTGTACTTTTCGATGAATAACAATGAAATGTTGTTCTAATAAATTACACCAACAATGATTTTTTTGCTCTCATCTTTCTTTTCAAAATTAAACTCAACATCGTATGTGTGCACCGGAGTGGCGGGATCTCGGGATAACAAAAACGACGAAAGGAGGAACACACGTCCTAATAAATACTAAACTAGTCAACCAATTGCATTGTCCTTTTCCAAAAATAACAAAGAAATGTTGTTCTAATAAACTACACCAACAATGATTTTTTTGCTCTTATCGTTCTCTTCAAAATTAAACTCAACATCGTATAAGTGCACGGGAGTGGCGGGACCTCCGGATAACAAAAGCGACGGAGGGAGGCACACATCTCCTAATAAATACTAAACTACTCGACCAATTGCACAGTCCTTTTCCACGAATAACAATGAAATGTTGTTCTAATAAACTACACCAACAATGATTTTTTGCTCTCATCGTTCTTTTCACAATTAAACTCAACCTCGTATGTGTGCACGGGAGTGGCGGGACCTCCGGATAACAAAAGGGACGAACACATGTCCTAATAAATACTAAACTACTCGACCAATTGCATTGTACTTTTCGATGAATAACAATGAAATGTTGTTCTAATAAATTACACCAACAATGATTTTTTTGCTCTCATCTTTCTTTTCAAAATTATACTCAACATCGTATGTGTGCACCGGAGTGGCGGGATCTCGGGATAACAAAAACGACGAAAGGAGGAACACACGTCCTAATAAATACTAAACTACTCGACCAATTGCATTGTCCTTTTCCAAAAATAACAAAGAAATGTTGTTCTAATAAACTACACCAACAATGATTTTTTTGCTCTCATCGTTCTTTTCAAAATTAAACTCAACCTCGTATGTGTGCACGGGAGTGGCGGTACCTCCGGATAACAAAAGCGACGGAGGGAGGCACACATGTCCTAATAAATACTAAACTACTCGACCAATTGCATTGTCCTTTTCCACGAATAACAAAGAAATGTTGTTCTAATAAACTACACCAACAAACAACTTCGTATGTGTGCACCGGAGGGGCGGGATCTCGGGATAACAAAAACGACGAAAGGAGGAACACACGTCCTAATAAATACTAAACTACTCGACCAATTGCATTGTCCATTTCCAAAATTAACAATGAAATATTGTTCTAATAAACTACACCAACAATGATTTTTTTGCTCTCATTGTTCTTTTCAAAATTAAACTCAACCTCGTATGTGTGCATGGGAGTGGCCGGACCTCGGGATAACAAAAGCGACGGAGGGAGGAACACATGTCCTAATAAATACTAAACTACTCGACCAATTGCATTGTCCTTTTCCAAAAGTGACAATGAAATGTTGTTCTAATAAACCACACTAACAATGATTTTTTTGCTCTTATCGTTCTTTTGAAAATTGAACTCAACCTCCTATGTGTGCAACAGAGTGGCGGGACCTCCGGATAACAAAAGCGACGGAGGGAGGAACACATGTCCTAATAAATACTAACCTACTCAACCAATTGCATTGTCCTTTTCCATGAATAGCAATGAAATGTTCTTCTAATAATGTACACCAACAATAATTTTTTTGCTCTCATCGTTCTTTTCAAAATTAAACTCAACATCGTATAAGTGCACGGGAGTGGCGGGACCTCCGGATAACAAAAGCGACGGAGGGAGGAACACATGTCCTAATAAATACTAAACTACTCGACCAATTGCATTGTCCTTTTCCACGAATAACAATGAAATGTTGTTCAAATAAACTACACAAACAATGATTTTTCTGCTCTCATTGTTCTTTTGAAAATTAAACTCAACCTCGTATGTGTGCACGGGAGTGGCCGGACCTCGGGATTACAAAAGCGACGGAAGGAGGAACACATGTCCTAATAAATACTAAACTACTCGACCAATTGCATTGTTCTTTTCCAAGAATAACAACTAAATGTTGTTCTAATAAACCACACCAACAATGATTTTTTTGCTCTTATCGTTCTTTTGAAAATTGAACTCAACCTCCTATGTGTGGAACAGAGTGGCGGGACCTCCGGATAACAAAAGCGACGGAGGGAGGAACACATGTCCTAATAAATACTAAACTACTCAACCAATTGCATTGTCCTTTTCCAAGAATAACAATAAATTGTTGTTCTAATAATTTACAACAACAATATTTTTTTTGCTCTGATCGTTCTTTTCAAAATTAAAATCAACATCGTATAAGTGCACGGGAGTGGCGGGACCTCCGGATAACAAAAGCGACGGAGGGAGGCACACATGTCCTAATAAATACTAAACTACTCGAGTAATTGCATTGTACGTTTCCAAGAATAACAATGAAATATTGTTCTAATAAAATACACCAACAATGATTTTTTTGCTCTCATTGTTCTTTTGAAAATTAAACTCAACCTCGTATGTGTGCACGGGAGTGGCCGGACCTCGGGATAACAAAAACGACGGAAGGAGGAACACATGTCCTAATAAATACTAAACTACTCGACCAATTGCATTGTCCTTTTCCAAAAATGACAATAAAATATTGTTCTAAAAAACTACACAAACAATGATCTTTTTGCTCTCATTGTTCTTTTGAAAATTAAACTCAACCTCGTATGTGTGCACGGGAGTGGCCGGACCTCGGGATAACACAAGGGACGGAAGGAGGAACACATGTCCTAATAAATACTAAACTACTTGACCAATTGCATTGTCCTTTTCCAAGAATAACAATGAGATGTTGTTCTAATAAACTACACCAACAATGATTTTTTTGCTCTCATCGTTCTTTTCAAAATTAAACTCAACATCGTATAAGTGCACGGGAGTGGCGGGACCTCCGGATAACAAAGCGACGGAGGGAGGCACTCATGTCCTAATAAATACTAAACTACTCGACCAATTGCATTGTCTATTTCCACGAATAACAATGAAATGTTGTTCTAATAAACTACACCAACAATATTTTTTTTGCTCTCATCGTTCTTTTCAAAATTAAACTCAACCTCGTATGTGTGCACGGGAGTGGCGGGACCTCTGGATAACAAAAGCGACGAACACATGTCCTAATAAATACTAAACTACTCGACCAATTGCATTGTACTTTTCCATGAGTTACAACGAAATGTTGTTCTAATAAACTACACCAACAATGACTTTTTTGCTTACATCGTTCTTTTGAAAATTGAACTCAACTTCGTATGTGTGCACCGTAGTGGCGCGTCCTCGGGATAACACACACGACGGAAGGAGGAACACATGTCCTAATAAATACTAAACTACTCGAAATATCGCATTGTCCTTTTCTAAGAATAACAATGAAATATTGTTCTAATAAACTACACCAACAATGATTTTTTTGCTCTCATCGTTCTTTTCAAAATTAAACTCAACCTCGTAAGTGTGCACGGGAGTGTCGGGACCTCGGGATAACAAAAGCGACGGAAGAAGGAACACATGTTTTAATAAATACTAAACTACACGACCAATTGCATTGTCGGTTTCCAAGTATAATAATGGTATATTGTTTTAATAAATTACACCAACAATGATTTATTTGCTTTTACCATTTTTTTGAAAATTAAACATAACCCTGTCACTATTCGAAGCAAAAGTATCCTTCAAAATTTAAATATCTTTACATAGCATAACAACAATGATTCTCTTCATTTTTTCCTACTAATTTTCTTTCTTTACTCCACTCCCTTTGCGTGCAAAATGAATTTTCCCGCATTTGATTTTTAAAATGCCTATATACTTAGAATGTTTCAAAATTAAAAAAAAAATATTTCACACTTGTAAAACGATCTGCACAATACTTTATGAAAAATAATTCCAAAGTTGTGTTTCGAAAAAATATTATTAATATTTTTAAAGTAGGTTTTGAGGATATTGGATTTATATAAAACTTTGAAAAGTATAATTTTTTAAGATTTTTTAAAGTGGTTTGCGAAAGTAAAAATATAAAAATCAATTCCAAAAATGAAAAACATATTTTATTTTCTTTAATTTTATTTTAAATTCGTAAGAAGTCTTTTTCGTACACCGTGGGGAAACCTAAATCGTAGAGGTTTAAGGTCTTGAACGGAATCAATGTACAAAAATGGACAGTTCGATCGCCGCTGAAAATAATGTGTAAGTAAATTAGCTTGGATCATCTTCGAGACTGGACATAGACGTATAGTCACTGACACTTAAAAAATTTACTCAATTTCGCGAGTTGTTAGCGATATTTTTCGACGAGCCATTTTACTTCAAAAAGCACACGACTTAAGCACAATCAGAAACTCTTAGCAGAATACGATTGCAATCTCCCGTGAGAAACGTGGGCCGAGGCGAGTTTGTTATGACCGTGGTGTGTGACGCGAGATAGTATACAGTGAAGTGCTACTTATAAGTACAATACCCTAAGAGATGCTTTGATAGGCTGGAGAGATATTTATATGGAACCACGTCATTGGTTTATGCCAATACAATAAAATATTAGGACATTGCAAATAATACAATACAATACATAACAAAATATAAAAGCAATATATTTATTGCACTGATATATACTTGATTTTACCCTATTGTTATCTGCTACTGTAGAAAAATATCTTTCTGGCACAAATTTTTATTACATACGAAGTTAAAATAAAATATTACGGAAGAAATTTTGAGGAAGTTATATGTATATGCCATACTTAACACAAATTCCGTTATAAACTACATACAGAAATCATCTCTTCTGTTGTTACTGTGATATTATTTAGTTGTCGTTAGAGCGGCGTCTCCCGACGAAGATTTTCTGGGGTTCAATGGTCTCCTATGTTTCTGGAACTGCGGCGCACTGTAAAAGCATGAAATGTCACAGTGGACCACGTTCCGTCTTCGCGCGTGAAGACAGTCCTCCATCATCACATCCCTGCCGGATGACGTAGGCCGGAGCTCCAAACGTGAGAATCGCCGCGCAGCTGCTTTTCACCCGTCAGCAAGCTAGATAAGAGCTGATAAGAGCTGTCGCGCGCCTCTGGAGGTCAAGCGAAAAAGACCCCATTGGTACGGCAGGGTTGAAATGCTCTGGGAAAACTTTTCCCCGTTAGTATTTAAAAGGTTAATGAAACCATTATTTCAACCAGCATGAACTGCAATTAGTCTGATACACTTATATTTGCCGTTACGCCAATTATATCATTATGGTGCCAGCACTTTTTGAATACAAAGTTGTTGTCAATCCATCTCTCGTCAATACACTATTTGACGGCCTTCTTTCCCTAACATCCTCATTTCGATGAGATCTCTTGTTCTCCAATCTACAATATCTGCTCTCTCGACCAAAACTTTTCGTTCTGAATTACACCTCCATCTGTATTCCATATGTTCCATTCACATCCAAAGTGACTTTTCTCCCAAGGAAAATTTATCTTTTCTTTAATTATAGACTGCATTTTCGTTAACGTGCGCACTTGCTTTTCACGGACGTAAAAATCAGAGAGCATTTCTGATTACGCATAAAATCGTGACAGCACTTATTTCATTCGGTGTAACATTTTATTTACGAATTGTTTTAATGCTAGTTACTCCAACACCAATGTATGCCGCTGCTCTTTCTATGCCTTTTGTCGTAGTAACCAGTAGATGAATCACCTGCCTCAATTACACTCGCTATGAACTCCTGACCTTCACTGTGAATTGTCGAATTTCATTTCGAATTCGAATTTGGTTTCGATTTCAAAGAATATTTTTGCTCGGACTAGTGTTCCTGTCATTAGGCGGGGCGCGTAATTCCGGTTCACACATACGTGGTTAGGCCAATTTTCCAAAAAACCCTGGGAGCAAAAAAATCATTGTTGGTGTAGTTTCTTAGAATAGCATTTTGTTTTTAGTGTAGGAAAAGGACAACGCAATTTGTGGGGTACGTCGGTATTCATTAGGATTTATGTGCTTCCATCCGTGGGTATTTGGATTCACAGTGTAATAAAATAGAATTTTTTATGGATAGTATCGGAAGACAAAACACGAAAGTCTTGAAAACAATACTGTTGCGTAGTGCATTGTATTGTTGTTGATGCTTGGGAAAAGCACTTAAATTTTAAAAAAGAATTTCGTATGGAATAGTGTCTTTGTTATTTGCCATTCCGGTGCACACATGGGAGGTCGAGTTTCATTTTCCAAACACCGGTGAGAGCAAAAAAATCATTGTTGGTGTTCTTTATTAGAAAGTATTTCCTTCTTAGTGTAGCAAAAAGGAAAATGCAATTTGTGGAGTAGTTTGGTATGTATTAGGATTTATGTGCTTCCATCGATGGATTTTTGTAATCTCAGTGTAGCGAATTAGATTGTTATCCATATAGGATAGTATCGAAAGTCAAAATATTGAAAACAATACTGTTGCGTAGTGCAATGTATGATGTTAATGCTTTGTAAAGACATCTGAATTTTGAAGTATATTTTGGGTTGGAATAGTGTTTTCGTAATTCAGTTCAGTGTGCCATTACGGAGCACATATGCTTGGTTGAGTTTAATTTTACAAAACACAGTGAGAGCAAAAAAATTATTGTTGGTGAAGATTATGAGAACAACATTTAGTTGTTATTCTTGGAAAAGGACAATGCAATTGGTCAAGTAGTTTAGTATTTATTAGGACATGTGTTCCTCCTTCCGTCGCTTTTGTTATCCCGAGGTCCCGCCACTCCCGTGCACACATACGAAGTTGAGTTTAATTTTGAAAAGAAAGATGAGAGCAAAAAAATCATTGTTGGCGCAGTTTATTAGAACACCATTTCTTTGTTATTTTTGGAAAAGGACAATGCAATTGGTCGAGTAGTTTAGTATTTCCAGGACGTGTGTTCCTCCTTTCGTCGTTTTTGTTATCCCGAGATCCCGCCACTCCGGTGCACACATACGAAGTTGAGCTTAATTTTCAAAAGAACAATGAGAGCAAAAAATCATTGTTGGTGTATTTTATTAGAACAACATTTCATTGTTGTTCATGGAAAAGTACAATGCAATTGGTCGAGTAGTTTAGTATTTATTAGGACATGTGTTCCTCCCTCCGTCGCTTTTGTTATCCGGAGGTCCCGCCACTCCCGTGCACACATACGAGGTTGAGTTTAATTTTGAAAAGAACGATGAGAGCAAAAAATCATTGTTTGTGTAGTTTATTAGAACAACATTTCATGTTATTCGTGGAAAAGGACAATGCAATTGGTCGAGTAGTTTAGTATTTATTAGAACGTGTGTTCCTCCTTTCGTCGTTTTTGTTATCCCGAGATACCGCCACTCCGGTGCACACATACGAAGTTGAGTTTAATTTTGAAAAGAAAGATGAGAGCAAAAAAATCATTGTTGGTGTAGTTTATTAGAACAACATTTCATTGTTATTCATCGAAAAGTACAATGCAATTGGTCGAGTAGTTTAGTATTTATTAGGACATGTGTTCGTCGCTTTTGTTATCCGGAGGTCCCGCAA
>JAHLJT010005437.1:24648189-24751682 GCA_031308135.1 Acheta domesticus | reverse complement strand
GCTGCAATTATTAAATAAAATTCAAACAAACGAAGATACCTCTAAGGAATACCACTGGACACCATTGTTGACCTGAGTATCCACAACCATTATACAACAAATTTGACTCGGCCAATATTTGTCAGCAAGAATCCAAAAAGACTTACCAACAAGATAATGAAGAGAATGTTGTGGTGGCTACTACAAAATGTAGCCACCACAACAGAAATATCTGAACCTAACCTTTCTCAAAGCTGAAATGAACATTCTACAATGGAATGCAAATGGTTTCTACACAAGATATGAAAGGCTACAATTACTATGCCAAAATCACAAGCCCGAAATAATCTGCATTCAGGAACTAACTTCAAGGCAAACAGCAAAGGTAAATTAAAAGCTTTCAAATGCTACAATAAAAACCGTCACTACTCCAATATAGCTAGCAGTGGTGTTGCCATTTTTGCAAAAGAATACTTGCCTGCAGAACAAATTGACATACAAACAGAGATTGAAGCTGTAGCTATTAAAATCCAAGCCCAGCGACAATCAGTGTATGTAATATTTACCTTCCCAATAGCCAATCTCTCGATGCTAATGAAATTAAAGATTTGATTAAACAACTTCCAAAACCTTTTATCTCACTTGGCGACTTCAACAGCCATAACACAATATGGGGATCAAACAAATCCGACACAAGAGGACGCCAGATGGAAAATATTATTGATGAAGAGGACCTAATTATCTTGAACAACGGACAACCCACTCATTTTAACATGAGCAACGGACGTCTTAGTGCAATAGACCTTACCTTATGTTCCACTGCAATTGCCCCAAATGCAACTGGGGTGTTCTCGAACAGCTACACGACAGTGATCACTTCCCAATACTCCTGTATGTGGACTGTCCCCACAGTATTCCTGATAGCTTTGCACGATCTCTCAAATGGAATTACGACAAAGCAAATTGGGAACAATACAAAAATGTATCAGCAAGCTCTTAAATCAGCAAGATATATTTGAAGAAAACGACGATATTGACCGTATCATTCAGACCTTCTCAAATGTTATAACAATAGCTACATATGAATCCATTAAATACACCAGGCCTACAATAAGACAAGATCAGTTCCCTGGTGGAACGACGAATGCGGTGACGCAATAAAAAGATCCAAAAGAGCTTTTAACAAGTACAAAAAACACAACACCTTAGAAAACAAGATTGAGTACAAAAAAATGAGAGCGAAGGCAAGAAGGATCATCAAAGAAAGCAAAGCTAAATCTTGGACTGTCTTTGTATCATCTATTTCAGCATCAAACAACATCAAAGACTCCTGGAATAAGATTAATGTCATAAAAGGAAGCAAATTGTACAATTCAATTCCATTCCTACAGAATGACAACAAAATTATTACAGAGCCTTACTGCATCGCAAACATATTGGCCGATAAATTTACAAAAAATTCCAGCTCTCAAAATTATACTGCTGATTTTCTTCAGTATAAGCAGAAGAAGAAAAAGAAGAGATTACATTTAACAGCAATCAAGACACCGGTTCTCATTATCATTTAAACAACCCCATCTCCCTAAAGGAACTCACCTCAACTATTGACAGTACCAAAATTCATCGCCAGGCCCCGATGGAATCCCCAATATACTCATTAAACAATTACCCACAGAGGGAATTGAAACCCTTCTGAAAATATATAACTTAATCTGGACTAAGAACATATTTCCTAAAGTATGGAAAACTGCAATAGTAGTTCCAATACCCAAACCTGGCAAGGACAGATCAAAAAGTGAAAATTACAGACCTATCGCATTAACGTGCAACATGTGCAAAATTTTTGAAAAAATAATTAACTCACGACTCAGGTGGTTTCTCGACTTTCAAAAAATTATATCCAATAACCAATTTGGCTTCAGATCAAACCACTCAACCTTAGCTCACCTGATAAGCATACACACGCATATACAAGAAGCATTCTCAAACAACCAACATGTTCTAGCCATCAACTTAGACATTGAAAACGCTTACGACATGGTATGGATTCACGGAATTCTAAGAAAATTACAGCAGATTGGAATCGGAGGACATATGTTTCAATTTATCAAAAGTCTTATGAAAGACAGGACTATACAAGTGAGAATCAACGGCTGCCTCTCTGAAGAAATGAAGATAGAAAACGGAGTACCCCAAGGATCCGTATTGAGCGTCACACTCTTTCTTCTTGCAATTAACGATGTAGACGCAAATATCGAAGCTCCTGTGTTTACAAGAAAATATGCAGATGACATCACCGTCTTCTGCAAAGGCAAATCTATCTCCTCAAGCCAACAAATCATGCAAGCTTCCTTAAAGAGACTCCATGAATGGACCCAAAGAACAGGATTCAAATTCTCGGCCCAAAAAAACAGAATGCATACTATTCGCCAAGCACAATGAAGAGAATCTGCCTACACTTAGGCTCGGCGATCACAATCTGAAGTACGTAGAGAGAACAAAAATATTGGGAATGCATTTTGACGCAAAAATGTCGTGGAAAAGTCACATACAGATCTTGCCAGACGAATGTAAAAAAAGGCTCAACATACTAAAATGCCTTTCACACAACAACTGGGGCGCAGATAAAAATCTGTTATTACTAACGTATAAAACCACAGTAAGAGCTAAATTAGATTATGGATCTATAATTTATGATTCTGCCCGATGGAACGACCTCAAGAAACTAGAAGTTATACACAACCAAGGCCTAAGAATCAGTACTGGTTGCTACCGCACAAGCCCCATCGGAAGCATCCTAATTGAATCCAACGAACCAAATCTAGCACATCGCAGAAATACATTAATGTTGAAATATGCCATCAATGCTGCTGCTTCAATCAACCCAATAATACTTCACGATGTTTATCCAGTGATTCAAGCTGAATACAAAGAAAAGTCAAGATACATTCCCCTATATGCAAAAATTAAAACACTTATGCAAGAAATAGGCTTCCAGACAACACCAACAGAAAAGACAAGAATACACAATATTCCTCCGTGGACAATACCAGAAATACTAACCAAATCAGCTTCAACTTCTGCCGAGGAACCAAACCAAACAACAAAAGCTCGGAATCTACAACCTGCTGAACCCACCA
Source organism: Acheta domesticus (assembly GCA_031308135.1). Classification (NCBI taxonomy): domain Eukaryota; kingdom Metazoa; phylum Arthropoda; class Insecta; order Orthoptera; family Gryllidae; genus Acheta; species Acheta domesticus. The sequence continues at coordinate 24,748,563 of JAHLJT010005437.1, read as the reverse complement.
GTGGAAATTACAAACCCTCTCCGTATATATGCCTACGGAATAAAAAATGAAAACGAAACCTATTCAGTTATCTCTACGCAGGAAACCAAAATTAAACATCAACTTCACTCTTTCTGCAGTAAGATCACTGCAGATATGTGCTCACTAATGTTAGCATTCAAATTGGCTAACCAAACAAACCGCAGCCATTTATAATTTACATAAAATCTCCCGGTATCATACACACTATATCTAAAGAAATCTCAAAACTGAAATGGCTATTAACATACAAGAATTATACTACAACATCACCAAATCAGGGAAATCCATCACAATAGAAACGATCCAAACAGAAGAAACAATAGATGACCACAGTATATGCCCCGACAATGATAGGGCAGTTGGAGACTCAAACAGTGTATTAACCATATCCAACACAATTGACGATTTAAGGACATATATTAACAAAATATCTTTTGAAAATGGGACAAGATATGGAGAGATCAAAAAGCCAGTATCCTTCATAAGAAAATCGAGCATGTCAACAACCTTAAACTCAACAGCAAATTAAGCAGGAGAGAGCAAGTCATCATATCAAGAATAAGAACAGGCCACTGTAAACTAAGCCACCTTCATCTGTTAACTAAGAATACTCCTCCCATCTGCCCTATCTGCAGCATCCCAAACACCATACAACACCTAATTGTCGAATGCCCCCAATTCTCACAAGAAAGACAAAAATATCTGCAAGGAACGAACTTCGATTCAATCCTTGACTCCCCTACATACCAAAAAAAAATTATAGAATTTTGCAAATATACCAAACTTTCTGATGAAATATAAATGGAATAGTGTATACAACAAGGAGCAATCAATATATATGCAAATATGGGTGTACACTTATGTATACGTGCTTAGCGTAACAATATTTAAATATATGTACATATTGAAGTTTGCAAACTGTTCAACATAATATGTTTTATATCTTGGTGATGCAATACATTATCTGCCGAGTGAACAAGTCTATTTACCAAATAAATATGTTAAGAGTCCAAATAAGAGTATGTGTATTAAAAGTAATAAATGCACCAAATCTCAAGGAATTCCAACCCAGGAAAAGTCTATTATGGGAAGTACGTACAATGAAACAAAAAGAAACCAATAACACAACAAATAATGAAAACCCTTTTCACTGCACCAGAAGGTGCTATTGCATTTATGTATTTTGTATTGCATTTTTTGTTTTCGTGGTATATTTTCTATTGTATAATTTTGTGTTGTATCCTCATTGAATTTTCTGGAATCTAAACTGTATATACAACAAACTGTGTATCCTTGTATTACAATGTAAACAATTGTAACCTTATACCTGTCGCTAATGACCATGTTGTTGATGCGACAATAAATAAATAAATTTAAAAAAATGTAACCTGGAAGGTAGGCTGTAACCTTCCTCGCCAGAGGCAATGTTGCTGCGCAGCGCTGCCCCCCCCGTGCGCCATGCATCAGCTTTCGAATGACGCGAATGCGCCATTTCAGGCCAATGACTTATTTTTCTCTCCGATACTCATGATATGAATAGATTTAATGAGGCAATCTGTGTTGGGAACCATAAACGCACGGCAGAAGCGCTCAGGTGGTACGACGCTCTACCCCCTTCAATTCCCCCCATCCCCCCTACCCCCCATCCGAGTTTGGAATATAGTAGGAGTCCGAGTTTGGAATACAGTAGGGTAGATTAAGTCACTGAAAAAGGTGCTGCTATTGACAGGCACTAGATAACCAATATCGACGTCATCGTGTGCCTCTCAAACTTCAAGCACATTGACGTCCTGTAGTCCTGACGTCCCATGAGAAATGTACAGAAACAACTTCATGCAAATTCATGCGAGTAAGGATAGATATAACATTTGGTTAAGGTTTAATAAGAAAACTTTGAACATGAAAGACACATATATATATTATATATATATATATATATATATATATATATATATTGTGACCGTACTTACCTTTGCTGGCTCACGGTTACACATATCATAAAATTTTTTTATGTGTGGGTACAGGAGTTCTTTAAGGGGGTTACTTTAATCTACAGTATCTGGATTCAAAGGCCTACTATCATATAAACAGAATTTATTAGAACAAAAGAACAATAAGACATCATTACATTATCAACATAGCTTGCATCATTGCTTTGATCATAATTCTATGGTTCATTCTGTACATCTCTAACCTTCCCACCATTACATTATCATTCCCGCTTATGCAACTTCCAACCCTTTGGAAAAACTACGTGCCATTCATATGCTACTACGCACATCATTACTTTCAACGCTACACAGTGAGCATCCTGAACTGGCGTTTCATTTAATTTTCCTTCTATTTGTTCACAATTAGAATTACTTATCTGATCGTTACGATCGTCGATTTCTACGTGACGCGTTGCTGCCCGTTCCGCCTGAGGCCGGGAGGTAACCTTGATACCCGCGATGCTCCGTCTGCCCACGTGTCACCGCAGCCCGTTTCCAATCCACCGGCGTCGCCTTCCCACGGTTTCTTTCTTCACACGATGACTTTAATCGTATCAGCTCAGCAGCTCCACCGCATAATCACACATCAGCACAGCCGCACCAACTATCATTAACCCGCATCGCCCACGTGTCCGTGCACTGCTCCCCTTTTTTATTAAACTTCGTAATTATTCTCTCTTAAATAAGTTCACCACAATCCTTACACTCGCTTATTGCACAGTTCATCACAATTTTTCTTTCTTAAATACCTGTTGTCCCGATTACACTGGATTTCTTGTACATCAAAGCATCGCTCTCTAACCACCATTGCATACCGTCCTCACGCCATCTGCTCAACCGCCAACTGTCGCTTTTGCGCGGTCAGACCGATCAGTTCCCACTACCCCGTGCGCTCGTTCACGACTCTGTCGATCCGTTCCGCCGCGGTTCCTCACTCTGCGCGCTACTTTTGAATGTGGTGGAGCGCCTATTCTTTGTGTTTTGACCAATACGGTCAAATAACCCCCCACGTTATCAAGATTTTTTTTTACACAGTGAAAAATAATCTTCTAATCCATTGCTTCCAGGGTTCTCCTTTAGTTTTGATCTTGTCCCTCATGGTATGCCTTCAAGTTGTAAAAGTTGTATTGTTCGACTGTTTCTCCCCGCTCATTCATTAGTTCCGCCACATTTGGAGCTTTAATTGCCTTTATCTCATATGGTCCTTCATAAAGGAGGAAAAACTTCGAATAAGTTTTTAGTTTGGGATTTGACACTCTAGGTACCCTAACCAACACCTTTTGTCCCACCTTGAATTCGTATGGCGTTTTCTTCATTTTTTGCTAGTCGTACTTCGCTCATTTTGACTAAATTCTCGCGGACTGTTTCCTGTGATGGCTCCTGCGGTCTTTGGAATACCTCTTCTCTGTCAAGTGCGTATAAGACGTGGGGTGGTCTACGTCCAAAATGTGCCTCGTACGGTGTAATACCCGTGCTATCGTGTGGAATGGACGGCAACCACCTATTAATCTCCGGTATTAGCTCTCCCCATCTGTCGTGCTGCTCGTGGCAATATGTTCTGAACATTCTAGATAATTCCCTCATGACCCGTTCCGCCGGATTTGATTGTGGATGTCGGATTGACGTAAATACTGGTTTTGTTCCAAGTCCCATCAATGTTTGCTGCCACTGTCGGCTGGTAAACATGGTTCCATGATCTGACAGTATTCTTTGGTATGGTCCTGCTACGTCAAAAAATATCTTTAACTTCCTCAGACAAGTTTGAGCATTCGTTCTCTTTATGGGGTAAATTTGGACGAATTTCGAAAATACGTCAATAGTTACAAATATGTGCTGGTTTCCATTTCTGGTTTTCGGCAGTGGTCCGTAATATCCACGGCTGCTATGTCATTTTTCCCAAGCGGAATTATTGATTGCATGGGTCCTGCAAAGCTCTTGTTTGGGTACTTCGCCTTCTGACATAAGTTGCATTGACTCACGACCTTTCTAATTTGCCGGGCCATTCCCCTCCAGTAACATAGTTCTTGTATTACCTTCGTAATTTTCTCCGCTCCGAAATGTGCCATGGACGTATGAACATGCTTAATCAATTGCTCCGTGATACTCTTAGGTATCCACAACCTAAATATTTCTGCGTTTCTTGTCACTCTCCTGGTCACCACTCCCTGGATTAACTTCCATTCATCTTGCTTCTCCTCCATTTCCTCGTAATCCGGGTCTTCCCGTGACATTCTCCCCTCTTTGTAAGACTTTACCTTACTAATGTCAGGATCTTGTTCCTGTAGCGCAATTAGGTCTTCCCAATCGACTAGCGGCGCGTCCGTCACTCCAAGATCTATCGCTGCCACTTGAAACTGCCTTTCGTTAGCGTAAGCCTCGTTTCCCTTGGGAGTCTTCCTGCTTAGTAGGTCGGGTAAGTAGTTTAACTCCCCTTTACAGTGTTCTACATCAAATGAAAATTGCTGCAGATACAAGGTCCATCTATACAATCGATCATTCTGTGTATGGCATCTGTTCAAAAACGTCAGGGCCTTATGATCTGTGCGCACAATGAAGTGCCTACCCATCAAATAGGGTCTTAATTTGGTAATAGCCCATACAATAGCCCCCGCTTCTTTTTCAGTCGTGGTGTACCGAATCTCTGGGCCTTTGAGCACCCGACTAATGATTGCGATGATTTTCTCTCTTCCTTCCACCTCCTGATACAGTACGGCCCCCATTCCGAAGTCGCTACTGTCAGTTTGTAGTATGCACGTTTTGCTAAAGTCAGGGTGTGCTACCACACAATGCCTGTAAAACATGGCCTTGATTTCATTAAATGCCTCCTCATGGGAATCATCCCACTTCCATCTCTTCCCTTTTTGCAACAGCCTATAAAACGGTGACATTATCATAGCGAAGTTAGGGCAGAACCGAGCATAATAATTACAAGTGCCAATCAGCCGCCGAACTTGTCTGACATTCTTGGGCGCCGGAATTTGTTGTATCTCCCGAATCGTGTCCTGCTTCATACCAATGCCCTCTGTCGTGATCTCGTACCCCAGAAAATGGATAGTCCTCGTAGCCCATCTCGACTTCTTGATGTTCAACACCAAATTGTTTTCCTTCAGTATGCCGAACAACTCTCGTAAATCTCGAAGATGCTCGGAAATGGATTTGGATTTAATCACAACATCATCAACGTAAACTGTCACTCTGTCCTGTAGTCGACCCCCTATTATCCTGTCAATGCACTGAACCAGTGCTGCCCCGCTGTTTCGCAGACCAAATGGTACTCTTCTGAAGACGTAGCATATTCCTTCCACCATGAATCCCGTGTACTGTTGGTCTTCCTCAGCGATTTTCATTTGCCAATAGGCCCTACTGAAGTCCGTGCACGAGAACACCTCGCACCCTCCGAATCCTCTCAGAATTCCCTCCACTTCCGGAGGAGCGTCTCGGTATGGCAAGGTCACAGCATTCAGTCTTCTCGCGTCTAAGCAAATCCGAAGTCCTCCGTCCTTCTTCTTAACGATGACTATCGGACTGGTGTAAGATGTGGACGCCCTCTTTATGATCCCTTCTTCCGTCATCTCTCTGATCAATTCCGCTACTTCTTTTCGATAGGCTGCAGGTATGGGATAGTTCCTCTCCCTGAATGGTGTATAGTCTGTTAATTGTATCCTAAATTCGTACTCCTTAATAGGTTCACCGTTTTTCATAAATATTTTCTTGTTCTCTAATAGCAATTCCTTCAACTCGATTTTACCCCTATCATCCAACATCTCAGCTCCGTCAGCCTGTTGCTCTATCCACTCCTCCACGCTTTCACCACTTATTACTCCCGCGCTAATATTGTATTCTTCGTCCTCCTCGCCTCCTGTATCAATCCACATCTCGTCTCCGTTTACAATGATGTGCCCCTTTTCGAGATTTATGACAGCCCGATTGTTCGCCAGGAAATCCATCCCCAATATAACCGGATACAACAAATGCCTCACCACCAGCGCAACCATCTCGTACATATACCCACCAATACATACTTCTAACATCACTTGTTTCGTAATGGGGCTTGACCTCTTCTGGGTGGCCCCAATTACATACGACCTCGTCATCGGTAATGCCGCCACATGTTTTCCCGTCGCCACTAACCTCTCATAATAATCCTCCGAAATCGCGCTCGCCACACATCCTGTGTCAACCAATGCTTCCACTTCTTCACCTAAGCATGATATCATGACGGTTGGACATTTCCGACGAATCTTCTGGCTGCTTTTTCTTTTGATCCAGGGCTCATCCTCGTAATCGACCACTTGAAATGACTTGATGGAAACCTCGTTGCTTACTCCGTGATTGTTCGTGTTGGGGTCTCCCGTCAACACGAACTCCCTTCGTTTAAATTTGGGTTGTAACCCGTCCCGCTGGTATTTGGTCTCATTTCGTTACCACGTGAACCTTCTCCTCCGTTTCCTCCATTAGGTTGTCTCGACCGCTCGCCGTTCCTTCGACTTTCGCTCTCCTGCTGCCTATCATATCCTCTTTGGTTTTCTCCACCCCTCTGATCACCCCAAACTCTAGCGCTTTGCTTTCCTCCCCTCTCTTGCTCTTGAGCGCCCCTCACCATCATTGCATTTACATTCACTTCATTTCTGTTTTTCGGTGCATTAGCGAACGTCAGATCGAAGCTCCCTAATGCGTCTTGAAACTTCTCTAAATCTGTATGACACGCGCTCCTAAGCAAATTCTGGGTAGTTGTTGGAAATTGTCTGATTAGGATGCACATGATTTCTTGATCGCTCATGGGTGGCGATAACGATCGGAAATCCATGATGCGCCTAGCCGCGTAATCTCTCATTCCGCCCCCACCTGATGGCTTGTACATACTGTTCATGAGACCCATCTTAAAATTTAGCTGGATATCCTCGCTCCAATATCTTCGAAAAAACATCTGCTTAAACTCCGTTACAGTATTTGGAAATGGTGTGATGGTGTCTGCCCAGGTCCTCGCGTTATCCTGCAGCATCTGGTATATTACCTGCGTCTTACTCTTCTCAGGGAGACAACTAACCGCTAGGTATCGCTCCACAGCTCTCATGAACGAGTATGGATTCTCTTTTACGTCGCCCGAAAATTTTAATGAGGATGGTATTGCTATATTAACTGGGCCCCCTCCCACATTTGGCGCCGTCTTAACCTCTTTTAATTCTTGAACTTCTATTTGCAATTCCGCGATGTCGTCCTCACATTTCCGAACGTCCTTCTGCACTTCCTTTCTACAGGCTGCCACCGACTCCTTCAATTCTACCTTCGTGTCTGCGAACTCCCTCTTGCAGTTTTCTATCTTCCGTTCCATCCCTTGTGATACTCCCTTCACTTGCACATGCAGTGACTCGATGGCTTTATCCTGTGCCTCAATCCGTCCTTCCATCTTTGTGGTAATGTTTCGACTAAGTTCACTGCATATCTCTTGAACTCGCCCGTCTATTCTTTGTTCCCATGACTCGAACTTCTCCACTATAACCTGGTATTGTTCTTGTATTTGTCTCACTTGCTCTTGTTTATGTTCCTTCAGTTCATCAATGATTTTCTTTCGCTCCTCAACCATTCTCCTTTGGGCCCGTTCTTCCTGCTTCTCTAGCTCCTCAACCATTCTTCTTTGTGCCCTTTCTTCCTGTCTCTCTAGTTCCTCAACCATTCTTCTATGTGCCCGTTCTTCGAGCTTCTCTTGTCCTGCCATGATTTGATGAAGCATGCTCAGTAAGTCCTCTGTTCCGTTTCTCTTCACCATTCCCAGATTTGGTGTCGACGCACTCGCCCCCGATAACTCCATTCTGGCTCTATCCGAATCTTCTAGTAACGACTCATCCCATTTACCTCCATCATCCTCATCATAATGATCTCTGTCCTCGCGCTTCTCTTCCTCTCCCATCATCGTGCCCGTTTGCTTTTCCATTATGCCCCCAAATTGCACCCTACTACACCTATTTCTGACTAATCGCCCTCCTACACGCTTGATTCCACCCAAAATCTATTGCCCAACTTCAGAATGCTCACAGAGGCGTACATCGAATACTACAAATTACTTCACTTCACACCAACGGCATCCTAATTACTCTCAAAAATGACCCTAACACAATCTGAATTGCTTTGAATTAGATGTGAGTGATGCCGCATATATTACGATCCTATACATAACTCATCAAGAACACATACAAGAAAAAAAAACACACATCAAACAAATTATTGACCTCCGTCATCCACCTGGGAACAATTCACAAACAAAATGCACTCAAGCTCAAAACACCTAGAAATACACACAAAATAATTAAATGTAATTACACTGACATCTGTAACAAAATTCACATTGACATAATTCAACTGAATTCAAAATATTCATTAGATTATCATTGAATCAGTCTCAGATAGTCTTCCTGCACATTACTGAATGCAACTTATTTTTTTTTTTCATCCACCTAAATAAAAAAAATCTCGATAAATCTTATTCAGTTGCAACTACTTGAATTGTAATGTTCATCAAATAATTAATGCTACTATGTCTTCAAAATAGCTCATAACTTCACAATATTCATTTACACACACGTCCAATCAGCGCTTCAAAATGCACTGGGCAGCACCTAAAACCCAAATTTACATTCTAACATGAAGGGTTTTGTTCCTAATGTATTGCTCATTGAACTCAATGAATACACCTACTGTAATAATACTTCAGAAATCATACCCTAACACACTGTGTTTATTTAGATACACATTGTAAGGACTCTTCAACAAAATTATACCCTGATAATTACACTCATGTACACACTCACTGTAATACCACTTTCCAATAATTATGCCCTAACATATTATTCATTGCCACATATACATTATGATCTTGTTTCATAAAAATTATCCTTGTATTGTATGATGATATACACATAGGAATGCCTTACAATAATTACCCTGGTATTTACACTGAATTCAGCGCCTTTTTACTGGCCACGTTATAACAATCTTAAAAAGAAAACTACATTCCAATATCTGCACTACCTTAAAACACATTAATTAAAATTCCCATCTATTTGTTATTTAAACTCAATAGTCATCAAAATGTTTTCTAAATTGTAAATGAATTATTTCAAACAACACCTTGACACAGAGATTTGCACTTAATGTTCATCAAAATGTTTTCTAAATTGTAAATGAATTATTTCAAACAACACCTTGACACAGAAATTGGCACTTAATACTTATCAAGATATTTTCTGGATTGCAAAGGAATTAATTTACACAACACCTTGGCATATGAAATTGGCACTTAATACTCATCAAAATTTCTTCTAAATTGTAAATGAATTATTTCACACAACACCTTGGCAAATGAAATTAAACTAAGCATTCATCAAATTCTCTTCTAAATTGTAAATGAATTATTTCAAACAACACCTTGGCAAATGAAATTAAACTAAGCATTCATCAAATTCTCTTCTAAATTGTAAATGAATTATTTCAAACAACACCTTGGCAAATGAAATTAAACTAAGCATTCATCAAATTCTCTTCTAAATTGTAAATGAATTATTTCAAACAACACCTTGACACAGAAATTGGCACTTAATACTTATCAAGATATTTTCTGGATTGCAAAGGAATTAATTTACACAACACCTTGGCATATGAAATTGGCACTTAATACTCATCAAAATTTCTTCTAAATTGTAAATGAATTATTTCACACAACACCTTGGCAAATGAAATTAAACTAAGCATTCATCAAATTCTCTTCTAAATTGTAAATGAATTATTTCAAACAACACTTCACTGATTCCACTGCAATATGTTAGAGAATATTGATATATTTAATGCACTTAAACTCTCTTTGAAATATTTAAAACTGGAATGCTGACATTATCAAGAAATTTACACTGTCTTCTGCCTTTTCCAGTCATGCAACTAATTCAGATACCTGCTGATTAAAGTATGCACTTATGGGGATTGAATTTTGTTCAAATCTAATTGCAAATTACCAATCTTTCCCTGTCCCTGAATTTCGGGCGCCAATAATATGTGACCGTACTTACCTCTGCTGGCTCACGGTTACACATATCATAAAATTTTTTTATGTGTGGGTACAGGAGTTCTTTAAGGGGGTTACTTTAATCTACAGTATCTGGATTCAAAGGCCTACTATCATATAAACAGAATTTATTAGAACAAAAGAACAATAAGACATCATTACATTATCAACATAGCTTGCATCATTGCTTTGATCATAATTCTATGGTTCATTCTGTACATCTCTAACCTTCCCACCATTACATTATCATTCCCGCTTATGCAACTTCCAACCCTTTGGAAAAACTACGTGCCATTCATATGCTACTACGCACATCATTACTTTCAACGCTACACAGTGAGCATCCTGAACTGGCGTTTCATTTAATTTTCCTTCTATTTGTTCACAATTAGAATTACTTATCTGATCGTTACGATCGTCGATTTCTACGTGACGCGTTGCTGCCCGTTCCGCCTGAGGCCGGGAGGTAACCTTGATACCCGCGATGCTCCGTCTGCCCACGTGTCACCGCAGCCCGTTTCCAATCCACCGGCGTCGCCTTCCCACGGTTTCTTTCTTCACACGATGACTTTAATCGTATCAGCTCAGCAGCTCCACCGCATAATCACACATCAGCACAGCCGCACCAACTATCATTAACCCGCATCGCCCACGTGTCCGTGCACTGCTCCCCTTTTTTATTAAATTTCGTAATTATTCTCTCTTAAATAAGTTCACCACAATCCTTACACTCGCTTATTGCACAGTTCATCACAATTTTTCTTTCTTAAATACCTGTTGTCCCGATTACACTGGATTTCTTGTACATCAAAGCATCGCTCTCTAACCACCATTGCATACCGTCCTCACGCCATCTGCTCAACCGCCAACTGTCGCTTTTGCGCGGTCAGACCGATCAGTTCCCACTACCCCGTGCGCTCGTTCACGACTCTGTCGATCCGTTCCGCCGCGGTTCCTCACTCTGCGCGCTACTTTTGAATGTGGTGGAGCGCCTATTCTTTGTGTTTTGACCAATACGGTCAAAATATATATATATATAATTGCAATATGCAAATTCACGCGTGGATTTGTATGAAATTGTCTTTGATATTAAAAGACATTTCGTGTCCGATGGATTAGGATTCTCACACAAACGGTCATTGGCGCTCCTGCACCATGTTGTCGCTTCCTTCGCGCCCATCTCCGGTGCCCCCACTCTCCGCGAGGGCGCGATAGAAGCTAACGGAGGAAGAGCCACCCTTCGCCGCTACCGCCCCCGGCGCGCGCGCCCGCACCCACCCTAGAGTTTCTTTGCCGCCCCTTCCAAGAAATGGGCCCATTCACCAATCTAGGCAGCGTCCATTAATGATTTGAAGTTAATAACAAACTATCGAGCATTTAATGATCAATAATTATCACGAGTTAAATTTGTCTGTAACGTTACGTGTATATATATATATATATATATGTATATATATATATATATATATATATATATATATATATATATATATATATATATTAGGGTGGGCGCGGCCCGACCGCTTTCCGAGGCACTTGGGCCCCTCGTCGTTTTGTGCGCGGCGCCTTCAAATGTTCAATAAAGCAGCAATAGTTTTCTGTTCATTTTTATAGCAGATGAATAAAACAAGGCAAAGCTTTGGGAAAAGCCCAAATTCTAGGTTCATTACACGGAACGAGAATAAGACGGAGAAGTTCATCTATTACAAATACACCAAGTGTTCAGTTACAACTGAAGTTACTAATACCCACGGTCGCCAGCCTCAATGTTACGTGAAAAACGATTTATAATTAATACTTAATAAAGGAAGAGGTGGCGAAATCAACTTTAATTGATTAATAGGATAGATCGTGCGTCTAATTGGAATGCGGAGTTAACATAAAACATAGGATCGTATAGGACTTCGTATGAAGGAACAAACTTGCAGATAAGGAAAAATACAACTTGTACTCTCACGGACTAACCTTCTAGGTGCCTACAAAGAACCAAGTTATTTCGAAAGAATAAATATTACAATTTAATACCAAAGTAAGGCCGACTCTTTTACATACAATAATTACAATAACAAATATGATATTCAGTTCTTGAGGTCTCAGCCTGCATATAAGAAGTTGTACATGAAGCACAAACTACATTTTGTATTAACAATTCTTGACGTGTAAAACACCACTTCAGATGACGAACAAAACCTTATATGATTAATACAAAGTTACAAGGATACAAAATTGTCAGGGCAATGTCTCTCATACACCTTCTTTAAACATTAAACAAGAATTAAATGCTACGCTGTGGATAAGAAAAGGTTACGAGCGCCAAAGCTCTGCATGAATACAATAGCTAGTTAAAAACTATTAAAACAACAATTATTGATTATGGCATTTGTGTACGTTTAGATTCGAACGCATCAATAATACCATTTCGAAATATGCTCTGTTGCAACAGTACCAATAGTGTGAGCTGTGATAATTTCTCACAATGAGTGACAATAATAAAAACAAATTCGTCTTTGCCGAATACTCATCTAACTGGGACCAATTGCTCATGCAATTACGGGTCCATGACATGCTCGTAACAATGAACCACCCAACGCGCTGTTAGTAAAGCGACACTAGTCTGGTACGGGTTCGGTGCAGTCGGGTGCCCGCCGAAACGACGAGACACAAAATATTAATAAAATCTGCAACAATTAACAGATAAATTACAAAAACAATATTATATAAAGCGGCGAGCCTTGAATCAACAAAAGCAGCCAAACAAGCTGAGGAAAATAATAATGCATAAATCACAGGGTGCAGCCACAGGAGGCAACACTCACAAATACCAAAATAGAGCGTAATTACAAAATAACCTTGTTTGAGAAAGCATTATAACAATAAAAGTGCGTATAGACCATTTGAAACAAATGCAATACAGATCCACAATAAATGCTGTCATAAACAATTTACCCAGGACTAAACCTAATATTAAGGCCAGTTTAGCACCTGTCAAAAGAAAGTTTATCCAAGAACTGAAACAGCTATTCCACACGTCACTGGGTAGAAAAAAACTAGTGGTGCTAGAGAATGGCACAGACTATCCCGTATTTGTTTTCTATTTCCTTGGGTCTGGGCTAGCTATTCGGAGTTGCCACATACACTTGCCAGTTGCCATTTATTGCCGCCCAAATTACATTTCTTTGACATTTTCTTAATTTTTCGCTTTCCTAACAGGAGAAAACGAATATTATTTTAAGAATATTAAAGAACAGTTATATTTCATTATAAATTGCAATTTTCTTTGAAAAATTTAGAGCCGTATTTAAGGAAATGGGTTAAGCGCTATTGTAAATGCGAAATTAGAAGATTTTTTTTCACAAAAATGTTTTTGAGTTTTCAAAAAACTTCATTTGAAGTCATTTGAAGCACCTACACGAACAAATTCAATAATGTTTACAAATTGCTGGAAATGTGCATTTTAATGGTGTGAGAGATCTTCCAAAAAAAACACATTTGTGTAATTTTTGACAAAACAAAAAATACCCCGAATTGGACTTTACGTCATATTAAAGTGTGCAATTAGCACTATCAGTTCAAAAAGTTTGAAGAAAAAATTTGGTCTATTTTTTAAAAAAGGCGCTTGAGCGTTTCTGAAAATACAGAATTTTGAGCTACTTTTCTCAGATAACGGTTGGGTTTTCAACAAATTTTCCTTATTTACAGCACATATTGTAGCGGTACGCTATTTTTAATATTTTTTAAATTTCACAAATAACTGTCGATGCGAGGCGTCCACCTCCCGCCGCCGCCAGCCGGGTCGGCGCGCCCCCTCCGCTAATGAAAGGGATGACAGCACGCGCCCCTCTAAAGTTTATGGCCATCGTCCGCGAGTCGACCCTCATCCCGTCACGCACCCGGGCGCCGAAGAAGAGATTAGAGACGTGTGCCGATCCCGCCGTTCCGGGTATCATGCGCACTGAGTACCCAGGCCGTCCTTCGCAGCTTTCTCCGGGGGTCCCAACGGACATTCCGCGTACCCTTTACTGACCTACTTCCGAAGTCAGACGGAGAGCGTTTTCCAGACAGAGATAGGGCTACGGAAAATTCCTAGAATCACCGGACCTGATTGGCCGAGGACAAAATTACGGCGTAGTAGCACTTAGCCAATCAGGGGCAAAATTCCGTGGGGTGGGAGCGATTTTGGGGCACTTTTGAATTTTCGGGGTGGCGGAACGAGGACACCTCCACGCTAGCGGCGTAGGGGAGAAGATCACTTTTTCTTGTTCGATTGAGCTGGGGGGGGCGAGCGCCGCGGAGCGAGTAACAGCTCCGGCGCCGCGTTCGAACACTACGTTTACTCGACTTGTCTTGGGTGGCGAGCGCCGCGGAGTAAGTGATAGCTCCGGCGCCGCGTTCGAGGGAGAATTATTATTTTGGGACTTAGTTCGTGGACTCTGAGCTCTGCCGTGGGCAGTGACCGGTGACTAGTTTTCTCCGAGATTCGTGACCGTGAAAACTCCAGAGATCTTTCCGTAAGAACTGCTGATTTGTGTGAACGGAATTCGCGATCATTCACGATCCGGGCCAGCTGACCGTCGCCGTCGCCGCCGCCGCCGTCACCGCCGCAGCCGCTGTCGCCGCCGCCGCTCCTTTGGTAGCTATTGTGGAAGGACGTTTCTCGGCCTGGCAGGGCCATCTCAGCCGCCGACCCAGACGGAGAGAAGCCGACGCTGCCGCCGCCGCCGCCGAGGGCCGCCTACACGCCGCCCCATTCAGGCATAAACTTCGGTCAACGACCGCCAAAGAACTATTGTGCATTGCTGTGCCGCGCTTAGGCACTTGTTTCCTCATTATTGTCAGCCAGAAGGCGAATGGCCTAGAGTTTGTTGGGGCCTGTAAAGGAATTTGATTGTAATTCTCGTTCTTTACTTTTTTTTTAGATTTAAGTTTTATCTCATTTTTTCTTTCGTTTCTAACTGAGCTCATCAGGTAGGGCCTTTCTTAACTCTTTGAATCACTGTAACTTCCCCGGCCTATTATTAGGCGGGAATAAACCTTTTTATTTGCTTTACCAACCACTGAATTGTTTCTGTAGTTAGCAAACGCCTTACGACTCCTTCCATCCGAGTTAGATTCTAAGCAGGTGACAAAGTTGGCCGACTGAGCTAGGCCCGGGCCGCCCTCGTTGACTTCGGCGCACACCCACGCCGCCGGAGCTCGACGCTGTGGTTGACGATCGACGCCACCGTGTGGCTCGATAACGAACCTTGGGTGTGACAATATGCTAACAAACATAATAATGTACACAAATCGCAGTTAATGTAAATATTAATAACGTGAGAGACAAGTAAAAAAATTACATTTTCGTAATTAAAAAAATGAATATAGCAGAATGGCGTTTATGTCATTTCATAGAGTACATTAGGCACTATCCTTATCAAATGTTTAAAGAAAAAATTTGGAGCCGTTTTTTTGAGAAACTGTTGTTTTTGTATATTTTTAAATTGCACATATTGCAGTGAAAACTACTGAAATTTTCAAAAAAATGTACAGGATGTTAACGAAAGAATTGCTATGGAGAGCAAAATTTATTTGAAGAAAAAAAGCTCTATTTAATTTTGTAGTTGTTGGAAGCGGGCGAAAAAATTTCAAACTTTGGCAATTTTCGAAAATTCATAGTTAACCGTGAAAATGGGATCTATGCCACCTGAAGTGTATTTTACTCTATTCTTGCAAGAAATTAAAAGAAAAAATTTGAAGTAGAAAAAATTTGAAGACAATTTTTGAAATGTCCCGGGGGTTCATTTACCACCAAATTTTATGGAATCTTATTCAAAATCTCAAAGCTTTGAGGTGAGCCAGATCGACCGGGATTTCTTCAATTTGAAAAAATCCTACATATGCTTTAGGCGCTAGTAGTATTCACAGACGGACGGACGGACGGTCGGACGTTTTGCTTTCTAATGGATTTCGGTGTCAAGGACCCACAAAAGAAGCATTTACACCTCGTGTTAGGAAATTTTTTTCTCTTAACTTAGCAACTGGTTTAATCCATTTTTTCGTTATCAGTGCCCAGCAATAAATTTTTTTGCCGAAAATCAGCTTTTTTCCCCGCATTACATAACTTTCTCTATAGTACGTATATTACTCCGTATATACGTATGTATACGAGAAAGTAAAAAATCAATAAATAAAATAAAAATAATAATACATTAGAGACCTCGAGTTTAACGACCTGACAAAATCGGGCACGATGTAACAGTACAAAAACGTATGTACTGAGAAAGTCACTCAAATACTACTCAAAGTTACAGAGATTGGCGAAAACGGCGGAGCGCGCTGAGCGACCAATTACATTTCAAGTCAAGAGCGATCTGCGCTGGCAGCGATAGATGATACAAGTTACATGAAAAACCGTGATTTGCGTGGGGTTACAAGCATAGGCGATCTGCTCTCTACCATCTGCGCTGTTTTGGCGCCGGCGCCTTGGCCTTTTTATTGATTCGTAACGGTGCTCCAAGCAGTGACGTCGAGATAGGGGTCTGGTCTCGATTGACCAGAGAGCTCCCTATGAGCGAATTATCACTGAGACCATAAATAAGTTAGCACACAACGTCAACATATGTATCACAAAAGTGTCCTTTAACACATAGTTCTACAATTATTTACAAATGGAATAGCAAACTAGTGGTGCTACAGAATGGCTCAGACTTTCCCGTAATAATTTTCTATTTCCTTCAGTGTCGGCTAGCTTTTCCGAATTACCACATTATTGTGCCAGCTGCCATCTATTGCCACCCAAAGTACATTTTTGTGGCATTTTCTTAATTTTTCGGTTTCCTGATGCTACAACGGAAATATTAATTTTAAAATATTAAAAAACAGTAAAACATCGTTCTAAATGGTAATTTTCTTTGAAACATTTGGAGCCCTTGTAAAAAAAACGACGTTTAAGCACTACTAAAAATGCGAAATTTGAAGCTCTTTTTCACAGAAAACTTTTGTTTTCGAAAAACTTTATTTGAAGTTATTTGAAGTGCTTTCACTCACAAATATAATGTTTACAAATTGCTGGTAATGTGAATATTAAAGATGTGAGAGATCCTTTAATTAAATAAGTTATTGATTCTGAGATGATATTCGTACTTTTACACCTGGCTCCACCAGGAAAAAATGTCACGAACCGCCACTGGTGGCTAGTATAATAATATTCACAATGTCTTCAGTATGTTCGGGATATAACTGTAAAAATAGGAGTCATGAAACAAATATAGGTTTTTTTCAATTAGCCACCATATTTGTGATCTGTTTGTTTGCTTCTTATTGCAATAACATTCACTTTCAGGCGTTGTGCTAACCATAATACTATCCTTTCAACAACTTCCTTTCTTATGACAATAACCGATGCAGAAAGCAACGTGTTTTTAAAATTTTTTCAATTCGTTATACTTACATATTCTGATTTCGTTTTCAAATGATTGGTTTTTGGTCGTGAAACACAGTAAGAGGATGTACGTATATTACGCACGGAATAGTAGAATACTCTATTTCTCCAGAGGGCGCTGCTTTGAGGGCAAAAATCATGGCTTCAATTTGCGGCAAAGATGGAGCCGCTTTACTCACTCTATGTAGTATATTCTAGTTGGTTGATGGCTCCGCACGGTTCACTTAACCTCACAGCTGAAAGTGTCGAAAAGCCGCCCCGACCTAAGAATCGTGGCGATGACGTCATCGGAGAGGACAGGACGGCTCGTCGGGGTCTCCGGCGGTTCTTTCCTTCCGCGCGCAGAGGAAGGAGCGGATCGTCCCGTTGCGACGGCGACGGCGCTCCCTCACAGGCGGCACTGGCGCAGAGAGCAGGGGCCACAAATTCCCTTCCGCGCTGTACCGACCCAGCAAGCCCTGGGCTTAGGAAGACGTGTAATCATTGTCGCAATGAAACCCACGTGCTTATCTACCAAAGCACCGGCTTAAATGGCTCAGGGTAACAAGTGATGCCACTGCAGCGCCTCTGACCGAAAGGTCCTTGGGTTCGAGTCCCGACGGTGGCAAGATTTCCGATATTAGCTTCATAGCTGGTAGAGTTCACAGTGGAGTCGCGTTCAGTCACTGTCTGGAGAAGACTTCTAGTGGCCGTCTGCTCTCATCAGTAGTTTTCCATGGTTTCTCAGATCATCACCAGGCAAATGTCGGAACGGTACCTTAAAAAAAGAAATCCGGACTCTTCGAGAACTTTCCTTCCACTTCCTTGTCCTATCCACACTTGACATACCCACTTACACTTATATGCATTACATTACCACAAATGCCAGGAGACCAGTCGAAGCTTAGAGTTTGTCCCGGCTGGGGCGCTGCCCCGCTGGTGCTAAATTCGTGTTGGAAAAAACCCGCAAGTCGACGGGTAGGTTCGCGCCGGATCTCACCATCCAGTGAGGGAAAATCATCGCCGCCTTCTGCGATAAAGCGTGCGCTATACTTACTGGACTGTTGACCTGGGCAAAAGACGCGCCCGCATTCACTAATCTATCAATCTATGCATGAGGTTGGATTGATTGCTTACTGTTCCCTCGTTCATTATACATGGTCAGTCGATAGTAGTGAAGAGGTTGCGATCTTTCACCCCCACCACAACGCGAGACACGGCGCCACCCTACACGTCTGCTCTCTGAGTTTTCTCCCTCCCGGTATCTCCCCAAAGGGGCACGCCTCGTCATGCAAGACCTAAGCTCAGAACTGTTCTCCCGATACGCGTGATAGACTATGTATGAGAATCGCATTGAATAAATTGGGAAATATAGAGCCTGTTCATTCTTGCTCAGTCCAGTCCACTAGTCCGAAACTGTATTCGGATACAGGTACCGCCAAACTACCTATTACAGATATTTTATTTCTGGAATTCAAAGCGGACTGCAGGACCAGTCTCACTCTTCTGTAATACTCCTTGCGAATTCTCTCTTTCATTGTGTCGTTCGAGATGGTCTCACATTCTTCAATGCCCAGATATTTGTAGGTTTTACCTGGCTCAAGATCTTGAATCACAGTGTGCGTATCAACTTCAATGTTCTCTGACTCAGTCATTTTGCCTCTTTTGAAGTTGACTTTTGCACACTTGTCAAGACCAATTTTCATGCAGATGTCATTGCTAAAGTCATTCACGACAGACAGCATTTGGGCGAAAATCGCTTTATTCTTAGACAACACTTTAAGATCATCCATGTAAAACAAATGTGATACTGACCTTTCATTACCATGGAGCTTGTAACCAAAGTCGGCTTGCAACAACTGTCTAGATAGTGGGATCAGACAAATGCAAACAGCAGAGGGGATTGTGAATCTCCTTGAAAAATATCCCTGTTAATATGAAGACTTCTGGTTTCTACTGCTTTCTTTCCGCTGTGTATTAGTAATCTGATACTCCACGACTTCATACAGGTCTTGCAAATTATTATTATTATTATTATTATTATTATTATTATTATTATTATTATTATTATTATTATTACATTTTCTTCGGAGTGTTGTTCTTTCTCTCCTGCAACTTCTTGCAGAATACGCTCTCGTATTGCCAATGGTACCAGGTTATTTTGCATAATTGACGCTCTTTCTAGCTAGACCCTGTTCAGTAACACGTAGATTGGGAAACTGCTGTACGAATCGCGAATGGAGGAGCTGCCTATAGCCAGTGAATTCTGTTTCACAGCGGGTCACTCTATAATAAGTGCGCAGTAGGAATTGGTTCATTTCCACATTCCATTGTATCCGCTGTCTAGGCAGTCCTGGCTGTGTTGTCGCTGAAACATTTCGAGCAGTTGACACTTGATGGTGGTTGTCTCTCTATTCGATTCGTTCTGCTTCTTCCGATGGTTCGTAGCACATGTCATCATAATGGGGCTGTCGTCTTTCCTCATCTGGAGCAACCTCATTACCAGACGAGGCCGAGTCTTCCTTATACCTAGTGGCTGCTTTTCAAAGCTTCTCTGAGTGGCGGGGTGCAAACCCGAGACCCATGTTCCCTCTTATTTCAGAATAAGGGTGAAAAAGAGGGGAAACGTCCCTGTGGATTGCGTTTTATCCGTACAGCCAGGGGTTTTTTGTTGGGGTTTTCTCCCTCAGGGAGTAGACTCCTCGTGGGTGCGACTTCTCCCTCGCTAAATCTTCGCCTGTGACCCTAGGCAGGGGCCCTTGCTGGGTACTGACAGCCGGAGGCAGCTGAGCCCAGGTTGTTTTATAGAGGTATGCTCCTCTGAAGACTCGTCCGCGCCAGGAACCGTTGGTATCCAGGGATCCTCTCGCTGATCTCCACAGAGGTCCGTTAGCATCCATATTATCTATACGGAAGGTCCCAGGGGGCATGGCAGGAACGTGAACATGGCTCGCCCCCCTTATTATTATTATTATTATTATTATTATTATTATTATTATTATTATTCCTCTAAATCACGACTTAAGATGTTATGTGTCGGCTGAATATAAAATCTACTCCAGGTTGCAACCAACTACCTAAGGAGCAGATCTAGGGACTGTCGGTGCCTCTACAATACTTTGCACAAAATGTGGGCTGTCCCAAATAAAGCTATTTCTTGCACTTCCCAGTCTTTTGGATTACCTGGGAGTTTAGACAAGTTCTTACACAAATTTTGCGGAACAAATCCCAGAGCTCCGATAACTATCGGTAAGACCTGTGCTTTTACGCCCCACATTCGGCTGATCTCGATTTCCAAACTCTTGTATTTAAGACGTTTCTCTGCCTCCTTGGTAACAACGTTTTGATCGCAAGGTACAGCAACATCCACAAGTAAACACGATTTGTTCTCCAAATCCCGGATGACTATATCCGGTTTGTTTGCTGCTATCGTGCGATCAGTTTGAATTTGTTGGTCGTACAATATCGTACACAATCCAACAGACGTCACCGGTTTCGGTGAGTGTTCGTACCACTTGGGGCATGTGTTCAGAAACTTCGAGGGCGGTACAGATCTGCCAGTGGAGGTAGCTACACACCCTGTTGTGTCTTTTCAAGTATTCGGTCTTTGCTAGGATTGGACAAGCTGAGACAATATGATCGATGGTTTCTACGTGTTCCTGACAAATGCGGCATTTATCATCTTGGGAATTTTGAGAACCGCTTTATCATAATGTCGTGTTCTCAACGCCTGATCTTGGGCAGCTATTACAAGTGCTTCCGATTCTGGCTTCATTCTTCTCCTTTTAAGCCACATTAATGATTGATCTTTATTGATCTGCACCTTGTCCATTCTTTTTAGATATTGTCCGTGGAGTGGTTTGTCTCTCCACGATTTCTTTAACATTTTCTGTGTCTCAAATTTCATGTTAAGTAGTTATTATTATTATTATTATTATTATTATTATTATTATCATTACTAAGGTGATGATGAGAGATGAGGTGAGATGTGGTAGGTGATTGTGGCCTTTTTAACCATCCCAGCATTCGCCTTACGACCAAGTGAGACAACACTATTAGATCGTAATTCAGATTTGTGTATGAAGTTACTGCTCAACAGAAACTTCAACATGTAATTAGCGACCAAAAGTGCATGATTACATTTTTCCAGGGATTTCTTCTTTTTCTGTAGTAATGGGATTGACGGATTAGTGAATCCGGGCGCGTCAGCTGCCGAGGTCATTAATCCCGTAAGTGGTTGTGATATTCCCTCCGCGTGAAATCCGCCGCCGACCTAAGACGAACAAGGATTTTCCCGAACAAGGTATCTCCCGCCAGTGGGGCACCGCGCAGCCGCAACAAGCTCTAAGCCCCCATGGTAGTGTAATGCATTTGAGAATAAGTGTGTGTAAGTAAGCGGTGAGGTGAGAACAAGGAAAAATGAAGCGCGGGGTCGGCGGCCGTTTGTTAGTGACATCAGTTGACGGCTTGAGCAACCTTTGGCGGTGTAGTACAGGAAAAGTAACTAGTGGTGCTACAGAATGGCACAGACTTTCCTCTATTTGTTTCTATTGCCTTGCGTCTCGGCAAGCTATTCGGACTTGCCACATACTCTTGCCAGCTGCCTTCTATAGTCGCCCAAAGTACTTTTTTAAAACATTTTCTTCATTTTTCGTTTTTTAATAGTAGAACGGTAATATTATTTTATGATTTAAAGAACAGTAAAATTTAGTCCTAAATGGCAATTCTCTTTGAAAAATTTGGAGCCGTTCACATGCGGACGAACCTTGGGAAAAGAACCACCTTTTCGGTATAAGGAGACCCCAAAACGTGTATTTCCGTTGAAATATCGAAATCTATATTCCGCAGCATTCCATAACTTTCCCTACACTACGTGTATATGTATGTATACGGGAAAGTAAAAATATCTAGTTTTGAAATCATCGACTTGGACGACGCATCCCTACTCCTATACCGGGGGAGGCGCAGGGTTTGCGACAGTGCCAGGGCGGGATGGACGCCGCCAAATAAAAGAGAAACGCGTCGCGATGCCAGGAAGCGGGGGAAGGGAGGATGGCGGCATTTGCGCCCAAAGAATGTTGCGTGAGAGGTCACGCGCGGGGCGGCCGTCTTTTGTTTCGCCACCGCGCGACCCGGCCGTTGCGTCCACTCGCCCGCCCGGCGCTCGTCACTTGTTCGCCCGCCGGCCCGCCCGCCGGGCAATTAGCGGCCGTCGCGCGGCGAGGGAAAGGTCGCGGAACGCCCTGGCCGCAGACGAAGGCGCCGCAACACTTCGCTTCCCTTCTGCGCCTCCGCCTTCCTCTTCTTCTGCACCCACTTTCTTCTTCCTAAGAAGACGAACTATTTTCATCCTGCGTCGGAAAACAGCGAATTTTTGATAGAACCTTATTATTGGACACCGGTAAATCTTGTTTATGTCAATAATACATTTCTTCCTCAAAACGTTGAGTAGTCAGAAACAATGTTTTACGGATCCTTGATACCGAAACTAGTGATGCTACAGAATGACTTTCCCGTATTAGTTTTCTATTTCCTTGGGTCTGGTGGTAGCTATTCGGAATTGACACATACTCGTATCAACTGTCATCTATCACCGCACAAACTACATTTTTTAAACATTTATTATTTTTGGTTTCCTAATGGCAAAAAGGAAATATTAATTGAATCGGTGATTTCACAAAGGACATGAGTCACTAAAGCAGGATTTTTCAGAAGAGACAAAGAACATTTTTGTTAGATACAAGAGGTCTTTCAACATTTGGAAAAAATACTACTGTAATGCCCTAATTTAGATAAATATTCGAAATATGTTAATTATTATTTTTTGTGCAACAATGCCCTCAAAATAAATAATATTGTTTTATGACTCGTGCCCTTTATGCAATCAACTGACTTACACTACAACCTTATATGTGGAAATTATGTACTTAACTGCAAAAATCGTACTTTTTTTCCATTACATCAAATTTAATACATGTTAGCATGTACAGCCTGTTCTTTAATCAGCTTCATCCCAGTACTCAGCAGAAATATCCTACTATAGACTCTTTCCACACGGGTTGGCCATTCTATTAGTTCATTCTAAAAAGACATGTGTTCTGTTGGTATGTATTGAAGGGTCCTGTTGATGTCAATATTTTTCCACTTGGAGGTATCTTTCCTTCATAGTCTCTTGCAGGATCTGGTAAAGATACTGAACTCTAGCGCTCTCTTGCAAATACAAAGGAATGTTCAGTTGTCCCATCAATAAATTCCATTGTTTTAACTTCAGCACGATGTTCATGTGTTCACAAATACTGTAAACAATGGTTGTTGAAAGCTCTTGAAGTGGTTGAAAGTTCGTTATAATGATTGAATTTTTGATCACGTGGAATCTTTTTCCTTTAACTTTCTCTGGAGAGAGATTTTTTAAAATAAGTAGGCTACCAGGTTCTTAAATTTAGAATTTTTTGTATTTACGGATGTTTATGTTGAAACGATTCCCTGCGTGTTTCATAATGCATGTTGCATCATGCATGCCTGAAGCAATTCATGTGGAGTATATAATACGTCATGCCTCCATAACTTACTTTTCAGTACTTCAAAATCCCGATTACAGGGCAGGATTGTGTGTCCTCGAATTTGAAATCCGAGAGCAATTTTCTCAAATTTATTATTCACAATAAGATTGAATAACACATAAATAACCGTATGATTTTTGGTTTGACCTGGACAGTCGTCACTGAACAAGTAAAGTTATTTTGTTTTCTGGAATGTTTGATTTTGTGCAGCGAATAAAAGGATGTTTCTCATCAATGCGGGGAGCTACAAACTGGTGAGAGCAGAATGGGCATGAGTCAACGATTCACGCCCTTTTAACAGTCAACGAGAATTTGACATGTCTGTAACTGAGTCTGGGTTAATGGTACTCATGTCCGTTTTACACTCAACGATATATCGACCTTCAAGAAAATAGATAATGTTCAAAACGCAATTTGTGAAAAAAGGTGTCTCATGCCCTTTAAGAAATCACCGATTCAATTTTAGAATATTAAAGATCAGTAAAAACTCGTCGTAAATGGCAGTTTTTTGTTTGTTTGTTGTTTTTTTTTTGAAAAATTTGGAGCTGTTTTTAAGAAAATGGCGTTTAAGCGCTATTGTACATTTGATAATTGAAGCTCTTTTTCACTGAAAATATTTAAGTTTTCGAAACACCTTTGAAGTAATTTGAAACATTTAACTGACAAATACAATAGTGTTTACAAATTACTGTAAATGTGCACATTAACGGTGTGAGAGATCTTTCAAAAAATTACATTTGTGTAATTTTAGAAAACAAAAATACCGCAAAATGAACTTTACGTCATATTAATGTACGAAGGAGCCATTTGGAGCCATTTATGAGAAAATGGGAACAAATCGCCGCTAATGTAAATATTACCGACGTGAGAGACAAATCACAAAAATTATATTTTTGTAAATTTTGAAAAAACAAAAACAAAAGAATAGGGCAATATGACGTTAATGTCATCTCACAGAGTACATTAGGCACTATCTCTACCAAAAGTTTAAAGAAAACATTTGAAGCTATTTTTGAGAAAATCTTGTTTTGTAATGTTTTAAAATTGCAAGTATTTCGCGCAATATTACCAGGAAACTAATAAAAGTTTAAAAAAACGCCCCTGAACGTTACTCATTTTGGAGAACTAATTTTATTTGGAGGAAAAATCGGTATCTTCATAATTGTAGTGGTAGGGTGATTCCAAAAAAAATTATTTTTTTTTCAATTTTCGAAAAATCAGTTTTCAACCAACATGAAACCTGCGCCATTCTCTTATATAATCTTCAGACTATCAAAAAATAGTCGAAATTGTTGAAATTGTTCCAGCAATTTTTTTGAAAATTTTGAAAATGTCCCAGGCGCTTCATGTAAAGTTCACCCCAGAATTAAAATATTGGTTTCAAATTCAAGGAGCCACGAGATCAGTCAGATCGATCCTGGAATACCAATTTTGGAGTGAACGGTTTAGTCGTGTGAACGGTTTAGTCGTGTAGTTCACAGGGAGACGGACAGACGTTTTTCCTTCAATTGGTTTGTCGGTATTAAGGACCTACAAAACAGGGTATTTGGTTGGACCACGTTTCGGGGGATATTTCTTCTCAATTTAGCAACTAGTTTTATCCACTTTTCGTACCCCGTAATATTTTTAAAATCTGAAGCATATCCAACCATTCCAGAAATTCAAATACAATTATCGAGAGAAACCAACGAGCACAATCGAACCAAACCAACAGCATAATTAATACACATTGTATACTAATTTATTACCAAGAACAAAAATGTATTGCTCTTGCCGTTTATGAAAAAAATACAGTTAAAAAGTGAAGCATATTCAACCATGCCAGAAATTCAAATACGATTATAAAGAGAACAAAGGAGCACAATAAAACTAAACCAACCAAATCAAATCACCCCGTTTTCACCCCGAAAATAAGTGGCAATTAATGCCAAATTGTGGCAATTAATTAACAATATATTATCTGAGATTCTCCGTCGACCTGCGGTCCGAATTTCACTGCTGGCGTCGCGTCATGCCAGCTCACACCCGTTTTCGCCCTGAAGATAGGTGGCAATTGATTCGACATTGAGGCAATTAATTGGCAATTAATTAGCAATAAATCATTAGACATGTTTTATTCCGGGTGAGCTGACATGGCTGCTCCAGCTTGACGCACCTTCTACTATATTGTAATCAGAGCTTGACAATGAAGACTTTTAGTGCCGGCCCGGTGGCCGCTATCGCCAAGCCACAAGTGCCGTAACGATTTCGGACCGAAGGGTTACCTGTTCGGGTCCCGCCTCGATCATGGGTTTTATGTGTTCGTCCAACCCTCTATCATCACCATATCGTTTCATACTCACACCATAATGTTAAATCCAATAGTAGCTAATGACCTAAAAGTTGATGCGACCTTAAATAACAAAAAAAAGTCCGTAAAAAATAGCGGATTTCCTGCGCACAATACTTTATGACCTTACATCGTAAGCCGAGATAGAATTTTTTTTTCAAAATAATAAAGTATTAAGACTAGTTTCTCTGATAACTATTATTTAAGACCCTTTACGCAGGAAACAGAAAACGGTTATGTGAGAAAAGCAACAGACGTGAAATGCCAGCCGTCCGCGCGTTCCCACCCCTTCCCTCGGCGCTGTCGACGAGTCGCCCGCTGTTCCCACGCGGTGGCCGCAGGCGCTGCCGCGCCCCTCGCGCGCCCCGTCGCAGGCGTGAGGTGCTTTGGAGCGACGGCGGAGTGCCTCGCGCTCCGCTGCTAAATGACCACAATGTGCGGACAGAAGGAACAAGCCAGATCCCACGTCAAATCCCACGAAAAAGACCAACATTTGACCATCATATTTTTATTTTCTTAATTTTTATTTGTTATATTCTTTTTATTTCATTTTCGTTATATTCATTTTATATTTTTATTTGTTATTTCTTAATGTTTATTTGTTATAGTCCGAATTGGGCAAGAGTTATCTTCCGGGGCAAGCGTTACGTCAGGAATACCGCAGGGGAGTGTCATTGGACCCCTTCTATTTCTAGCCTTCGTCAATGATCTGCCGGCGCAATTAACCTCAAATGTTCGGCTATTTGCAGACGATTGCATAATATATCGTAGTATTAATTCGGAAAGAGATGAAGAAATTCTGCAACGTGATCTTGAGGCGTTATATTACTGGGCGGAAAATAATGGAATGTCCATAAATAGCTCTAAAAGTAAATCCATCACTTTTGGCAGAGGTCGTAATTACAGTGAAACAAATTATCGTTTAAATAATGACATTATTCCGAGAGTTTCCTCGTGCAAGTACCTAGGAATTCATTTCGATAGTAAATTAAGTTGGAAAAAACACGTAGATTTTGTTGTAGGAAAAGCCTGGAGATCTCTTCACTTTGTAATGCGCATCCTAAAAAGAGTACCGCAAACGCGAGGGAAATTGCTTATTTATCACTTGTTCGTCCGATAATGGAATATGGAACAATTTGTTGGGATCCGCACAAAATTATGCAGTGTAAACACTTGGAAAGGATTCAGCATAGGGCAGCTAAATTTACTTTCAGGGACAAGAAAACGGCAGGGTGGGATTCACTCAAAAACAGGCGATCAGTAGCAAGACTCTGCGCCTTGTATAAAGCTTATAATGGTCATCCAGCTTGGAAAGAAATTAATCGGCGGCTATGTATTCCTACATACATCAGTAGAGTGGATCACAGGCACAAAATAAATTTAAGACAGCAGAGAACGAATGTCGGGAAATTTTCTTTTACAAATCGAACGATTACGGAATGGAATAGATTGCCTGCAAAAACCTTTGAACCCTTTCCTCAAAGTGTTCAACAGTTTAGGAAATTAATTTAGGGTATTATTAAGTAAATGAGGGAGAATAGTGGGTTATATAGCGATGCATAAGTGTTCTATTGTGAAGTGAGGTGTCGTGCAGTGTATAGCAGAGAAATGAAGAAGCAAATGTTTTCAGGTCTTAGTGAAGTGAAGTGCAGTGAAGTGCAGTGTGATCCGGATTGTATAAACATTCAGTGCGGAGTTAGAGTATAGAAGTTTGTTTGTTTGTTTTTTTTCTTCTCTCTCATTCTTTTTTTTCTTTCTTTTTATTTTTTTCTCTTAATGTAATTTATTATTTAATGACTGTGTATTTTTATGTTTTTGTAATTAGCTGCCACCGGGTTATACCCATTTGCAGTTTAAATAAATCTATCTATCTATCTATCTATATGGATCAAATGAGTTGACACGTGTATTTTTATTTTTTTCTAACTTTATTATTTTCGGAAATATTACATAATGAAATTTGCTAAAAATGACACGCATAACTAACTTACAAATATCATATTTGAATACAATAATAATAGAAATTCCGTAAAATTTCCATTCGAAACATAAAAACATGTTTAATTTTTAAGTTTTTGCAAAATATTTAATTTCATGAATTTTCATTTTTTTATTTAAATTTTAAAAATTAAATATTTTTGTAAACTTGATAAGCTAAAAATTAAAAAAAAATTAAACATACTAGAGTATTGATGATAACTCCAGAAAAAATCAAAGTGGGATCACAGTAACTTAAAAAGATATTCATATTTTAAGAAACAGTGTGTAGTTCACTGCTGCAATAGACGCGTTACTGACAGTCGGTTTCTTACTTCTCGAGATGGTGAAACTTAACGACTGAATTTGATTATTAAATGACGCATTCTTGACTCATGTTTTGAGTGACATTTTGAAATTTTCTGGTCCTTCACAACTTACTTTAAATGTAAGTACTCGCTTACCTCGGAATGCCTGAACTTTAGTCACCATGCAGTTTTATTGCCTTACCGAATTTACTTCAGGTCTGTACAAAGTTCCTCTTTCTTTTACCAACTTTTTAGCCACTTTTATCATGTGTTCGGTTGCTGCAAAATGTCGCATATGCAAATTTTGCAAATGCACTGCAAAACAATGCAAATTTTATTGTATGTCCAACTTGCAAAAATTGTCAAAATTTAAATTTTCAACGTCGTGTCATCTGTTGAAAGAAAGGAATCGATAAGTTTTTAAATAGTGTCTATATTGTCTGATTGTTTGATGGGCGTCGAAGGATCTTCAATGTGAAAAAAATGTGTCTGTGTAGGCACTTCATACTTTCTGAAATTTCTCATGGGGATACCATTTTTGTTACAATTTTATTTTCTTGGCGGGGGTTTCTCCTATTGCAATTAAACTCTTGTTAATCTTCTCTTTATTCATTTTGCTTGACGAATTATCTGAAGAGTTTAAATTGTCGTTTCCTTGATTTGCACTCGTTTCACTATAGTTACTGGACGTTCCGCTACTTTCGTTAATGTCAAGGGAGCCACTCTTGTAGGTAGGCTCTCTTCACTAACAAAAAGCCTTTTTGGAAGCCGACTCCCTTTCTTCCGAAATGAATCACAAATTCGCCAATCTAATTATTCCTGTAAATTCACCCGTAAATCGTAGTTTCCGCGACTTGGAGATTTTTTTTTCTTAAAATCGTTATCGGAAAGATTAAATTAAACATCTGTCTTATTTCATACGGTGATCGCCACTCATGTAGCACAGTGTACACACGATCATAGAACAAACACTAACACTCTTCTCTTCGTGAGGTGCGTATTGCGACTGACATTTAGTAACTTTTACTCATGTCCCTTGACAGGTGGTCGATTGTATTTCACGAACAAGGTCAGGAGAGACACCCCACCTCTAGGACGCAAAGGGACTCTGCAGTACAATTCATTTAGATGGCACGAGGAAACGCAGAAGTAGAATTCGTTTTGCTGTCACCCACCCCTTCAGGGAACAGAGTGAACATATGCGTTGCTAATATATGTCATATTTCAGGCCAAGAAACCACCTTTAGGAAGCTCGAGTCATCTGTTTCTAATTGTTTTCAATCATGTCAACCTCTGTTAAACAGAGTTATTTAATAAACTTCAAGGGCACCCACAGTCCCTAGATCTGCTCCTTAGGTAGCTGGTTGCAACCTGGAGTAGATTTTATATTCAGCCGAAACATCACATCTTTAGTCGTCATATGGAGGAATAGTATTGTTATTATTATTATTATTAATAATAATAATAATAATAATAATAATAATAATAATAATAATAAGCTCCATGGTGATGAAAGGCCACTATCACATTTGTTTTACATGGATGATCTGAAAGTGTTTGCAAAGAATGAAGCGATTCTCTCCCAAATGCTGTCTGTCGTGAATGACTTTAGCAATGATATTTGCATGAAGTTTGGTCTTGACAAATGTGCAAAAATCAATTTAAAAAGAGGGAAACTCACAACGTCTGAGAACATTGAAATTGATACGCACACTGTGATTCAAAATCTTGAGCCAGGTAAAACTTACAAATATCTGGGCATTGAAGAATGTGAAACCATCTCGAATGACAGAATGAAAGAGAGAATTCGTAGGGAGAGTGAGACTGGTCCTGCAGTCCGCTCTGAATTCCAGGAATAAAATATATGCAATAAGTAGTTTGGTGGTACCTGTAGCCGAATACAGTTTTGGACTAGTGGACTGGACTGAGCAAGAAATTCGTACCATGGATCGAAAAACCAAAAAACTGCTAACAATGCATCATGTTTCTCACCCTCGAGCTGATATACATATGTGTCACGTAAGGAAGGAGGAAGAGGCCTTAGACAAATTGAGGCCTCTTGGCACAGCGCAATAGTCAGGTTGGGGAAGTATGTAGTCAGCCATTAAGATGACCCTCTAATAAGGCAGGTCAAGAAATCTGACCGAAGAAGGAGAAACAGAGGCATTGTTAGTGTAACAAGAAATATTGCGAAGAAAACTAGGCAAGACACTTCGAATAACACAGACACTGAACTTCTGATGCTGCTAAACATGAAGTGTGAGACACAAAAAATGTTAAAGAAATCGTGGAGAGACAAACCACTCCACGGACAATACCTAAAAAGAATGGACAAGGTGCAGATCAATAAAGATCAATCATTTATGTGCCTTAAAAGGGGAAGAATGAAGCCAGAATCGGAAGCACTTGTAATAGCTGCCCAAGATCAGGCGTTGAGAACACGACATTATGATAAAGCGGTTCTCAAAATTTCCCAAGATGATAAATGTCGCATTTGTCAGGAGCAAGTAGAAACCATTGATCATATTGTCTTTGCTTGTCCAATCCTAGCAAAGACCGAATACCTTAAAAGACATGACAGGGTGTGTAGCTACCTCCACTGGCAGATCTGTACCGCCCTCGAAGTTCCAAACACATGCCCCAAGTGGTACGAACACTCACCGAAACCGGTGACATCTGTTGGATTGTGTACGATATTGTATGACCAACAAATTCAAACTGATCGCATGATAGCGGCAAACAAACCGGATATAGTTATCCGGGATTTGGCGAAAAAATCGTGTTTACTCATCGATGTTGCTGTACCTTGCGACCAAAACGTCGTTACCAAGGAGGCAGAGAAACGTCTTAAATACAAGAGTTTGGAAATCGAGATCAGCCGAATGTGGGGCGTAAAAGAACAGGTCGTCCCGATAGTTATCGGAGCTCTGGGATTTGTTCCGGAAAATTTGAGTAAGAACTTGTCTAAACTCCCAGGTAATTCAAAAGACTGGGAAGTGCAAGAAATTGCTTTATTTGGAACAGCCCACATTTTGCGTAAAGTATTGTAGAGGCACTGATAGTCACCGGATCTGCTCCTTAGGTAGCTGGTTGCAACCTGGAGTAGATTTTATATTCACATTTTTTATTCATAAGATCTTTAGTCGTGATGTAATGGAATAATAATAATAATAATAATAATTATAATAATAATAATAATTACACAAAAGATATTCAATGTTGAACAAAAATATCGAATTGAAAATGACACAAGCAGGGTAAACGTATCTGAGAAGCTTAAAAAGATAATTCAAGCATGGGCTCAACAAATTAGACGTTACAAGCATAGAATACATAGAATAGATTTCCGTGTACAAAACCGGTTGTTTGAAACAGACCCGAAGAGATTCTATCGCAATCTGCCTCAAAAACTGAATGACAACGCTGTCACTACTTCAAAAGATGACGTCGAAGCATTTTGGGCAGGAATCTGGGAGGAAACCAAATCCTACAACAAAGACTCATCTTGAATTCAATCTGAAGTTGATGCTGCGAATGAACTTGTAGAAACAGTGGAAGATTCTCGGAATTCGAATTCTCGGAAGAGGACCTCTTCCAAACAATTAAGAACATGGGAAACTGGAAATTCCCCGGGACTGATAAGATTAAGATTTATTGGATTAAGAAATTAACATCAATACATACTCATCTATCACAGGCTGTTAATAACATTTTAGAAAACCCAAACGAACTCCCGGAATGGCTCACACGTGGCATAACGTATTTGCTACCAAAAGCGGGAGACAGCTCTGTGGCGAAGAACTACAAGCCACACACTTGTCTGCCAGTACTGTACAAATTATAACTGCAGCCATAGCTGACAAAATGTACAGACATCTAGAGAAGAATCATCTGATGCCAACAAAACAAGAAGGATGTCGTAAAGACACGTATGACTGT
Organism: Acheta domesticus; assembly: GCA_031308135.1. Lineage (NCBI taxonomy): Eukaryota > Metazoa > Arthropoda > Insecta > Orthoptera > Gryllidae > Acheta > Acheta domesticus. Next base: position 24,715,986 of record JAHLJT010005437.1, on the reverse strand, counting down.
AAGGAAATATTGCCATTGAATAAAGTCACCTTGAATGATGAATGAAGGTACCCTGGAGATCTATCGATTTCATCCTAGACTTATTGAATTTTGCAAGGCTTAGTATGAAGTCGTGGAATACCAGGTTACTAATACCCAGCGGAAAGAAAGCAGTAGAAACCAGAAGTATTCAGATTGACAGTTGTATTTTTCAAGGAGATTCAGTATCCCCTCTGCTGTTTTGCATCAGTTTGATCCCACTATCTAGTCAGTTGTAGCAAGCTGAATTTGGTTACAAGCTCCATGGTGATGAAAGGCTAGTTTTGTTTTTCACATTTGTTTTTCATGGGTGATGTTAAAGTGTTTGTTAAGAATAAAGCTATTCTCTCCCAAATGCTGTCGGTCGTGAATGGTTTTAGCAATGACATCTGCATAAAGTTTGGTTTTGACAAGTGTGCAAAAATCAATTTAATAAGAAGCAAAATGACTAGGTGAGAGAACATTGAAGTTGATACGCACACTGTCATTCAAGATCTTGAGCCAGGTAAAACTTACAAATATTTCGCAATTGGAGAATGTGAGACCATCTCAAACGACACAATCAAAGAGAGAATTTGCAGGGAGTATTACTTTTCCTGCAGTCCGCTCTGAATTCCAAGAATAAAATATCAAGAAAAAATAAAATAGCCGAATACAGTTTCGGACTACTGGACTGGTCTGAGCAAGAAATTCGCATCATGGATCGAAAACCAGAAAACTGCTAACAATGCATCATGTTCCCCAACCTCGAGCTGATGTACATAGACTTTATGTGTCACGTAAGGAAAGAGAAAGAGGCCTCAGACAAATTGAGGCCTCCTGGCACAACGCAATTGTCGGGATGGGAAAGTATAGTCAGCCATCAAGATGACCCACGAATGAGGCAGGTCATGAAATCTGACCGAAGAATGGAAAACAGAGGCATTGTTAGTGTAGCAAGAAGCATTGCGAACAAGACCCTGAAACACACGCAGAATGATAGAGACACTGAACTTCTGATGCTACTTAACATAAAATGTGACACACAAAAATGTTAAAGAAGTCGTGGAGAGACAAACCACACCATGGACAATATTTGAAACGAATGGACAGAGCACAGGTCAATAAAGATCAATCATTTATGTGGCTTAAAAGGAGAAGAATGAAGCCAGTATCGGAAGCACTTGTAATAGCTGCACAAGATAAGACGTTATGAACACGACATTATGATGAAGCGGTTCTCAAAATTTCCCAAGATGATAAATGCCGCATTTGCCAGGAACATGTAGAAACCATTGATCATATTGTCTCAGCTTGTCGAATCCTAGCAAAGACCGAATACTTAAAAAGGATGTGTAGCTACCTTCATTGGCTGATCTGTACCGCCCTCAAAGTTCCACACACATGCCCCAAGTGGTACGAAAACTCCCCAAAACCGGTGACATCTGTTGGATTGTGTACGATATTGTACGACCAACAAATTCAAACTGATCGCACGATAGAGGCAAACAAACCGAATTTAGTTAACCGGGATTTGGAAAAATATCGTGTCTACTTGTCGATGTTGCTGTACCTTGCGATCAAATGTCGTTACCAAGGAGGCAGAGAAACGTCTTAAATACAAGAGTTTGGAAATCGAGATCAGCCGAATGTGGGGCAGGTTGTACCGATAGGTATCGGGTCTCTGGGATTTGTTCCGCCAAATTTGTGTAAGAACATGTGTAACTCCCAGGTAATTCTAAAGACTGGAAAGTGCAAGAAATCGCCTTCTTTGGAGCAGCTCACATTTTGCGCTAAGTATTGTAGAGGCACCGACAGTCCCTAGATCTACTCCTTAGGTAGCTGGTTGCAACCTGGAGTAGATTTTATATTCAGTCGACACATAACATCTTTAGTCGTGATATGGAATAATAATAATAATAATAATAATAATAATAATAATAATACGAATATCATTAGTTAATTTACTTTTAAATCTATGGACTCCCAGAGGAAATGGTTCCAAGTCTGTTGTGGGAAACATATTCCAATCAGTTATTGTTATATTTGTAAAGGAAACTTTTCCAACATCTGATCTCTGTTACCTGAACTAGATGTGCTTGTGATCGCCTCTACTAGTACTTAGGTCTACCGAGTGTGGTGTAGATAGCCTTTCAAGGTGGGTAACCGAAATAGGCTTTGAATAGGGCACAGAGTCTTGCCGTAACCCTCCTGATTTCTACAGACTCTCTTTCTACTTTCTTTCTTTTGACTCGGAAAGTAATTTCTATTGTAAGTTCTATTGACTCGCTATTTTCTGTTCAAATTTTCCTTTTGTAAATATAACGGTCCCTACAAACCGCTCCGTATTCCATTAATCGAAGAACTAGATATAAGTATTATCTCGCTTTCATATTACTCTTTTTGAGTACCCGCGTAGTAAAATGCAATAACCTCCGAGTTCACACGTCTTTCCCAACTCAACTTCCTATCAAAAATGATTCGCAGTTACGAAGGCAAGATTCTTGGAGCATTTTTGTTGCCTGAACGGTATAGAGGTCAGTAAACGGTATTGTACTTGCAATCCCTAGCAGACGTGATTGTTTTGGATATCCTACTATTTATTAGCAAGCTATTTTTTAAGCTCAGAAAAAGTCTGGAAATAAGTTTATTGTATGAATGTCTTTTCTGAAAGTGATCCAAGATTATTTTTCCTTTTGCATCGGGATCAAGGTCAATCATCTCTCATCTTGGATTCCTAAAATAAAAGAACCCTAACGTAATCCTCAGGAACTCTCAAAACTTCAATACAGACGGTGAATGTCTAAAAAATATTTATTTCCCCACTAATTCCTTAAAAATGCGACTAATTTGATAGAACGACTCTGCAAAATAATCGTGACACCATGTCAAAGAATAGAAAATACTTAAACAGTTTCTCAAAACTCTTGCAATGCTTCGATAACACAAAATGAAAAGCACACTAACTAGGCGAGGCTGCATGACTGATACAGTAAGAAAATGTAATTAGTATAAACATTGCAGAATTTATTAAAGCCTACGAGACACACATGTGTAGATTTTTCAAACCAGACTCAGCGATTAGCCTCAACTTAGATAAAGATTCAAGCTAAGGAGATATGACTTGGGAGGTAATGCCTTTCTTTGCTAAGAGTGCCTTATATCCGCGCCGAGAAAATGTGCTCACCATCAAATTCGGAGGAAATTGAAATTTTCGTGAAACGTCCAGACCAGCCGATATTTTTGCCTCATGTTTGGAGGCTTAAGATTGCCTTCTTCTCATAAGGCCGAAGGTGCCTGCGACCGCTTTGCTCAGTGAACCAATTTTACAGTCCGTCGTAAAAGCGAACTGTATGGAAGGTAATAAATTTGCAAAAGGAAAGGGCGCACATTTTAAACGGTGATTGATCGTCGTTAGCACATATTTTCCAACTCGTCTCAAGCACTCTCTAGTACCTCCAATAATCACATAATAATCACTAAGGAGAATTTCATGCAACACATGTCGAACGTTTCATCAAAGTACTTTTCGCGTTTATTGGACATGAGAGGTCGTGCCGCATAATAAACTTCTAATCTTTCATCATTTGAGCCAAACATTCAGAAGTAGAAACGATTGCATCATTTGATTACCTTCAAAATACTTTGAAGGTAACTGCCATAAGTAGAATTTACTCATTGAAAATATTATCATTTAAGCAGTAATAGTAAGTTCATATCATAATAGTAATATCATAGAATAAAATACTTATTACACAAATAGTAATAGTCTTAATTAGCATGTACATATTTCTGAACATTTATATATATCTTTTGTAAATAATAAACAATTTACACGTTTCTGGAGAATTTCTATGATTCTGCAATGCAAGTTGTTGCCTAGAAACCATTTTTTTCAAATCAACTCCTGAGTGCTTATTGCCTCCCCGCCATTCGGAATATTCAAGTAGTATATTAGACAAAATATTCTTAAAATTGTCTTAATAGTTTATTTTTTTGTTTTCGAAGTTTCCTCCTCAGACAATCCGTAAAAACAAAAGCAACGATTTCCAGATATCAACCAGAAAATACACCGACTTGGGGTCACCTGCTACAGAAAACGTGACTTTTTTCAAAACATCCGCCTGCGAAGTCCGTCTGCGAACAATACTACCGACCGCCTAAACCACACGTAGGATTTTTTCCAAAATGGATACTCCTCATTCGATCTGGCGGGACTCGAGGCGCAGAGATTTGGAAAAACTTACTTTAAAATTTGAAGATACTTTATGAAACAGGAAACCCGGACATTTTCAAACTCAAAAACGGCTTTAAATTATTACTTTCCCATATACATACGTATACACGAAGTGATATACGTAGTACAGGGAAAGTTATGTAATGCTGCGCGAAAAAATGGCCAATTTTCAGCGGAAAAAATTTCATTGCCGGGTCCTGATAACAAAAAAGTAGATAAAACCAGTTGCTAAATTAAGAAAACCAAATCCCCTAACACGTGGTGTAGTCAGAAACCCTGTTTTGTGGGTCCTTGATACCGAAAAACCAATTGAAACGAAAACGTACCGTCCGGCCGTCTGTCCAGTCTGTCAGTCTCTTCGTCTTTGAACAATACTAGCACGTCAACCATACGTGCGATTTCTTCCAAAATGGATATTCCCCAGTTGATCTGCGTCCACTCAAGGCGCCTAAATTTTGAAAAACTTTCTTCAAAATTTGAGGATACTTTATATGAAGCCCCCCGGACATTATCAAAAGTTTCTCAAAAGCGGCTCAAAATTTTTTCTTTAAATTACGTGTACGAATAGAGTAAACTACACTTAATAAAGTGGCATAGGTCCGATTTTCACGGAGTATTCTAAATTTTTGAAAGTTGTGAAAGTTTGAATTTTTTTTCGGCGTCTTTCTCTAACTACAAAATTGAAGATAGAGATATTTTTCTTCAAACAAAATGTGTTCTCCATTTGTGTTAATTTCAATTTTCAAAAATTGCAGAAGTTTGAATTTTATTCGGCGTCTTACTCCAACTACAAAATTGCAGATACAGATTTTTCCTTCAATTAAAATTTGTTCTTCATAGTAAGTTTTTTCTTTAAGGTCGTGTATATTTTTTTGAAAATTTTAGTAGTTTTCGTGCAATATTGCGTGTAATATGTGCAATTTAAAAAAATACAAAACATGATATTCTCAAAACCGGCTCCAAATTTTTCCTTTTAACTTTTGTTGGAGATATTGCTAAATATACCCTATGAGATGATATAAACTCCATATCGCTCTATTCTTTTGGTTTTTCAAAAATAGCAAAAATATAATTTGACTGATTTCTCTCTCATATCGTGAATATTTACATTAGTGGCGATTTATTTACATTATTATATTTACGAGTTCAAGTGCTTTACATAATGTTAAGTGAAGCTTCTCGAAAATGCAACAGTTTTCTGCGAAAACTAGCTCAAAATTCCGCATTTTTAGAAACGCTCGAACGTCATTTTCTCAAAAATGGTTTAAAATTTTTTGTTAAAACTTTTCGAACGGATAGTGCTAATTGCACTCTTTAATATGGCGGAAAGTTAATTTTGTTTCTTTTCAAATATTAGAAACATTTTTTTTAAGTTCTCTCATACGGTTAAAATGCACATTTCCAGCAATTTGTAAACACAATTGAATTTGTAATTGTAAGCGCTTCAAAAGACTTCAAATGAAGTTTTTCGAATACTGAAACGTTTTCTGTAAAAAAGAGCTTCACATTTCTCATTAACATTAGCGCTTAAACGCCATTTTCTTGAAAAGGCTCTAAATTTTTTAACGAAAATTGCCATTTAAGGTTAAAGGTTTAATTGTTTTTTATATTCTGATAATGAATAGTGCTCTACTATTGGAAAACCGAAAGCTTATGAAAATGTCGAAAAAATGTAGGTGATAGATGTAGTCGAAAAAATGTTGGGCGGCGATAGATGGGAGATGTCATGAGTATTGGCAAGTCCGAAAAGCTTGCCGAGACCAAACGAAACCGAAAACTAATACGGGAAAGTCTGTTCCATTCTGTAGCACCACTAGTTTTGAAACTTTTTGTACTTTTCGCGCAATGGTGCCTGTAATATGTGCAATAACAAAATACAAAAATAAGATTTTCTTAAAATCCGCTCCATATATTTTCGTTAAAATTTTCGTAGGGATAGTTCGGAATGTAATCTACGAGATAATAATCTCATATTACTCTATTCTTTTGTTTTTTCAAAAATTATAAAAAAATATTTTTACTTTTTGCCTTACGAATACTTCGTAAGAAGAGAAAGTTATGTAATCGTGCGCCGGAAATCGGCTAATTTTCGCCAGATAAACTCTTATTGCTGGAGTCTGGTGAGGAAAAAGTGGACGAAACGTGTTTCTAAATTTAGGAAACTATTGGTGCAATAGAATGGCCCAGACTTTCTCGCAGAACTTAGTTTTCTAATCTCTAGAGTTTGAACCAGTATTTCTGTTATGAATGATAATCTTCCTAGATACCTTCTTTGGGCGCCCAAAGGACATTTTGTTTCACATTCTCTAGATTTTTCAGCTTCCTAATGCTAGAAATGAAACCACCATAAGCTATTACGATTATACAAGTGTAAACGTCATGCAGAGCCATTTTGGTCGCAGTCGTTTATCAGCGAAAATTGGCACAGCTTTTCGGAGGGAAGCTGCGCTGGTTCGAGTCCTGGTCGGGGAATATTATTTGTCAAAATTCTCTATTGTCACAGGAAATAATTGAGAATACTAACTTAATTGAAAACCATGTGAAGCCATTTGAATCACAAATATTGATAATTACGATAAATGAACTGGAAGTGTCTGTATATATTATTTCGAGTTTTAACATTCAACAATTTTTCACGTCTCTTCTTGGATTTGTAAATTGTATTTTAGCATCGTATCAAGTTTGTTTATCATGCATTTACCATTTTATAGCTCGGTTCGATTTTTTTATGGCTCTGTTCGACTTAGGATCGGATTTCGGGTCTCGGAACGGAAAAATTTTCCTGGTAGAAAAAACCCTTTTGCTGGTTTATGTTTATTAATTAGTGGAGTAGCATTTAGGACCGTATAGAAGCAGTGCGAGAAATTATGTGCGTTGGAAGCACCAGTAGTTGGCTTATCTCTCACGTCGTTAATATTTACAATAGCGGCGATTTGTTCACATAATTTCATTTATGAGTTCATGTGCTTTAAATAATATCAAGTAAAGTTTCTCGAAAACTCGACCGTTTTCTGTAAAATTTTAGCTCAATATTACGCATTTTCAGAAACGCTCAAACGCCATTTTCTCTTAAACGGACTCGTATTTATTCATCAAACGTTTCGAACGTATAGTGCTAATTGCACTCTGTAATATGACGTAAAGTTCATTTTAGGGTACTACATTTTAGGGTACTAAAATTAACTTTACCTTTACTAGACTGTAGCCGCTAGAGTCTTGTTACATGCCGCAGAAGTTGATTCGATCTCCAACGAGAGGGAACACACAGCACAACGAGATGGAACACACAAAATTTAGTTCGCCTGCAGCCGAATTATTTCGATCGAACCTTAAGATCTGCCATTTTCTCGGTGTCAGCTGATCAACTGTGTGGTGGACCAGTTTTAGTAGAACGTATAACACGGACATTATACAGCTTACTAAAGATAATGATAATGAATCTTGATAAATGATAAAGATAATGAATCTTCACTGCTACAGAAGATATTTGATTAAAGAAATGAATATTATTTATCATCATAATTGAATATAAAATTTTCAAGATTGTGCGTAATCCAGAGTAATACAAATTTTTATGTTACTGCAAATTCGTATCATCCGGGACAAGTGGCACTAACGGAAAAAAGCATTTGTCTAATAGTAGAATGTTTTTCTCTTTTCCAGCTTTAACTTTTACTTAGACTTTTTCATTCTTAATTTTACAATTTTTGTATACTATTGAAAATTTCAAGAGAACAAATTATAACACTTCGACGCGGCAAGGAAAACTGGAAATCCTTCATCGCTGGTGTCGTGGGGGAAGGGGTCTGGCACCACTTGCAGGGGAGTGGAAGGACGACAAGGGCAGAAGGTGCCCTCTGGGCCATTCCCTATTCTATTAAAGGCCTAAGGCGGATGAGAGGGAGCAATAAGAACAGGGATGACCCCAGTCATGGCAAACAGCAGTTTATTGGAGAGGTGTAACTTACATAGGCACCTGACGTAGCCCAGCCTCGGCGAGAACGGTTCTCCGGAAGAGCGACCTTGCAGTGGCCATGGCGACACTGGAAGTGCACGGTGATCAGGGACGAGGCCGGGAAGCTGCTAGCAGGACCCCGGAGGGTCTGTCTGGACTAGCGGGATTGAGGAGTGTCGGCAGGGCCAGTTAGGACCGATCTGAACCGAGGGAGCGGTGAAGGGAGGTCGGCAGAGCCAGTTTGGGCCGATCTGAACCGACTAGGGGTGAAGGGACGTCGGCAGGGCCAGTTTGGGCCGATCTGAACCGACGGGGAGTGGAAGGTCCGTGCACACGGGCGACGAGCCCACGAGTAGCATTCGTCCCCCCGCTAAAAGGAGGTTAAGCCGTTATATTATATTTTCTGCTGAGACGCTCTTTCCACGGCGGAGCTACGTCTTTATGCTTACGCGGACGCCAGCCGTCTGCGGCCACGCGACACTGGATTGTTGCGGTTCACGAAGAGACGTCGCGGAACCGTCGCACTGCTGACTTTGAAGAACGCCGTCTCTCGTTGAACCTCGATATTTCCAAGCCAGACAGAGAACTACTGTAAGTTATAAGAATTCTTATATACAGTTCGATCAACGACCTAAATTTATAACGCAGACGTTCGTTGAAAGAACAAGTAATTCTTTTGCTGGCACGTTTATTTTAAAAGTTCTTGAATATTGAATATAATTTTTGATTTCATTAAATATCCATGCTGTCGTAAATCAGACGCAGATAAAAATAAAAGGTATAAAAATAATGTATAAAATTTGTATCACAATTTTACAAGTTTAAACAGTGTTTTTTTACATTTAAATTCAAATGGTTTTAAAAAAAACATAATTCGTGGGTGAAATCGTGTGAGAGAGAAACAAGTCAGTAAAAGATAAAAGAAAGTCACAAGCTTATGAAAATTGGTCCAAAAGTAAAAATTATAAGTCAATCAAGTTCTGTAAATGGTACATTTTCTTACAATAGAAAGATGTAAGGTATTTTGCTATGTTTTTTATTTTTCAGCATTATTGTTCTATGTCAAGTGTATGGAAAGTGTATTTTTGTATCTGACAGTGTTTGCGTGTGATGTTTTAATTTTATATTCCAAGTGGTATACTGAGTTCAAATATAGGTCAAATATCGATACCAGGAACAGAATTTCCAAAAGCATAGAAAAAACTTACATGAGTTACATGTGGAATTACATGAGTTTAACTTGTATTATTTTTGTTCTTTCAAGATTGAATATAATTTTGTCATTTTCTTCAAAATTCAGAAAACTCGACTTTCTTTTTTTTAGCGAATAGACATGATAAAAGAAGTACCCACTCCCTTGTCGAATAGTGTTTAAGATATTAATCTAGCTATTGAATCATTCCCATCGCGCTGCCCACGGACAGGTGCGTGAGAGGTGGAAGCGGTGATAGTACTTTTTTGTTTTTCCAAAAATTACAAATGAATGTAGTTTTTTTAATGATTTCTTACACCGTTAATACGTACATTTCTATCAATTTGTAAACACTATTGTATTTGTAAGTTAATGTGTTTCAAATGACTTCTAATGAAGGTTTTCAAAAACTCGCAAATCTTTTGTGAAAAAGAACTTCAAATTTCGAATTTACAGTAACGATTACGCGCCATTTTTTTAAAAAACTACTCATATAGAAGGAGGTTTTACTGTTCTATAATTTTCATAAAGTAATATTTCCGTTATACTATTAGGAAACCCAAAAAATTGTTGGACAAACTATTAGGAAACCCAAAAATTTACAGGTTAGAGTTGTGAAACTATTTTATTATCACCTGATCTGATTGTCTATAATTAATGGAACCTTTCTTTATGCAATTTAACTGTTCACATGGAAAATTTTCGTTTGATGGAGTTAGTATAATGCTAACAAAAAAACGTACAAAAAATAAATAAGAAAGAACATTATGTCATAGAGGGTATATGTACGCGGAAATAACGGGTTGTGACAGGGTTGTGAACGATGTCCTGGGGCGCTGTTTCATTTTAGGTGGTTAAGGTGTCGAAGACTGGGAAGCGTAAGTTATGGACAATCACGCCTGGCAAAACTCAGTTCCATTTATTACTGATTGCTTGTCATTGCCTTGATATGAAGCTCGACATTCATTGCGTAACAGCCGGATCGAGAGGATCGTGGTTACGAGGGAAATTTAAAAAGACAAACCGGTTCAACTTAACAACTAGTTATTTAGTAAATAAGCAAATATGAATAATTATAATTAGGTAAAAAATAAAATCCTGCATCATGAGCGTTAACTGGCCCCAACAAGCCCGAGAGCGTTTGACCCGAGAATGTTTTGTCGGCACTCGATCATTAGAGCCCTTGCAACGCCCTCGATGCAGAAATAGATGCTTTTGTACATTAGTGTGCTTTCCTCTCTTGAGCACGTTTTCCCAACTTTTTCCTTAGTTATATCTTTGTGGTCTCTTTTCCACTACTCTGACGCGACGGAGAGCCCATCGGGGGTGAATACCAAATTGCAACAACTGGTGTTACAGAATGGCACAGACTTTCCCGTATTAGTTTTCTATTTCCTTTGGTCACGGCTAGCTAATCGGACTTGCCACATTCTCTTGCCAGCTACCATCTATCGCCGCCCAAAGTACATTTCTTTGACATTTTCTTAATTTTTCTGTTTCCTAATAGAAGACACATATTATTTTAAGAATATTAAAGAACAGTAAAATCTCATTCTAAATGGCAATTTTCTTTGAAAAAGTTGGAGCCGTATTTCAGAAAATGGTGTTTAAGCGCTACTGTAAATGGGAAATTTGAAGCCCTTTTTGACAGAAAATGTTTGAGTTTTCAAAAAAAAAAACTTCATTTGAAGTTATTTGAAGCACTTACACGCACAAATTCAGTAGTGTTTTCAAATTGCTGAAAATGTGCATTCTAAAGTTGTGAGAGATGTTTAAAAAAAATTACATTTTACAAAACACAAAAAAATACTCCGAATTGAACTTAAAGTCATATCATGTAAAGTACTCCCGAAGAGTGCAATTAGCACTATCCGATCAAAAGGTTTGAAGAAAAAATTTGGATCCATTTTGGAGAAAATGGCGTTTGGGCGTTTCTGAAAATGTAATTTCAGCTACTTTTCACAGAAAACTGTTGAGTTTTTGACAACAATTTACAGCACATGTGCTCACAAATATAATAATGTGCACAATTCACCGCTAATGTAAATATTAACGACGTGAGAGACAAGTCAAAAAAATCAAAAACAAATTAATATAGCAATATGGTGTTTGTCATCTCATAGAGTATATTAGTCACTATCCTTACCAAAAGTTTAAACAAAAAATCCGTTTTTGAAAAAATCTTGTTTTAGTAGTTTTTTTAAATTGCACATATTGCACGTAATGCAGCGCGAAAACTACTAAAATTTTCAAAAAGATGTACGGGATCTTAATGAAAGAAATCACTTTACAGTACAAATTTTATTTGAAGAAAAAATCTCCTTGTTGGAAGAGGCCGAAAAAAATCAAATTTTTGCAATTTTCGAAAATCCAGAGCTAACCGTGAAATTAGGACCTTACACTTTATAAGTGTATTTTACTCTATTATTACAAGAAATGTAAAGAAAAAATTTTGGTGCGGTTTTTGAGAAAATTTTGAAAATGTCCGGGGGCCTTACCCCCAAATAAAATACCCCCAAGTACCCCCAAATTTTACGGAATCTTTTTCAAAATCTCAAAGCTTCCAGTCGAGCCAGATCGACAGGGGTTTCTTATTTGAAACAAAATCCTAAGTGTGGTTTAGGCGCTAATAGTGTTCACAGACGGACGTACAGAAGGACGGAAGGAAAGACGAACGTATTGCTTTCAATTGATTTTTTTTATATCAAGGACCCACAAAAAATGGATTCTGGTTACACCACGAGTTAGGGGATTTTTTTCTTAATTTAGCAACTTTTTTCATTCACTTTTTCGTTATCAGAGCCCGGCAATGAATTTTGTTTCGCTGAAAATCCGTCGGTTTTTTCCCGCAACATTACATAACTTTCCCTATAATACGTATGTTACTCCGTATATACGAGCGCATACGGGAAAGTAAAAAGTTGCAATGCGTTAGGATGTAGGTTTTGTTATGGCTTTAAGATTTTCTGCCTAGCTAAATAATATCTGCCAACGGTTTTTTTAATAAAAGACCTACTAAAGAAACTAAACAAATCGATAAATGTTTAATTAAAAATCTCACATTCTCAAGAATGGAACTTTGTACTAAAACAAATGTAAGTGTGGATCGTACAATCCTGACGGCCCTGTGGGTGGGGGTGAATGTTTTGGATTGGTGTGTACCTTCACAGCCGTTGTCTGTTACCTGCTGGAGGTTGATGAATGTTCCTTTGTGAACGAACACCGTTTGCTCTCCCTCGGAACGCGCCCTGAATCAGCGACGTCGAAATGGAATGCGCACAGATCTTTCCACTGAAGAATTACCGGCCTTTTTAATGGATAAGCGATCACCGCAAAATTTTATTGGACGTGATTGAATCATGAGGAACGTGCCACCGAGTTCTGCTTACCTGTCGAGATACGTATCTCTGTCAACTGTTGTTCTGAAACGATTGAAACTGAAAGATAATATTAAGCACTCTGTGATATACACGCGCCTCCAGACACGTATGAGTGGTAGTTTACCCCAACTGAAGTGCACGAGGTAAAACAAAGTCGAAACGTCCCCAATTCCTTTTTATTTTATTACTAATACGCATGGAATTTTAGTGAAATCAAATATACCAGGAAAAAATAGTCTTTTTCAAAGTTTCTACTATTGAAGTGTGCAGAATTATTTGCGTTCATAACACCAGAAAATTCACAAATTTTACTAGTGGTGCTAGAGAATGGCACAGACATTCCCATATTAGTTTTCTATTTCGTTTCTTCTCCAAATAGAGCAATATTGCCATGAACGCCATATTGCTCTATTGTTTTGTTTTTTCAAAAATTACAAAAATGTAATTTTTTTTACTTTTGTCTCACGTAAGAGAGAGACAGAGTAAGTCAGAGAGAAAGTCGAATACGGAGAGGAACGGAGAGGGACGGAGAGAGAAGAGAGACGGAGAGTGATGGAGAGATCTAGAGTGTGACTGAGACAGACACGGCGCGCGTGACAGAGAGACGCAGCGCGCATGGCAGAGAGAGCATTAAGAGAAAGACAAGAGACAGACCCAGACAGAGACACACACACATACTGAGAGTCAGGGACAGAAAGAGATAGAGACAGACCCAGAGAGACAGTGACATAGAGACAAGAAACAAACGGAAACAGAGAGGGACAAAGATAGACCAAGAGATAGAGGCAGATAGACACAGAAGTGATCGAAAGACAGACATAGAGAGAGACAGAGGTAGAGGTAGACGGAGGCAGAAAGACGCAGAGGTACAGAGAGGGACAGAGATAGGCAGATAGAAAGAGATACAGCCACGGACACACACGGATACGTTTTCTTTTTCACAATGATTGAATATGAAAAAAACGAGCAACGCCGGATATTTTGCTTGTGTGATATAAAGTTTCTTGCAAACTCAACAGTTTTCCGTGAAAACTAGCTCAAAATTCCGCATTTTCAGGAACGTTCAAACGCCATTTTCTCATAAATGTCTCAAATTTTTTTCTTCAAACTTTTCGAAAGGATAATGCTAATTGTACTCTTTAATATGCAAATTTCATCCAGCAATTTGTAAACGCTGCTGTATTTGTAGGTTAAAGTGCTTCAAATTACTTCAAATGAAGGTTTTGGAAAACTCAAAAGTTTCAATGAAAAAGAGCTTCAAATTTCGAATTTACTGTAGCGCTTAAACGTAATTTTTTTAAAAGAAAACGGCTGCAATTTTTTAAAAAGAAAATTGTCTTTTTTACTGTCCTTTAATATTATCAAACGAATATTTCCGTTCTACTATTAGGAAAGGAAAAAACTAACAAAAGGTAAAAAATATGTACTTTGAGCGGTGATAGATGGCAGCTGGCAAGAATGTGTGGTAAGTCTGAATAGCTAGCCGAGACCAACGGAAATACAAAACTAATAGGGGAAAGTCTGTGCCTTCTGTATCACCTCTAGTTTCGCGGAGCATTACATAACGTTCCCTATACTACGTATATTATTTCGTATATACGTATTTATACGGTAAAGTAAACAGTAATAAGTTCATGTGTCGTAATCTACTAGAATGAGTCATTACTGCGGAAATTTATGTATTAAACAGTAGGTGCAACAGTCACAATTTTTAATCTACCTTCACTTATTTCACCTGAGCTTTATTTTATTTGATTTAATAGCATTTTTTTGTTTTTGTCTATGAACAAGGTCATATTGTGGTAAATAATGTTTATGGTAAATAATGAGAGGTTGCAAGATTAATGAGGCCATCTGTTATTTGACGCGTGAAGGGGCTTGTGGAGCGTTTGTTTGATTGATACTTTCATACTCAATACTTCGGTTCATAAGTACACCGAATTTATTTGACATTCTCTGCTATGTCCCCAAACTTTCTGATTCCTAAATATCATGGAAAAGTAATAAAATCAATTTATTTTAAAAACGGTATGGAGGAAGTTGAAAGGTTTAGCAGACTGTTTTACAATGTTAGTGACTAGTATTTAAACTTCCACAACGATCTAAAGCATTTGCCCATTAACTCAACATCATTAAATTCATTTGCAATTCAAGAATCGAGAGACATTTTATGGTCGCAAATACACATAACAAATTAAATATATTTATATTACATATTAAAAACACACATGATAAAATTAATGAGAGCCATGTCTCGGAACTCTGACCATGAGAGATGGCACAGTGCATCAACTTATGTCACTGCAGTCCCTCTGACCGGGAGGTCCTAGGTTCGAGTACCTACGGCGACAGGATTTTCGACTATAGCTTGTCCAGCTAGGTCGAATTCTGGAGGAGTTTTCAGTCACTGTCTGGAGGAGAATTCTAGCGGCCGGCTGCTCTGTGAGCTAGTTTTCCGTAGTTTCTCCGATCAAACACCAGGCGAATGCTGGAGCAGTACCGTAGCAAATGGGCCACGAACCGCGCGCGATCCTTTGTTTCTCTTCCTTGTTCTATCCTCACCCCTTACACACACACACACACACACCACACACCTGACGTGCACACACACACACATGCCGGGAGACCGGTCGGGAGCTGAGAGCGTGTCCCGGCTGGGGCGGTGCCCCTTTGATGGGAGATACCTGGTTGAAGAAACCCCGCTAGTTGATGGTAGGTTGGCGCCGGATCTCCTCATCCAGCGGAGAAAGATCACCACCAACTCCCGGCACCTCCCTGACTAAACATCGCATTACACGCACGGGACTTATGACCTCTAGTTGACGCGCCCGGAATCACGAACAATCAACCAATCGGAACTCTTTCACAAAATACTAATTTTAAGTTAAATCTTGATGGTTTAGTTAATCCTGATTGTGAATTTATTAATCCATTCATATTATGAGACAAAAGCACTCGCAAATGACAGGCTTTAATGTTCGGAATGGTTCGGTTGGGAATTATGTGAGAATTACTGGTTAAACAAAATCATACTTGAAGGATAATCATAAAAACACGTTGAGCCTTTCATTTATTGCAGTGCGCTTAGCATTGCGAAGGCTTCCTTTCGAAAGGGAATGAGTGGCAAGAAGCGGGGCGGATATCCTGGAGTGACTCGCTGCTGCTGCTGCCCCGTAAACCACTGCCAGGTTCTTGCCAAGGGCGGGCGAGGTGGTTTCCTGCGGGTTGAATTTAATGATTTATTGTTAGTGATTCCGTGGGCGTTAATCGCTAAGGTCATTAGTCTCGTAAGTGTAGTGCAAGTTTCCCTCCGGAGACGGCAGTGGTCTTCCCTCGCTGTATGACGAGGTCCGGCGCCGACCTACTCCCGGCTAGCGGGAGTTCCCCCAACCAGGGCCTGGCTCCCTGGTGTTTAACCGGAGAAAGCACGGAAAACGCATTGGTCTAGTGTGTTTCGGAAAAAACATGGAAAACTACCAGAGTAGCCGGCCTCAACAATTTTCCTCCAGACAGCGACTGAATTCGACCTAGCTGAAAAGATAGTGTCCAAAAATCTGCCACCGTGGGGAGTGTGATCCTAGAACCCCCGATCAAAGGTACTGCATCAGTTGATTCCCTCTCCCGATGTGAGGTTTGGAGAGCAGTTTGTAATGTTATAGCGGTCTTCTACAATTTAGTTCTACAAATATTGATTTGTACTTTTTTCCTTTTGATTTGATGATTGATTACTTCATGTTTCTGGGCGTGTCATGTTCATTAGTCTCGCAGTATTGCGTTGTGCATGTTCTTATCTCGGTATGCCACGGCGTTCTTCCAGGATGGGCGACGAGATCCGGCGCCGACCTACACTTTGGCTAACGGTGCCCCCAAACAGGTGACTCCTGCGGGCGCGACCCCGGCCGGAAGAAGCCCCAAGCTCCAGACTAAGTGTGGAAGTGTAGTGCACATAAGTGTAAATGTGCGGAAGTGAGGGGAGAGGATAGGACAAGGAAGAGGAAGAAAAGATCATGCGCGGTCCGTGGCCCATATGTCAGAAAAATGCTCCGGCATTCGTCTGGGGTGATAGAAGAAACCACCGGAAATCTCCAGATCTGAGCAGCCGAATGCTAGAGTTCTCCTCCGGACAGCGGCTGAATTTAATTTAGCTATCTAGGCACTGGTAAAAATCCTGCCACTGTAGGAACCCGAATCCTTAGACTTCAGCCAGAGATACCGCAGTGATGCCCTAAGTCAGCTTAGTCGGTATATGTTTTTGGAAATTTTGTTCTGTTTCTGATGTTTTTTAATTGGTTTTATTTAGTTTTGGAATACATGCTAGTCTGAATATCAATACCTACCGTGAGACTTGCCCTTGTAAATATACCATGACTTAGAATATTCTTCCGCATGTATGTGATGTGCATTAAGTTTAAAAACTGTTCATATTTTGTACCTTATATTTAAATCTTCTTCTTCTGCACTTCAAGGGTTAGGTTCAAGAACCTGTTCCGGTGTCCACTTCCTTCTGGGCCTTCCTACATCTCTTCTTCCTCTGCATCTGTAGTCCACTGCGAGTGCTGGTAGTCTGTTGTCGGGCATTCGTATAAGATATTCATACCATCTTTTCTGATTTCTTTCCAGTTTCTCCAGCAGTGGTTCGACCCCCAGTTTATTTCTTGTCTCTGTGCTTTTCTTTTTATCTAGGAAATTATAACCTAGAGTGCTTCTCAAACATTTCATTTCAGCTGCCTGGGTTTTAGAGTTATCTTTTTTTTATGTTACTCTTGCTTCATCTCCATACATTAACACTGGCACAGCTACTGTGTTGAAGAATTTTATTCTTGTTTCTATCCTAGTTTTATTTTTAGATGTCTGTGTATCTTGTCGCATATTATTTCTAAATTTATTTAATTTTTTATCTAAATCTTATCTCTTTCAAAAGAGATGTGGCAAACATAGATATTTGAAATATTTTACCTGTCCTATACTCTTTCCTTCTATCACAATCTTTGTTCTCACTGGGTATTTTCCTTTATATGCCATAGTTTTAGTTTTTTCTGTGGATATTTTAAAACGATATATTAAATAAGGTCGTGTAAAATTATATATGCCCTTATTTCAAGTTTGTCTTTAAAGGACATATTTCATTGAGATTAATTAGGAAATTATATCTTTAAGAATTCATTAAGAAATTATATCTTCAATATTGTGGTTGTAGGAAAACGCCACAAAAAATTGAACTTTCACCGGTTTTCGAAAAATCCGGAATTTCAACGAAAATAAGACTTGTACTATTCTATAGGAATAGAAGAATAGAGATCTCTTAGCTAACCGAAGATGACGTTTATTCATACAATTTGAAGCCATTTTGGGGAAAATTTTGAAAATGTTGATACTCCGTATGAAAATGAATTACTCCCATTTGGGAGTAAATATAAAATTATCCTTTCGAACTGGCAGGGACTCGAGTTCCTTTAAATCCATCGAATAATATCAATTTTGGAGAAAAATCGTATGAACGGTGTAGATGTTTGTGTTGACTACAGATAGAAGAACGAACGGACTGACTAACAGACATTTTGTCATTAATCAAAGTTTTGGTATCAAGAACGCACAAAACATGGATTCTGGCTACACAATTTTCTAAAGGCTACATTACATACGATCCGCTTCCCACTTAAATATATGGTAGTTCCAAGGCATTTTAGGATCTCGTGGCTTCTCTAGAGTTCCCCAAGGAACTAGAATATTTCTTTTCTGCATTTACCAACATCAAAACTAAATTGTTCTTCATAATTAGCCACAGAGATTCCAACCATCACTGGCAGAAGTTTGGCGTTCATTAAATGGGGCTGCCATGAGAATGACTGGTTGGTATTTTACCAGTTTTTTACTTTCCCGTATACGTACGTATATACGGAGTGATATACGTAGTATAGGGAAAGTTATGTAATGCTGCGCGAAAAAAATGCCCAATTTTCGGCGAAAAAAAATTAATTGCCGAGCCGTGAAAACGAATAGGTGGATAAAAACTAGTTGCTAAATTAAGAAAAAAACTCCCATAACACGTGATGTAGCCAGAAGCCCTGTTTTCTAGGTCCTTGATACCGAAAAACCAATTGAAAGGAAAACGTCCGTCTGTCCGTCTGTGAACACTGCTAGCGCCTAAACATACGTACGATTTCTTCCAAAATGAATATTCCACGGTCGATCTAATTCCAGTCAAAGCTTTGAGATTTTGAAAAAGATTCTTCAAAATTTGGGGGTACTTTACATGAAGCCCCCAGGGGATTTTCAAAATTTTCTCAAAAACGGCTCCTAATTTTTTCTTTAAATTTCTTGTATGAATAGAGGAAAATACACTTTTTAACATGGCATAGGTCCGATTTTCACGTACAGCTCTGAATTTTCGAAAATTGTGAAAGTTTGAATTTTTTTCGGCGTCTTTCTCCAACTACAAAATTGAAGATAGAGACTTTTTCTTCAAATAAAATTTGTTCTGCATATTGAGTTCTTTAATAAAGCTCATGAAAATGTCTTTTAAAATTTTGATAGTTTTCGTGCAATATTGCGTGCAATATGTGCAATTTTAAAAAAATACAAAACAAGATTTTCTCAAAACCGGCTCCAAATTTTTTCTTTAAACTTTTGGTTGGGATAGTGGTAAATGTATTCTATCAATGACATAAAAGCCATTTTGGTCTATCGGTTGGTTTTTTCAAACATTACAAAAATGTAAATTTTTTTACTTGTCTCTCACGTCGTTAATATTTACATTATCGGCGATTTTTTCACATTATTATATTTACGAGTACATGTGCTTTAAATAATGTCAAGTAAAGTTTCTTGAAAACACAACCGTTTTCTGTGAAAAGTAGCTCGAATTTCGGCATTTTCAGAAATGCTCAAACGCCATTTTCTCGTATATGGCTGCAATTTTTTTCTTGAAACTTTTGTAACGGATAGTGCTAATTACACTCTTTAGTATAGCGTAAAGTTTATCTTGAGTTATTTTTTTGTTTTTTCAAAAATTATATAAATGTAAATTTTTGAAAGATCTCTCACATCTTTAATATGCACATTATCTGCAATTTGTAAAGATTATTATATCTGTGAGTGTAAGTGCTTCAAATAACTTCAAGTTAAGTATTTTGAAAAATCAAAAACTTTCTGTGAAAATGAGCTTCAAATTTCGCATTTTTAGAAGTGCTAAAACGCCATTTTCTTTTAAACGGCACATAATTTTTAGAAGAAAATTGCCATTTACGGCTAGGTTTTTGTGTTCTTTAATATTCTAAAATTAATGTTTCTGTTCTACCAATAGGAAACCGAAAAATTAAGAAAATGACAAAAAAGTGTACTTTTGGCGATGATAGATAGTAGCTGGCAAGAAAGAGTATGTGGCAATTCCGAATAGCTAGCAAAGACCCAAGAAAATAGAAAACTAATACGGGAAAGTCTGTGCCATTCTGTAGCACCACTAGTCTTCCCCTGCTTTCAGAAGGCTCGATCCGTCGTTGGGGCGGACAGTCACATCGACCACGTGGATCCTTTCCCAGCTTTTTTTAGCAGGTCAGATTTGAGTCTAACCCCTTCGACAAGGGAGAAAATGCCTTCCGTGGACACCACAGCGAGCGAGTTTTCCGAAACTGTGCCAATTTCTGAATGAGCTTTATATGCGCCTACTTTCATCGAATTCGATATGAATGCTTTAGATTGAAATCAATTCCCAAACGAGTTGTTCACTTCTAGGTATAGTTATAGTTATTATAGTTAGTTATAGTTAATGCCTTATTTTACGTGGCGAGACTCGGGCCATCAGACTCTGACCACGCAAATTTCGCTACAGCTTCACCTAGCGGAGAAAGAAGGTATTATCTCGGGCGACGAAACAGGCGATTTGAAATTTAGCTCAGAGGCGTCATTTAGGCTTGAGGATCTTTTACATGCAAGTAAATCTACTAACATGGGCCAGCCGGCTTTACTTCCCCTCCGCGGAAGGCGTACGAAGGATATTGCAATTGGAACAAAAAATAATCTTCTCTTTAATAAAATTTCTTGAAACGTTTTTATCACACTTTCAATGAACTTCTTCTTGATACCGAAAAATCGATTGATGCCAAAACGTCAACTGTCCGTCTGCGGTCAACGCTAGCGCCTAAACCGTTCAGCCGATTTTCTTCAAAATATTCCCCGATTCATTTGGCTGATATCAATGTCTCTGGAATTGGAAATTAATATTCTAATTTTGGGAGGTACTTTACGTGAAATGCCTTGGACATTTTCAAAGATAAAAAAGAGGCTACAATTTTTTTTATTAAAGTTTGTTGTTGAATAGTACGAAGGCCGTTTAAGAGAACGATGTAGGTATCATTTTCGTTGATATCCCCAATTTTTCGAAAATTGCAAAAAACAAATTTAAACTGCAAAATTGAAGATGGCGATTTTGCCTCAAACAAAGTCGGTTGTACAAAATTAGCACTTTAATTTAAATGCACGTTTTTTGAAAAAAAAGGTGTAGTTTTTGCGTAAATTGCGGTTGAAATTCACCAAAAGTTTCTTTCTCAAAAACAGCTCCAAATTTTGTTTTTGAATTTTCTTCACTTTTGTAATAATCGATGATATGAAATATGGTGCTAGTCCTACTTTCAGCTATCTCTCAGTTTTTTCGCAAATTTAAAAAAAAAAAATTAAAACTACCAAATTGTAGATAGAGATTTTTGCGTCAGACAAAGTCTGTTGTACAAAATTAGCTCTTTAAAAAAGTCAGGAACAATTTTTTGAAAAAACCGTAGATTTGCGTAATTTCCGCTTGAAATTTACGAAAACAAATTTCTCAAAAACCGCTCCAAATTTTTTTCATGGAATGAAAACCTCACTCACTGATTATTATCGGGGAAAATGTTTCTTAGAAACCCAGTATTTGTTA
The DNA here is from genome assembly GCA_031308135.1 of Acheta domesticus. Classification (NCBI taxonomy): domain Eukaryota; kingdom Metazoa; phylum Arthropoda; class Insecta; order Orthoptera; family Gryllidae; genus Acheta; species Acheta domesticus. The sequence goes on along the minus strand of JAHLJT010005437.1, from coordinate 24,694,317 downwards.
CTATGACTTACATTAGACTCACTCCATTATTGGTAAAATATTTTTATAGCTCCTTTCTTACCAGAGTCATATGCCTTGTCCGACCACCAAACTCAACGTGAATAGGTACAACTCCAGTAATTCTAATTTTGTCATAGCCTTAAAATCACTGCAGAACTCGGTGCATTAGTAAGCTAAAGCTAAAGAAGTAGACTTCTTTTCTTCTTATTTGATAGTGTAATTTATTATATATTTTCGTCTGGTAACCACAACTGGACTTAGCATTTCAGTTTGTATGGCCTTCTTAGGCGACCATCTTGAATGACTACTCAGGCCTTGTATGTCTAGGTGGTGTTGGTTTATGTCATGTGACCAGTTACGGCCCAAGTGTGACATGCTCCATTTTATCCCTGAAAACAGTCCAAAATTAATTTGTGAGGAGCTTGAACAAGGCCGGCTTTGACGTTATAGGGGTTATCATGCCGGGCTACTGATCGGAAGTTCGCTGGTTCAACCCCGGTCAAAGTCGGATGATTTTTTGAGATGCCAAAAATCGACGGAATGCTTGATGACACTTGTCGGCCTGTAAAACATATCCCAGGAAAGGCACTTGGCCGATCTTGGGAGTTTCGATTACTCGATAATATTGCGGATATTGTATTTTGCCGGTATTTCAATCAAACGTTGGCATTGGCGCACTAGCGCCCCAAGGGAAAGCAATGGCAAACTGCCCTAAGCGTAGTAAGGGTAAGTCTCACAAGAAGGCGCTAGGGGCTTCCGGAGACTAGCTCAAGCACTAATGAATGGATGGCAGTAAAAGAAGATCTTGAACAAATGCATTTTGCGAAGGTTTCCCATTCGACGGGCCATATGGCAGCAAAATTCACCGATCAGCTGAAAGAAATCGCGAAAGTAGTTGTCTTACACTGTGACTGAAATATGTTGCGCATTTTTCAAGTTGTTTGCGTGGAATGTGGGGAATGTTACTTCAGTAGTACAGGCGGGTTTTACGGGTCTAACACACAACCATTCTTTACAAAAGAGGTCTCTAAATAAAGATAATTTCATGGAGACGTGACGAATCATACCATTCAGAATATGAAGGATTTTTGAAAAAAATCTAAATATTCATGTCAATTGCAACCTGCAACACTCGGACAGCATTGCTAAATCTATTTAGTTAAATAACTCGTAAACGACACGGTCTAGAGCTGTAAAACATGAAACATTGAGGCCACAGGCTTCAAAGAAGCAATTCCCACACCTTAATCTACAAGATGAGAACATGATTCTATTACATTTTTGTTGGTTTGGTGCTTATCGATACCACACCATCTCTTCAAAGACGTGCAGACGCTACAACTATGCGAAATTCAACTAATTGCTTGTTATTCTATGCAACTGAATTGCACGGGTATACCTCTCAGTTCTGTTATAAAGTTAAAAAATATTGCAAAAAAGTAAGGTTGTATCTGCCAAATCCTGTATTTTTGCATGTGCAACTTTACATGGCTTTCTTCAACCTAAGTGGCGTGGCGTGGTAAAAAGCTTTTGTAATATTTTTGTGGCTATAAAGGAGAGCAAAAAGATAACTGTCAAAGAAGATTGTATAATTTCTTCAAATGTTTTAAGGAAGTGTTGCGAATTGTTCAAAATAATCTGTCTGAATAAACCTGTATTGAAAATTTGTTTCAAATATCAATTGCAATATTTCTTTTATTTGATATTCTCAAAGTATACTGGAAGTTACATTTATATATTTTTTAAATATGTTTTGGACTCTATTTGATGTAAACTTTCACATACTACGAACGTATTGGGACTCAATGTACACATTCATTAAACATCGCATCTAAATTTAAATGTCGTAACAACGCGTCCGTGTCGAGGTACGTGTGTATGATTTACTTCACGTGGCTATAGCTTTTTGCTTTCCTCACAAAACTGCGCCCCCGCTCTCAACATCACAAGGTGGCGACCAGAGCCGTCGCCTGGGAGGGGGAAGGGTGAGGGGAGGGGAGGCCGGGTGGAAGGTCGAGCGCCAACCGCTGCCTTTGCCCTCCACCCACGCCCGCGCCCCGCCACTCACCATTCACTCATTTTTACTTTCCCGTATCTTGGATAGCAAAAAGGAAGCTTAAGAGAAGGGTGCCGGTTTCATATTCGTTGAAATGCCTGATTTTGCACAAGTTAAAAACTTTCGGCGTCTTCCCACAACTACAATTGTGAAGTTACAATTGTTATTCTTAATGAAATATGCTTATCAGAAACAGATCTTCAAATAAGGTCGTGTTAAATTTTTGAAAATATGAGTAGTTTTTCTGAAATTTCATGACAAACATAATAGCCCGCTGCAAATTTACTGCGCTTCAGACAGCTGGATTCGCCATAAATCAGAATTTGCAATTTTGTGTATTATTTCTGTGTTCGTTTCTTACATTCGCCTTTTGTTATACATACACTCGTCATCAAAAGAGAGGGGCTGCATGGTGTGTGTGCGGAAGGTTGGTTGGTCCCGTCGCCGTATTGCACACCACACCGGTCGTACGGACACTACCATTGTCCACTGGCGGCAGCAATGGATTGAGGAAGGCACGCACACACGAACTGCAGGATCTGGACGTCCGCTACGCACCACCAGGAGGGAGGACCGACGGATTGTTCGCCATGCGCGAACACATCCAACGGCAACGATTGGTGCTATGCAGCCGGCTCTGTCACATCCTGTAAGTGCCAGTGTCATTCGCAAGTGGTTGCACAACGCAAGGCTCGCCGCACGCCGACCGTTACGACGCCTGCCACTCACACCTCAGCATCGTTGCTATAGACTCGCCTGGTGTCGGGAACGATGGACTTGTGGCCATGGAAACTGGCAGTGAATCATCTTCAGCGACGAGTCCCGCTTCTGTCTTAATGGCGACGACTACCGGGTCCGTGTCTGGAGACACAGTGGGGAGCACCACGACGAGCGGTTTGTGGTATCCCGTCACACGTCCCGCCAGCCTGGTGTGATGGTGTGGGGCGCGATATCCCATGGTCCTCGTTCACAGTGTTTCTCAATGGTAACGTGACAGCCTCACGGTACGTTCAGGACCGCGATGGCTCTGTCGTTCGTGGACGCCCACCCTCATGCTCTATTTCAACAGGAGAACGCGCGACCGCATACCGGAACCATCTCCCGAGCATTCCTTGCAAGCGTGGATACTCTGTTATGGCCAGCAGCATTGCCAGACCTGTCCCCGATCGAAAATGTTTGGGGTGCTATGGAGCGTGCGATCAGGATCGCACCCTACCCAAAAATCTGCAAGAACTGCGAGATCAGGTGCAAGCTGCGTGGGGTGGACTAGCACAGGATTTCATTCAAGATCTGTACAACTCCATGCCGCAACGTCTGAACGCGTGTGTTCGCCAACATGGCGTCCCCACGCCATACTAACATGTATCGTCTGTGGCCGTGTAGCGCAATAATTGTTGGTCCTACAAATGTGAAAGTGTAATAATTTTGTATGCGTGGTACCCTCAACCTGCCTGCCAACAATGATCGCAATCTACTTGGTCCTTTTGGGTGTATTTTCGTTTATGACGATGAGTGTAATAACAATAAAAATTGAAATAAAAATTGCTTGCTCTTTAAGGGATTATCGACAATCCAAGGAATGCAACAATGGAATTCCGTTTTGCGCTCGCGAATGTTTGTGTATTACGTGTCATTGTTGTGACTTGATGAAGCTGTATGAAAAGGAGTTATTATTGTCAAATTTATGTTCATATTTGCATAAAAATAACACCAAATGCAGTACCATTTGTAGTGAGTAGAGTATTTTTGCATGGTTCTAGAATACTCTTCTCTAATCATGACCCTATGAAATGCATTTCTATATTGTCCAGGGTATCAGGCTTCTTTTTCCAATACAAGTTTACGAAACTTTTGTATTATATTTTTATGCAGTTGAAGAATTAACATAGTTCTGACAGCACTGCGACGGAAACAGTGAGCTGTTCGCTTCTTGGTTGAATTGGGCGTTTTCAAATAAATGCCAAGATGTTAGTGATGCAGAAAGTACAATATTTCAATACTACGTAACTGCTTCCAATAACGGGGGAACGTATGTGTTGTTGTAGCACCACTAGTTAAACTCGTGGTACTTTCTCGCATCTAATGGTCAGGTAATGTAAACCTTGATTGTTTATCTCATGTTTCAGGGCATGTCTACTGCTACGATCATTAGTCTCGTAAGGGTGGTGCATGGTTTATCACGGGAGGTGATGTCTCCTGACATGCGTGGTAGTGTAATGCATGTGAGTGTGTGGGTGTCATGGGAGAGGATGGAATAAGCTACAGCAAGAAAAGATCGCGCGCGCTCCGAGGTCTGTATGTTATGATTATGCTCCGGAATTTCCTGGTATTGATCGAAAAAAAACAGAAAACCACCGTCAGCCGACCGCTAGAAGTTCCCTCCAGCCAACGAGTAAATTTGATCTATCTAGCTAGTGTCACCCTACCACCATAAAGATCAAACCCTAAGGCTTTCCAGTCACAGACACAACAGTGTCATCAGTTGATGCCCTGAGCCATCTCAGGTGATAATTTGTTACTTCTTGAACATATATTGGTGTATTTTTATACATTTAACGGTTACATCCATATAACTTTCATGTACTGTTATTCAGTTCATTTGGTTCTTTCCGTTCAAAAAGTTGAAAGAAAAAAATTGAAGCCATTTTTGTCACTTTTTTCAAAATGTGTCATTATTTAATGCAAAATTACAGGTAAACTACCATCTATTTTATTATAATACATTCTTGAGTGTTAGAGTTTAAACGTTGCAAAAAGTGGCATGAAAGTGAGTGCATATTCATACACGTATTACACACAAGAATTCAAGGACACTGAAGCTATTAGCTAATAAAATAGACACTGAACATTGAAGACAATGAGCTTATTTAGTTATCAGATATAATTGTTCCTTGACTAAGTGGTGCTTCTGATAATAAATCCGGATCGTATTTTCGTTATTGAATGAATTAAGAACACGGTCCAACGAAAAAGGGAATTTAAGAGTCATGCAAATTGTAACCTACATGAACGACGCACATAGTGTTAAAGTAGACTCACGATCATCCAAGATTAGTTTAACCGGGTCTCTGGGACAAGCAAAGAAATCCAAAAAAGTAAATAATTGAAAAGGAAAGAAGTTGTTAATATGCTTTTTATAAAAATTAAAATAAATAACACATTGAGAGAGGTGCTAAAATATAGAAAATACAAAATATACTAAAAAGTCAAAAATAAAACGTCAAAATCACAGTATTAGTTAAAAATTGTCCGCAAAGCTCATTAATATATTAGCAAAACAGTTAACAAACCACAAAAATCTTAGAAATAGTTTTAATTACTTGAAATATCAATTATGTATCCAAAACTTTGAAGAAAAGCGTGGAAAGTCTGTTAAAACAACGTGAAATTTACATAAAATGAAAGATCATTCTTAAATTGAAATTTTCTTAGGCCATTTTCTGCAAAGAAATTCTTTTTTATTTATTAAATGGCTCATCGCCCAAGAGTAATCTCCACCCAACTAGTCGGGGGGGGGATGTGAATGGCTTATGTAGTACAGTTCGGTTGTAATTAATTTATTTATGTGAAATGAGGTATGATATCACGTGTCATTAATTCAATTTTGAATACAGTTATTATAAGGCTGTATGGCCTATGGCTATATATAAATGTTTAGAGCTCATTGTTGTCAGAATCATATAACTGGGCAAAATTTGAAGTTTGTTATATGAACTAGAGGTGTATTTTGTATTACAGGAATTCATCTATCCTTGCGTATATCAAGAAAAAATATTAAAAAACAAAGCGTGTATATAAGTTGTTGCATTAACAGACATTCAGACACGAGGGCTTGAGATAAGTGCGCACACATATGCGAGTCCCTGCACTGCGAGTTCCAAGGAAGACACGGATGTCTTAGTCGTGTGTGGAGAGAAGGCGCGTTCCCAATCCCTTACAGATATCTTCGCTAACCTATGAGGCTTAATCGGTAACGCAATGTGTGATTTCATTCCCGGCGGTGGAGGATTTTGCGTACTAACTGAGCAGCTGCGTCGAATGCAGCCGATGACCGGAAGAGAATTCCAGCAGCCGGCTGCTTTGATCGGTAGTCTTCCGTGATTTCTACCACCAACGCCAGGCGAATGCCGAAGCAGCACCGTCACAAACATGCAACCGACCGTGTACGAACTTTCCTTCCTTGTCCTACCCTCAGCCCTTACTTCCACACACACTCATATGCACTATGCTTCCACACATGCTGGGAGACTAGTCGCGGAGCTTAGAGCTTGTCCCGACTAGGGCGGTGCCCCACTGGTGGGAGATACCTGAATCTCCCCAATCCCCAAACTCGCAACCTCGAGATGTAGGGCGGCGACGGGTCTCACCGCCTATCCGGGAGGGAACATCGCCACCTATCTGTATGTAGCATCCTCTACACTTACGAGATTAATCATATTAACCACGCGGCCGGCAACAAAATACTGTTGTCCAGTAGGCTCTTCCTGCTACAGACCCTAAAGGCCCATTCACAATGCAGACGTAAACATAAGCGTAACGCACAGACATAAACGTAAACATAAGTGATAGACTGAAGCATTCACAATGTACAACATAAGCGTAAGCAAAGATTTTCTATTTTCGGTGGGCCATTCTAGTTACTATTGGTTGGATGTGAGAATATATATTTTATATATATTGAAATATTGTTTAAAATATGCATGTTTATATAAACATACATGACATATATAAACATGTACGTATGTACTGTGGCACAACAGCTCTTTACGAGCCAAGGCCTACCAGCGGCGTCTCAGCCTTGCGGCCATGAGTTGGGTTAGGTTAGGTTAGGTATTTTAATTTCAATAAAAATTCGAACTAAATGGTACTACTGTATTGGTATTACAACGAAATAGTACTACTGTATTGGTATTACTGTAAATGGTATTACAACGAAACTAAACTACAAAAAGATCGTACGCTACAAAACAATGCAGAAAACCGTCGAAAATCAACCAAGCAATTTGGAAAACAAGTCTTTTGTTCGATCTATCGACTTCGATCCTATTTCGATACTCGATTTTGAGTTAAACGTACTGTGATTGGTTCCTTTCTTATTTCTGACATAAGCATAAGCACAGAGGCTTGCAAGCTTTTAAGTTAACGTCTTATGCGTTATGCTTATGCGAATGCATTGTGAATGAGTCCGCTTAAAAAACGTTGTTCTAACTTTAATGTTAACGCTATGCTTATGTTTATGTCTGCATTGCGAATGGGCCCTAAAGCAGTGGAGCAGCCAGCGCGGACGGAGAAAGGGCGGCGGAGGCCGAGCAGCGAAGGGGAAAGGCGGAGCCGCGCCCAAGGCCACCGGCCGCGCCCTGCGACCTCGCCCCTTCACTCTTCCGCCGCCGCCTCCCTCCGGCGCAGGGCACCCTCCGATGCCACTGGCCGGGAGGCCTGGGGTTCCACTCCCGAAGGAACAGCCGCGCACTGCAGGGGAATTCTAGCGACCGGCTGCTCTGATCGGTAGTTTCCCGTCGTTGTTCCGATCAACATCAGACGAATACCGCAGATGTACCCCAAGCAGGCCACAGACCTAGGATGATCTTTCCTTCCTTTTCCTACTCCTATCCTCATCCCTCACTTACACATGCACTTATATGCACACACAACCACACGTGCCGGGAGGCACGTTCAGTGCTTTTAGCTTGTTCCAGCGCGTCCCTGCCCCGGGTAGGTCGGCGGCAGATGTCATCATTCGGCAGGGAAAAGTCACCGCCACCTCCCGCAGAGAAAACATCCACATCGCTTACGGGAGTAATGACCTTTGCAGTTGACGCGCCCGCAATCACTAATCAGCCGATCAATCCACCTTCTCCCGCGCCTTCTTCCCCGGGCTTCGACCGGCGCTTCCGCTTCTGGTTCTGCCCAGAGCAGGAAGAACGGTTACGTCACCCCAAGACCCGTCCACTCTCGCGAAGAGAGTGATGATGATCAAATCTGCAGGTCAAGTCTTTCTTTGTAGCACACATTCGTAGACACATGAGAAGAAAAGCCAGAAAAAACGTAAATATAAACATAAAAAAATTAGTATTTTCGATTGATTGATAAATTGATGTTTCAATCACGTCAACTATTATGGTAATAAGTTCCGTGAATGTTTTGTCTGAGGGTGGCGTTGTTCCGCCCCAAATGGATGGTGAGATTTTGCGTCGACCTACCGTCGGCGAGCGGGGTTTGCCTCCATCAGGTATCTCCCTACAGCGGGGCACCGCCCCAGCCGGGAGGAGCTTGGAACTCCCGGCTGGCCTCCCGTCGAAAAGTGTCTGAATGGGGTGGGAATAAGACTAGGAAATGGAAGGAAAGACCTCACGCGGCTCGTGGCCCATTTGTTAGGGTAATCCTCCGGCATCATCGGGTGTCAATAGAGAAACCACGGGAAAATGCCGATGAGAGCGGCCTGACTCCTCCAGACAGAAGTTTAACTCGGTCCTCCGCCTAGTTCGTGTGAAATATCCCGCTACCTTCGGGATTCGAACCCTAGGACACCCCGGAGATATTACTCCGGTCCGGAATGGAAAAGAAGTAGGTTTGGGAGGGGGGGTGACACACCGTGGTGAGATTGATCCCACCAAGCCTCTACACAGGATCAGTTCCGATTCAATAAATCTAAAACCTCTAAATTTCTTTCAATATAGTAATTGAAATTAAGTGCGAAGTAGTCATTAGAACTAACCTTGAATGCTACGGTACTCTTCATAAAATATTTATAGACAAATCACTTTTAAGTAATCGAAGCATCGAATGAAAAGTATGACTATAAATCACTTGGTCTTATCCTTGAATACACAAAGAAGAGAAGGCTAACTTTTAAAATATTGTTGAAGTAATCAACCTTGCCAAAGAGACCTCCCAGAGAGAATCAATAAATCTTTTAACCCGAAAGGAAAAGGAATATCTTTTATCTGAAAAAATACAATTAGCCAGCTAGCTGCTTAAAGAAAGAAATATATTAACAAGGTATTGCTTTACCAATGATTAAACGCGTTCTGTCGTGTTTTAGTTCTATATCACATTACATTAGGTTTTATATTAGATTGTATCGAATTTTTCGTATTAATGTATGTACCTGAGTATTACTTTGTGGAAACGTAAGTTTTGGGTCTTCAAATATGTCAGTTAAAACTAATTCATTCGTATAATAACCTTTTTTACGTCACAAAATGTCGTGTGTTAGGGATTTCAAAGTTCAAAGTCAGAGAATTTACGGGGCTACAGTTAGTATTTAGCCCTTTCTCTCATCCGTGTCAGAACATTAGATATTCATAAAAAAAGGAAAAGTATTTTTTTCTGTTTTTCCTCACTTTTTGTAGCTATAAGGGTCAAAATTGGATATAAACATGTAAAAAAATTCTCGAAACATCTTTATCATCTGTAGAAAATTGCAAGGATAATTAAAGTCAATATGTGTTGACGTAATGTGGTTAAAAATATTTAAACTTACAGAAGAATCTAAAAAAGGTTTTTGAATTTGTACGAAGAACTCCTGGTAAATTGATATAAGTCCGGCGAAAAACGTGTTTTTTTAACATCCATCCTTAATATAAAAAAATGTTAGCTCTGAAGGCATTTTCCTGCCTCAATCCGCTACCTTCTTCATCGTATGTCGTTAAATGATGTTTCGCACTTTTTTAAAAATCTCAGCAATTATTGTGTAGTAAATCTAAAAGGAGGAAAAATTTCGGTATGAGCCGCATTGCTGCTAGCATATATTTCGATGTGATGTGTGAAGTAAAGTCGTTTCATATTTCAGAATTAAAGATATACTTTTCTAATATTAATTCCTGAATGTTAACTATCAAGTTAGCAGCCATTTCCCTAACTTAATTAGCATTTTTCATATATTTTTCGTATTTTAAAACTGAAATTTTTATGAAAATGTTTAACTGGCATAGTCTTTGTTTTCCAAGCTGATAATCCAAGAATGTATGTAACATTTTGCTTTATTTAACACCTCCCAAAGGACGTGAACGTATTTAAGTATTCTTGTTCGAATACAACGATGATGAAACTGTTGTCCAGGACTTTCTCCTAAGTGAACTTGAGCGAGTTGGAAACAACCAGATTACCATAGTTCTTCGATCACAATCTAATCTACTAATCGCTTAATTTCCAAGAAAGAAAAAAAGGGTTCCTTGCGCAGTCTGTTATTTGACACGGATACTGAGTTCACGGTTCCTATTTACGTTTTTCCTTGAGTGTCACTGGGAAGGATTCAGTACTGTTCGATCCTTGAAAGCGTGATATTCAAACACGATAGGAAACCTGATATCCAGTTGTAAGTTGCAGACACGGATTGGGTTTGTCCAAGGCAGGGAATATTTCCGCATTAAATTCCATTTTGATTTACTAAACATTTTGAGTTTTAATAACAAACAATGGATTTATATTAGGCAGTGGTCTCTGTTTTGAAAAGGTATTCCAATACGTTCATTAAATCCCATTACGTTAGTCTCTAATTCAGAGTGGACCTGGCGAAGTTGTAAATCTCTTTTATTTGAGATAGCTCTCATGGTGTCGATGCTCCTTCTTATTAGAACTTTAACTCAAAGTTTTGTCAAGTACTTTTTTCTTTCAAGTTGAACTATAATTGTATGTGTAATTTGAATAAATATTACTGTCTAAAAATCATTTGGAACTTTCACAAACAACAATTGATACTTTTTTCTTTCTTTTATTTTTTCCTTTTCCTCCCTTTTCTTTACCTTTCCTTTTACGGCATTATTTTGCGGCAATATCGAAGTTTTGTACAATTAGTATCTTGGAAAGTTTGTAGCGGCGTGTTGGAGTTATTGGGTCATTAGTGGATGGGTCATGAATATCAGTATGATAAATACCAAAGAAAGGGGTAATTATTGTGGAGATTAAGTGTTTATAGATGAAATTTTCTGGCAAGTGGTGGAGAGGTACTTCCAAATGAAACAGACGTTGTCTTTGGAGGTTTTTGGAAGATTTGATTGATTTGGTTTTGAGGTTGATTTGGGGAGGTTTGGGAAATCTGCAGAACAACGCAGTTTGGTTGATAGATAAAAGAGTTTCTGCACTTTATTTATTTATTTACTTTTTCTGCACTTTATTTGTAATGGATATTGGAGGGTTGTAGACTGAATTGTGAATACGTAAGAGGTAGGTTTTTGTTTTGAATAAGATGACGGAAGTTGTTAGATGGAATGCTCAGTTTTAGTAGGAGATGTACAGGAATTTGTTTTCCGTATAGTTAGTATCTACTAATTTTAATTCTGAGTAACGACAGCCATCGTTATGCAACTAAATGCAGAAAATTCCAAATAAGTATAGTTTAATAAAACAACAACACTCTATTCATTTTCATACCCTGAAAATATACTTCGGTACGATGCCAACTCCGGATACAGAATTTTAGCGGAGAATAAAGTCATCTTCAGGTCATCTTGCTCAAATCATCTAGTTCTCACTGTTGCCTCTCCGGCTTAGGTAACTCAGGGAATCAACAGATATCACTAGAGTGCTTGTGATGGGGAAGTTTTAGGGTTCGGGTCCCGACGGTGGCAGGATTTTCGACACTGGCTAGAGTGCTGGGGCGAATTCTTCCGCCGTATGGAGGAGAATTCTAGCGGCTAGGTGCTCTGATCGGTTGTTTTTCGATCGTTTGATCTTCCAACAGCAGGAGAATGCCGTAGCAGTACCCTATCAAAGGGAACGGACCGCGCAGTATCTTTGCTTTTCCTTTCCACTTCCTTTACTTACATTCACTAACACTTACATGCATTACACTACCACACACCAGTCCTTAGCTTAGTGCTTGTCTAGACTGGGGCGGAGCCCAGCTCGTGGAGATACATAGATGGGGGAAACCCATAAGCCTCCGTGTGGGTCGGCGCCGGATCCTGTCCTCCAGCGGGAGAAGAACACCGCTACCTCCCGCGATAAAAACATGCACTAGACATATGGGACTAAGAACCCCAGCATGCAAATACGACATATTCAACTATTACCGCAAACGGAGCGCTCTAATCCAAAACACGTGTGATAATATCTAGTTTCCGATCTAGAGTTCTGTTCCGGTTTTTGAGAAAAGGTGAAACAAGACAAGGAGAGCACCGCTGAGAGCACCCAACCGGCGCACGCGAGCGCAAACTCACTGACGCGAAGGTAAATGATGGAACCTGCAACAATACCCATGGATTTGGGCTTTACTCCCTCGTGTAGTGAATGTTTTATCGCGGGAGGTGGCGGGTTTCCTCCGCCGCTGGGCAGTGAGGTCCGGCGCCCACCTACACACTGCCTTGCGGGGGTTCCCCTTCGCGTACGGGACTCGAGCAGCAACAAATGGAGCTCGTCCCTCGAGGCACCGAGCGCGGACGAGCGACAGCAAACGGCGTCAGCACGCCGACTACTCGGTCGCCCAGGTTGGTGTTTCCGGTCACGCCAACTGCTCTGGCAATTAGTCCCGTTAGGATGTTTCCACTCCTCGCGGGAGGTGGTGGTGTTCCTCTCTGCTGGATGCGCCCACGCATCACCTTGGAGGGTTTCCCCTCCAGATATCTCCCCAGCAGCATTCGGGATTTGCTCTAAGCTCTCGACCGGTCTCCCAGCAAGTGTGGGAGTGTAGTGCATGTGAGTGTAAGTGTGTGTATGTAAGGAGTGCGGATAGGACAAGGAAGGGGAAGGAAAGATTGCACGCGGTCCGTAGCCCTTGAGTTAGGATACTGATCCAGCATTCGCCTGGTGTTGATGGGAGAAACCACGGAAAAGTGTCGATAAGAGCAGCCGGCCGCTAGAATTCTCCTCCAGACAGCGACTGAATTCAATTCAGCTATCTGCCTAGTGAGGAAAATTCACCATCGTCGTGATTCGAACCCTGGGACCTTCCAGTTCTTGGAGGCAGCGGTAATGTGCAGCGGTAATGTCCTAGGAGGCAGCGGTGGCTCTGGGCTAAACTCGGGCTGTGATAGGTAATATGATTTTCCCGGAAAATAACTTCATGTTGAAGGCATCCTGGGTAAATCGTCTAGTTGTCCCTATTTCCGGAAATGTAGCTACGTGTGACGCAACCGGTGACATAAGGCGGCGCCCGCCCCGCACGAGTCGGCGTCGAATGGGATCTAGCGCAGAGGCGAAGCGCGAAAGTGCAGCGAGAGGCGTTCGAGCGGCGGCCACGTAACGGCGCGAGGGCGACGCGTCGCGCTCAGCCTCCGCTCTCGGGGAACAATCCGCCCCAATGAGAGGCCTGCTGGACCAAATATGCTACCGGACAACTACTACGGAAAACGCTTTCCCGTTAACGTCCAAATTAAGTTTGTGCGCACAGCGCTCGCCCATTGTCCGTGCGCGCGCAGCCACTGTTGGAGCTCTCTGGTGGCAAACATTTGCCAAGAGTTTGAAAGTTTCAGGAAACATTGTACATATGGACACGAACAACATTTACTACAATCAAATCTTTGCATAGAAAATTGTAAAAGGTACACTTTTTTAATTATTTTAAAAAGGATAAATCATGTAAACAAAAAAGGAATAATACTTTTAAAATGTTTACAGAAAAACTAGCTTTTTGATTGTAGTTAATATTAAGACGTAGTATTTTACCTACATTTCCAAATAAAAATAAATATTAAAAGTTGATTACAACTTGAGTTACAGGCGAAACCGTGTGAAGAAGCATTGTTGTAGTGTACAATTTACAATGTTAATGAAGGAAGACGCCAGAAAGAAATTCAAAGTTTTGCAATTTTCGAAAAGTCAGAGTTCATCGCGAAAATCAGACGTATTCCATCTCCATAAGTGTATTTTACTCTATTCTTACAATAAATTTAAAGAAAAAAATTGGAACTCTTCTTGAGAAAAATTTGAAAATGTTCGGGGGGTTTCATGTAAAGTAGCCGCAGGTTTTATGGAATCCTTTTCAAAATCTCAATGACTCAACTTGAGCCAGATTGACAGAGAGTTCTTCAATTTGAAAAGATTCCTACGTATGGTTCAGTCGCTAGCAGTGTTCACAGACGGACAGACGGACGTTTTACATTCAATTCGTTTTTCCGTATCAAGGATCCACAAAATGGGGATTCTGGCTACACCTTGTCTTGGGCCATTTCTTTTTGCTAATTTAGCAATTGGATTTATCCAAATTTTCGTTACCAGGGCCCAGCAATGAATTTTTTTCTTCCGAAATTTGGTTTTTTTCGCGCAGCATTAGATAACTTTTCCGGGAAAGTAAAAAGTTGCTAAATTTAGAAAAAATATTCTCTAACACATGGTGTAGCAAGAATTCCTTTAGTGAATCGTTAATACCGAAAAATAGAATGACGGTAAAACGTCTGTCCATCTCTTGTGAGCGACGCTAACCCGTTCGCTCGATTTTCATCAAAATTGTAATTCCCAAATAGATCTGAATGATTTCGCGGTCCCTTGATTTGGAAACCGATTTTGGGGATACTTCACATGAAACCTCTGGGAAATTTTACGAATTTTCAAAAGAGTGACTTGAAAAGTTTTTATTAAATTTTGTTGTTGAATAGTGCGAAGGACGATTAAGAGAATGTTGCAGATCTCATAGTTAAAGACGATAAAGATGATTTTTCTGCAAAAATTCAAAATTTGTTCGACGTCTTCGTACAAGTGCTATGATAGAGATTATTCTCTTAATAAAATCTGTTCCTTAAAGAAATATCTTGAAATAAGTTCATGTACAATTTGTCGGAATTTTGAGTACTTCTCAAGCACTACTTGAGTAATTTTGCATGAAACTACGGGCGGGAAAGTCCAAGCTGTTTTAACACCACTATTTACTCTCCTGCACACGTACGTATATACCGAGAATATACTCTATACAGGGAAAGTTATGTAATGCTGCGGAAAATCGATTTCGAGATACCAACGTTTTGGGGTCCCCTGATACAGAAAAAGTGGTTGTTTTCAAAACTTCCCTCTGTGAACACCTCTAGCGCCTAAACATTGGTAGGATATTTTCCAAATTGAAGAAGCCCCTGTCCATCTGGCTCGAGTCGAAACCCTGAGATTTTGAAAAACTCTTTTTAAAATTGGGGTACTTTTCATGAAGCCCCCTGGACATTTTCAAAATTATTCAAAAACGGCTCCAATTTTTTTCGTTAAATTTCTTGTAGGTCAGATTTTCAAGGTTCACTCTGAATTTTCGAAAATTGCAAAAGTTTGAATGTTTTTTCGGCCTCGTCCTAAAAAATTGAAGATAGAAATTTTTCCTTCAAGTAAAATTTGCTCTCCAAGTCAGTTATTTCATTACGATTACGTACAGTATTTTGAAACTTTTAGCAGTTGCAAAATTGCATGCAATATGTGCAATTTAAAAAAAAATAACAAAAGCAAGATTTTCTCAGAAACGGCTCCAAATATTTTCTTTGAACTTTTGGCAGAGATAATACTAAATGTACCCTGTGAGATGACATAAACGTAAGTACGCTCTATTCGTTTTTGTTGTTTTTTTTTTTCAAAAATTACCAATGTAATTTTATAAATGTGTTTTGACTTGTCTCTCATGTCGTTAATATTTACATTAGTGGTCAGTTTTACACAATATTATATTTATGAGTACACGTGCTTAATGTCAAATGAAGTTTTTTCGAAATTTCAGCCGTTTTTTGTAAAAACTAGCTCCAAAATCCGCATTTTCAGAAACGTTCAAACGCCATTTTCTCATAAATAACTCCAATTTGTTTCTTCAAATTTTTCGAACGGATAATGCTAATTGCACTCTTTAATAAGACGTACAGTTGTTTGTTTGTTTTTTAAATTACACAGATGTTTTTTTAATGATCTTTCACACCTTTAATATGGACATTTCCAGCAATTTCTAAACACTGTTGTCTTTGTGAGTGAAAGTGCTTTAAATGACTTCTAATTGAGTTTTTCTGTGAAAACGAGCTTCAAATTTCGGATTTACAGTAGCACTTAAACGCCATTTTGTCAAAAAGGCTCCAAATTTTTCAAAGAAAATTGCAATTTTATTTAATAATATTAAAATAATATTTCCGGTCTACAATTAGGAAACCGAAAAATTAAGAAAATGTCAGAACAATGTACTTTGGGCAGCGATAGGTGGCAGCTGACTATAGTATGTGGCAAGTCCGAAGAGCCAACCGAGTCCAAAGAAGATAGAAAACTAATATTGAAAAGTCTGGGCTATTCTGTAGCACCACTCCTCTTTGCAATGTAATGTTTGAGAGTTTAAATGAAAATATTGTTTTTGATTGTTTATGTTCACTCATTGTTATTCAAAGTTATGTAAAATACTAAAATAATTGGTAATATAATGAAAAATTATTTATTAAAAACAGGAATTCCAAAAATTCTGGTTGTTGTAAAAAATACAACGCCCAAGTCCTCGTGTCTAAAAAAAAAGGCGCGAGTGCTCGAAGGGTCAAAGCTAAAATGGTATTAGGTATGTTCGTGAGTATACAGAATTCAATGCCAGAAATATATTTGCTTTTAAATTTTGAATAAAAAAATATATTTTACACTTTGTATTTATTTATTTCAATTATTTTACGTGAAAAACAGTTAAAATCTGTGTGCTACGGGGAGAAGTAAATTCTGCGCACGTTCTCATAATTCTGTGATCCCTACTCTTAGCTACTCTAATACTAGTTGAATTTTGAATGCAGAAAGGAATGATTGTTCCTTTATTTACATGATAAAGTGATATTTGAAGTACAGAAAAGGTAGAAATTAAGACATAACATTACATAACGATAACATTATAATATTTTGACGAAGTATGTGCTGCTGAAGCACCACTAGTTAAATCGATAGGAAATGATTTCTATAGTTGATTTACTTCAACTGTGGAATTTTGAATAAGAACAGTTACTTTTAAGATATTTATATTAGTAATTTCAATATTACTAATGTCAGTTCCATTAAATTTCAATATTAATGTCAATAAAGGTTGAAAATAATTCTCGTATTCTTCTTTCAATTCTCTGAGTCGGAGTGTCAAACGCGAGCAAGCAAGCTAGGGCACGCAGTGCTCGCGGCGAAGGGAAGTCCGCGCTCCCATTGCTCAGGGATGCTCAGCAGGTGCTCATGACAAGAAGACGTATAACAAGTTTCAATCCGAGTGGGCTCTTGCTTTCTTGAGCAGTGATCGCGGAGGTCATGCACTCTGTTTAATATGCAGAAAATACTTAATAACGTAAAAGAGTAGTGTTAAAAGTAGTGTCACCTTCCATGGAAACTACGAACATTTTCATTAAGACGCGATCGGATATCCTTACAGTCTTTTTAATTTTTTTAGAAAATGTTTGATAAATGCAATTTTGTATTAGGTAAATGTGTTTTAAAATTAGCTTTTTTAATATTACATAATATATACGATTTTACATTCTTATTACATATTCTCACGGTTTTCATTACATATTTCTGAACGTGTTTTGACGTTTCATACTTCATATTTTCCGGTCTCTATTCATCATTACTTTGTATATTTTGAAGTGCATTTTTACACGAAAAATATGCACATCGTATTTCCTTAATTGTTTATTTTCAATAACAGTGTCAGTTTTTCTGAAATTATCATATATAATAGTTATTGTGAACTAGTACATATTTTGGTTTATATTTGTTTTCTTAAAAATATATATTTTAAATATATTTGTATTAATAGTTCTCGTATATTGCATTCTCTAAAAGTAGAAACGTGCGTTAATGTTTCCTGGTGTAATGATCAAGCTGTGTAATGATATAGCTGCATGTTTACATGTGAATTTCCATTAAAAGTTGTTAAATTTATTAAATATCTCTATATTGATATACCGACCAGTGTGACTGATCCAACTCAACGCATCCGTATGAAGTTTTCTCACCCCTGCTTCCCGCCTGTCACAAGAGTGACTTCGCTAAGGTGATATCGCCGCGTGCCCCAAACCTTTGCGAAGGCTTTTCGCGTGCTCGTTCGTCTGACGGCTCTGGTCTATGTCTTCAACAAGCCAAAACGTGTTCATTGTTGTCACGTATTTGAGATATAAACAGGAAGAAGTCTGTTACAAACTAAGGAACGCCAGTTTATGGATGATGCGTTCGTCACAAGATATGTTCGTGCTCGAAAAGTAAGCTCCAGTCTTTGCGGCACAAGTCATTTCGTTGGAAAAGAGCGCTTTCTCTATAAGATCGACGAGAATATTAAACAAAAACGTGACCTCGGGCGATAGTCCTCAGGCTGCGAAAACACAACTTGGAGTCACGCGACTTCGCAAGCAATTGCATTCCGGGAAACAGCAACCACGTACGGAGTATAAAAAATACTTCCTTCTTCGTCGGCTCTGATTGAGTAGTGTATGTTGGTTCCTGTTTTACGTATTTGCACCTGTCATTTCATTTCCTTATTAATTTTTTGTTTGTTTGTTAGAATAATAGGAAACACTGATCAGTAAAAGAGTGCTTTTACATATGTAATTTTCGGCGGCTTAGATCAACCTCAAATCTAACTTAATATTAAATATAACCACCCATAGATAAGGAAGCACATAGAGCGACTTATTCTCCAGCTTGGGGGTATTTCGTATAATTATTGAAACTATTTGTTCGTTCATATCGTTTTGACACTATTATTTGCCTCTTACACTCAAGGAAGGACTTAGTAAATAGGAGAGGGTGGAGAAGAGTGGGAATAATTACGTCACTTGCTTGTCATTCCGCAGGCGAGGACAGTTGAATAACGCGTGTGGGGAGAGTAGAGCACGGGGAATAGGAGCGGATCCGCACGACTGCACAGCCGCGTCATTAGAGCGCCTACGCAATCCAGAGCTCTGCCCTCCCCCTCTGCATTCATTGTCCCCTTCGCGGAGCAAGCCGATCACGAATAGAAACAAGTTTACAGTTCAGTAATCCTGGTTTTTACTATCCCGTATACGTACGTATATACTTCCCACATATGTACGTACGTACACGTATATAAGCATATACGAAGTATATACGTAGTGTTGGGAAAGTTATGTAATACTGTGCTATAAAACGGCGGATTTTCGGCAGTAAAAATTCATTGCCGGGCCCTGATAAAGAAAAAGTGGATAAATCCAGTGGCTAAATTAAGAAAAAATCCCTTAATACGTACAGAACGTGCAGAAACACGTACAGCCGATTTTCTCCAAAACTGATATTCCCCGATCGATCTGACTGATCTCTCTTGAATTTGATTTTAATTTTGGGGGCTACTTTACATGAAGCCCATGGGACAGTTTCAAAATTTTCAGAAAAAACAACAATTTTGACTGAATTTTGTTGTAGGGTAGTATGAAGGTCATTTAAGAGAATGGTGTAGGTTCTCATATTGGTTAAAAACTGTGGATTTTTGAAAAGTGCAAAAGTTTGAATTTTTGTTGGCGTCTTCCTACAACTACTAAATTAAAGATATGTAATGCTGCACGAAAAAAACGACGAATTTTCGGGAGAAAAATTCTTACCACAGGGCCCTGATAACGATAAAGTGAATAAATCCAATTAATAAATTTAGAAAAGGAAATCCTCTAACACGTGGTGTAGTCAGAATCCATGTTTTGTGGGTCCTTGATACCGAAAAATCAATTGACGGCAAAACATCTGTCTGGAAGTCCGTCCATCTTCGAACAACGCTAGCGGCTAAACCGTTCAGCAGATTTTCTCCTAAGTTGCCGATATTCCCCAATCGATTGGACTGATGTCACGGCCCTTTGAATTGAAAAACCGATATTTTAATTTTAGTAATACTTTACATGAACATTTTCCAAATTTTCAAAAAAAATGGAGGAATAGTTTTTGATACAATTTTGTTGATAGATAAAGTGAAGGATGTTTAAGAGAATGGTGCACGTTTCATGTTCGTTGAAAACTGATTTTTCGAAAATTGGAAAAGTTCAATCTTTTTCGACGTCTCCCCACAATTACAATTATGATGATATGCATAATGTAACAATACATTGTGGCGTCCGTGTTGTGGTCTCCAAAATCCGTTAAATGATATCTTGAAATGTCTCCTTTAACTTACTTCGAAATACCAAAAATTCGTGTTATCGTCCTTTGTGTTATCCAGATTTGACTGTATATTGAAATTCAAATTTTCAACGTTGGATCAATAAAAAATATTTTTGTATTTTGAAAATACAAAATATTATCAGAAAGTATTTTCGATACATATACAAAATACATGATCAAATGTGGATTCTCGATACAAAATAGAAAGTACAAAAGTATCGAAAATACGTATTTTAAATTGTATTTTCAATACTGTCCAACTCTACGTAGTAGTAATTGTAGATCTGACTTGTCCAAGTGTGGGGTGGAATAATTTATAGTCATAAATATTGACTATATTTGATTTTAAGGTTTATATATACCTTATATTTGATATTATATCTACCAAGGATGGCAACAGAAACTAATAAAACGTTTCGTTTCTGCACCGCTGTAACAAAATTGTTTTCTCATAAGTTTAATTTCCTTACAATTAACGAAACGAAAGTCTGCGTGAATTTAGTTTCGTTACAGAATGAACAGATCGATTAAGACAATTTCGTTTCGTTACTTTACTGAAACGAAAAGAATGTTAATTTCCTTTTTGTGGATAAGTAACGTTATTTCTTTATTTAGTTGCGTCATTAATATTTGTACAAGGGCAAGTAACAAAAGTCGGGAGAGGGCCATTCAGAGGAGTGGTTTCAGGTCATTTGGTCCATGGACAAAAGGTCCAATATTCGTTATGTCTAATGGACAGGAGGTCTATTAGGAACTAGGTTTAATGAGACATAAGGTCTACGCGACAGTTACTTAAACTCCAGTGATTATCTGTACCTTTTCCTCTATCCTCTATCGATAATTTAATTATTCTTAAAATATGTTCTGGCTTTCGTGGTAAATTTTTACTCGCAATACTCACCATGCTGGATACATGATTTGACATGAATAAAAACTTTTGTTTCTTAAGGATTACAGCGGAAATTATCTCAAATAAGAAGATGGAGGGTCTCGGTCCGCCGACCGTCTTGCTCGCAGGCCCACGCCCCTTCCAATGACACCTCTCAGCAGCGCTTCCGAGAAGCGGCAGTGCCCTTCCCACCCCGCCCATGGCCGCACCTCCCCTCCCGAGAATGGGAGAGTTGGGGAGTCCTACGCCTCGGTGACTTGCAGTGCCCTCCAAACGAAAGTGGCTGCAAGACGATGGCACGTGGCGATTTCTGCATTTCGATAGGCGGCATTTACACATATAGTATTTGAATAAAAGTTCATGTACTTTCCATATTTCATATAAAATTAGTCCTTATAGCATATTAAACTTAACAGCGAAATTTCAATAAATATTACAAATGCATCTCAATAGTAAGAGCTTAAATATTTTTAGACATTCCTTAAACATTAGTTTTTTTTTTTTTTTTAATTAGAGAGAATTGAAAGCAAGTGAAGAAACTGTTAACGTTTTTGAATATTTATGTGAGGAATAGATCCGCTCTCGAGCCCTCAGGTGCTGTCCGGGGGGCATATAAGCAAACTGCACATGTATTCGGCACCGGGCTTCGCTGATTGGCTAGCGGGCGAGGAGCGCGAAACCGCGCGAAATGCGTATCTCTTTCTACGGAGACCAGAGCCACAGCGAGTGAGTGCACAACGCACACGGACTCGGCTACTGTGTTCGTAGGCAAAGCGATCGACTGCGTTTTCGGGCGTATATTTCTGACAGCTGTTGTATTAGTCTTTACCATTATGGGAACTACGTATCTTAATAATCCAACGTGTTTTGTCAGTAAGTACCTAAACTTACATTTTGGTTTTATATAAATGCGAACTACGAAACTACATCATATTTCTTTCCAAGCGAATTACAGCTATGAAATTTTAATGGATAATGAAGAAGAAACTGGCATAAGAAATGCAATATGTTGAAGACATTTGGGTAAAGAAGTGTGCGAAGATCACCCAAACGAAATGGAATGTCAGATCATCAAAACCTTCAGGAAAATGATTTGTTTGTTCGTAAGTTGATAGAAATACATCTTATGTTCTAGTTTTATTATAGAGATAGTAAAATTTGTCCTTTTACTTTCAGAAAAGTGTATGCCATCATAGTACATACAGAAAAGTACCGTAGTAGGGGCGAAAAATAGAAGACTTTCTAAAAACTCGGGCTGTCCAGCTATATTGTCTGTAAAAATAAAACGTACCACTGCAGACCCAAGAAGAAAATATGCCTTTATTAAGATATGTAGGGTTTTCAATTTGTATTTTTATATTGATTTTAAATTTGTTTACTGACGTCTTGATACAGCTTCAAAACAAAACTTTTCCACACATAGTGTTAATGAGCACGTGAACATTAATTTCAAGTTTATAATAGTTGTTCTAAAACTGAATTCATTAATAATTCGGGCTATTTGTGACTGTCATTATTTGTATCGTCCCCTAGAGGAATTCAATTAGTTTTTCTGAAACTTGGTTTGGTAGTTTATACTAGGGTTTTTATTTCATGGCTCGTGCTCTTCACGATGGAACATATCACGTTATTTCTCATCTTTCTCGGTCGTACCGCTAGATCGCGACCATATCGAGCAGTGCTTCTGATCATGCGACATCTGGCGGCACGACCGAGAAAGTTGCGAAATGCCTTGAGATATTCCATCGTGAAGACAGGTCCTTTCTCACCAAGAAATAAAATCCCAAGCATAGGCACACAGTATTCTTGGAATCAAACCGCGTGTGCGAACAGGTTTAGGACCACTGTATTCGTAGAAACGTCTCCCACGTTGGACGCGCAATCAGGCGTTTCAGATTGCAAACATCCGGCGTATCAACTAACTCTTGGAACTAAACAGTGAATGAAACACTGAGTTCGACTGATCATTTATACATCCCCAACACCATTCCTGCTATTTTTTCATTCCAGTGCAAGAAAATTGAGTGTACAAAAATTTATCTTTTTTGTTTAGCAAACTAAACATCATAAGAAGTATAAAATTGACGTAGACAAATAAAAATATCAATTAATAAATTTTCCTTTCAAAAATCCTTCTTAGCAATTGTGGAATAAATATAAATATTTAAGTTAGAAAACATAAGTCAATACCCAAAAATTGGTACAAATCAATAAAAATGAAAAAAATGTTAAATATTAAATTCATAATCTATTAATTAAACAATTAATAATTAAATATTAACATTTTAATAACACATCTTCTGTGGCTTCTTTTAACGTATAATCAAAAACTTGAGAATGCTGTTAAATTACTATAATTTACAATCTGTAATTGCACTAATTTTAATATTAAAAATTAAACAGAACAGAATAACCAATTAAAATAATTAATTTTTATTTGCATGATAGGATTGTGTGGGGTTATAACAATAAAGAAAATTCATAACCACAATGCAACTGCTGAAACAGAGGTTTCTGCCAGCTGATAAGGCTACAAGGGGAGCATTCCTTCAATATTTTAAAATGGGAATGAGTATTGCAGAATCATACAATTATCACCAAACCCTTCTTGAATATATTGAAGATATTTGTGAAGACGATTATGCCAGTGGTTGTACAAATTCAACAGAAAGAACTGTGTGCTACTGACATATCATACCTAGGGCCTAGGTCAGGCCAAAGTGAAGTCTAATATTTAGTTATTGTATATCATATTTACATTACTCCCTCTTTGCCATTTTTTCTTTTTGGTTGAGTTCTCTATGTAATATAATTAATTCATTTCAATAGTATAAAATACACGATGAATCGATTATATTTGCCTGTTTTTATGCACATGTGCAGATTTTATAGATTTCAAGCACTAAAACCATTTTAAAATTCCCTTAATAAATGTGTTCAAATTCATTTAGATGCTATAGAAAAAATTTAAAAAAATGAGTTGTTGGAAAAAACCATTGAGAAATTTGAATATCTACAACTCTTTCTATTACAACTTATTTATCCTCCTGAAATAAATCAAATTACCTTCAATAAGATTATAATATACTATAGTAATATAAAAATGATTACAAAATGCGCAGTGCAGTAGATATTTTAATAAAATTTTCAATTTGCAACCTAAGTTAATTATAATTTAATTCTGCTCAAAATTGGAAATAATACCGAGAAAACATTCGGTTTCTATCAATCCCTTCAGCCTCCTTTGTTTTTGCCTCATTTTCCCTCCCCTCTAACTAAACATTTTTTAATGGCGGATTACAAGTGTTGAGATGAACAGAATAAAATCCTTCATTCGTCTGAGTCAATGAATACTTATAATAACATCTGTTTATTATTTAACTAAATGATGCCCTCTCCAAAAAATGATACGCTGGATCCATCCCTGGTATAAATAGTAATAAAATGAAAAGCAGTGGTGCAGTTTAAAAAGTGACAAAACAGCGCTTAAAACGAACCTACAACACAAGAGAACGTAAACGAATTTCGCGCGGCTCCGCGCTCTTCGCCCGCTAGCCAATCAGGGAAGCCCGGTGCCGAATACATGTGCAGATTGCTTATATGCGTCCGGGGGGGGGGGGGGCTGAGTGTCCCGCGAGACGAGTAGGGGCGCGAAGAGGCGTTGAACTGTTGGATTTGTTTGACATGTCCTTGAGACCTCCAGGGTCTGTGGGAAACGCACCTCGTTTCCTTCCTCGTTCCCCCTCTCCTTCCCTCTGAGGCTACCACCAGCAAATCCCATGACGTCACAGGGACTTGGACATCCGAATTCAACTAATACTCGTATTTATTTACAGCTGCTCCTATCATGTCATCAGCCGTGACGGCTGAAAAGAGCTCTGAGAATCTTCGAGAGTCTGCGCAATTTATAACGAAACAAAATGTGACGTTCACATATTTGTAATGGCGAGCATGTAAATGCAAGAACAAGACGAGGATCTGCATGCATTGCAACAAATGTGTAATATGTGGGTCGTGTGCTGGAAACACCTTTTTTACTTGTTCCCGCCGCTTGGAAGCTTTGGAGGATTTGATTAATTAAAATTTACTACTGATCAAGAACTTCGCAAGATAATTAATATCTTTTTATGTTAAATATTAATGCTATCTATTGGTGTTGTTCAAATCCGAACGATTGTACGCTATAAAAATTCGTACCCGTCAAAATGACGGTTCAGCCTACTACGTAGGTAGAAAGAAAATCGCCGTCTTCCTAGTGTTAATATAGTAAATATTTTACACGTGCTTGATTTCTTGACCTCTATTAATTATATAATGGAAAGATTCTTGGAGATTAGGTCATTGATATAAAAACTTTATACTCAACGATATAAAAACTTATAGGTTGGTTGTTGTTCAAAATAGACCGGATATAAACACAAATTTGACTGTTATACATGATGTACATACATGATGTAAGAGGGAGGAGACTTGCAAGGATGAGGTGTGAGGGTGGTGTGTGTAATATGGCGCGGCGGAAGGAATGTGTGTGGTAGAGGCGATAAGTGAATGAAGAGGATGGGGGATGGATTGTGGTGGAACCGGAAAATGGGGAAAATGCGGAAAATATGTGGTATGTAATAACACCATCTTTTTATATTGTATGTATCAGGCAAATTGTGAAATAATCTTGGTACGTAATGTGTATCTATATGGTAAATAATCCGTCTGTTTGTAGCCCTGATGAAGGCTGAATAAAGGCCGAAACGTTGGCAGATTAAAAGTTTTTATATCAATGACCTAATCTCAAGAATCTTTCCATTATATAAATATTTTACCATTCTTGAAAACAACTGTAAAGGGAAATACAAAAGTTTGGAGTGACAAGGCGCGACGGTACGTAATACGCAGTTTCGCAGTCGCACCGGATAACACAAGATAACCTGCAGGTCACAAATCGAAAGATGAACATCGATTCACAAGGGGTGGGCCGGTAACTCAGGAAAGGATGTGCAAATTTTCCGCTTATCACTATTATAACAGTAACCAATTTAAATTTATATTGCCGTTCTGCAAATCCGGGGTCACCTCGAACTCGCCTTTCCTCCTCGAACTCGGTTTATATTTTCATTACGTTTGGAAAACCGTTGCCTCGGCAGCGCCAGGAACAGCTAAATGTTTCTAGGGTGTCCGCTGGGATTCGCGAGTAGAGGGGGAATCTCAAAGTGGTGGGGAGAGAGCCAGAAGGCTGCGTTCGCTCGCACTTGGCTCGTATGCGCATACCGAAAACATTAATCTCCCGCACTGCACATGCTAGCGAACGACCTTGGAAATCAATTTGCTGTAGTGTCTTCGCTCGGTAATGGAGAAACACCAAATTCACGGGATGGCCTGGCTCTGTCCTCATCATCCGTATGTTTTACACTGTCCCTGATACCGTTTCCTCACTAACATAAGTAGTATCACTATCACTGTCTTTACTATCGTTCGCGTCGTTCCTGTAAAAATAACGATTTCTTGATACGGTGCATTAAATCATTGTGCGGTGAATCACACTCTCTTCTCATTGAAACTGTTGAGAGCAGATTCCACGTCATCACTGCACACTTACATACACACGTCTCTTCTCTTTATTAGGAGTAGAAAATGAACACGATTCTCTTGATTGAATATAATTAATTTCCTTATTAATTCTGCAAATAGATCTTTCCTAAACACCCGAAGCAGCAATTACTGCCTTAAGAACTGTGTTGATATTTTCAATGCCTACCTTTGCTTCTCTCCATAAATTGATATACTTTTGCAACGACTTCATGCGTCTGACTGAAGAATGTATGAAAGTTGCTCTAAACAGGACGCATTACAATGATCACAACAAAATAATAATCACTTATACAGAACTTCATACAAATACCTGTTCTTTGCTAGGGAAATCCAACTGGAAACTGGCATCGTGCGGAGACGAATAGTCCAGGATCAATGTTTACTCCACTGGAGTAGGTCTGTCAACACGTCCTGGGAAGGGACATGCTCCCCTCAAAAGCGATAGGTTTAAGGAATGGAATCTCCCGGCAGCTCTGAGACCTGACCTTGAGCGGCCACGCTAAAATATTTTCAGAGTACAAGGTCTGTCAACCTGTGTCAGATTTCTAGCGCGGTCGTTCTTTCACGCCTGGTGGCAAAGGCTGCAGTGAGTCATGCATGTTGGCCGCGCGGGTGAAAGACAATTAGGGACTGCGCCCTTGGAGCGCATTTCCTCTTGAGATTGTTCGCGAGATGGAGCAATAGGTAAACAATAATATTAACGAAAACCTTTTTTTGTTGGTGTGAATGTAAGTGTGCAGTGATTTCGTGATTTCTTGAAGATGCGAGAGGGGTTAATCCTTGGACATACTACTGTACGTACTTGTCAATTAAAAATCATAATAACGGAATATCTGTCCATATTTCCACATCTCAGCCATAATTGTAAAAGTTATTAACTATCGAATATTATTAGAGGCGATAACTTAAAACATTTAAATCTAATACACCAATACAAATTTGAAAATCCAAAACTGAATTCACCAGTTTAGGCGGTCAGGGCATCAACTGATGTCACTGCAGTGTCTTCGATGAAGAGGACTTAAAGTTCGAGTCCCGGAGGTGGCAGAATATTCGACACCAGCTAGATTGCTGTTTTGAAACACACACACACACACATTCACTGCACTGCCCTTCATATCGAACAGAGAGCACAGTCGGGAGCTGGGAGCTGCCCCGCCTGGCGCGAGCCATCACGCCGTGGGGGCACACGCCGCTCGTCGACGTGCAGGTCGGTGCCGGATCTCACCATCAAGCGAAATACGAAGATTCTCGTGATTTGTAGAAGAATACTACACTTAAGGGACCATTTCGCGCGGAAACACGAAGTATTGAATCATCAGCATTTACTTGTTAAAACCGATTCTTGTGGCAGTGGACGAAGATCAGCCCCCGCGGGACGCGGAGGCGCAACCCGCTGAGGGCGAATGGCCTTCGCACCTGCTCCGCGCGCGCGGGAGCCCTTGGGGCTGCTCAGGGGAGGGGGAGCAGGAGTTTTCAAGCTGCAGATTGCAACCAGCAAACGCTTTGTGACATTCATTATATAACCAAATGCTTTTGTTCCAATTCACATTTTAACTCAAAACCATACAAAATTTTGTTTGTCATTCCAGAATGGCTGATCTAACAAAGGTGGCCTACCGGATAATATACTCAAAACGAAAACAAAGTACGTAAAATGTGTGAACAATGATTGCAATCCAAAACACCTTTTACTTATTCGTATACATACGTATATATGAAGTAATATACGTAGTATAGGGAAAGTTATGTAATGCTGCGCGAAATAACGGCAAATTTTCGGCAGAAAAAAAATTCATTGCTGTGTCCTGAAACAAAAAACTGAATAAAACCAGTAGCTAAATTAAGGGAGGATAACCATAACACGTCAGAATGCCTGTTTTGTAAGCCCTCGATACCGAAAAAACAATTGAAAGAAAACGTCCGTCTGTCCATCAGTCCGTCTGTGAACAATACTAGCACCTAAATCACTCGTAGGAATTTTTCCAAATTGAAGAAACCCTTCTCGATCTGCCACTAGTCGAAGCTATGAGATTTTGAAAAACTTCCTTAAAAATGAAGCCTTTAATACTTTACATGAATCCCCCGGATATTTTCAAAATTTTCTCAAAAACGGCTCCAAATTTTTTCTTGAAACGATAAAATAAAATACACTTATAAAGATGGCATAGGTCCGGTTTTATACGGTTAAGCCTACGGTTTAGCCCAAGAATTAGGCTGTGTAGTGAAGACAAGAAAAATGTAGTGTACTTGAATACACACCTAGTTGCTTGATATGTCTGGTAGATGGTGCTTCTTTAGAAGTCGCCAGGAAGTGATCAGTGATAACAGATCAGAGCTCGTCTTTTCGTATTTTTCAGGGTTCAGAAGATAAAAGGAGTATTGTAGCTTAGTTGACTCACCTTGCATTTGTTCACTTCTTCGAGCGAACAACATAGAAAAAGACAATCAATTACTCCGATTCTAAGAACATGAACGTTTATTCAAGGTTCACCTTGTTCATAGCTGTTTCGAAAGTGAAGTGAAACGATTCATTTGGATAAATAAATTGTACTAAATAAACTTCGACCCATTATCTTTTCAGTGCCTCTGCACAGATAATTGAAATATGTTTTTTTGAAAACTGAAATTGCAAGTTCGAAAGGGTGCAGTGTTGCTAATTCCTATAAAAGGAAGCACGATAACGTATTTTATACACTTTTACATTTACTATTAATTAATTAATTACATTTACTATTAAAAAAATTATTACTATTTGTTTTTAAAATAAATTAATTTTAAGTGTACATTATTCAAACAAGGCATTTACAACAAAACACGTGTTGACAGCAGGGAAGTTTACATGTCGTCGGGCAGTACAAGGCTTGGCGCAATTACAAGGGGCAGGAAAAGGTTTAGAGAAAATAAGACGGGCAGAAGTGGCAAAATGATTCTTGCTATTAGAGTAGAATATGGCTTGCGGTAGAGAACAAGGCTTAGGACAGAATAAGTATTGTAGTAGAATGAGGCTTAGTCAAGAATAAAACTTCAGCAGATTAAGGTTTGGGGGAGAACCATTGAGTTTTCAGGCACGTCAAAAGCTTCTGCTGTTAGTCGCGTTGGCGTAATAAATGTTTTATCACGGAAAGTTCTCGACTGGTCTCCCGACATTTATGTGATGTAATGCATAGTGTGTGAGTAAGTAAGTAAGAGGAGACAGAAGATGAAAGGAAGATCGCGCGCGGTTTGTGGCCAGTTTGTTAGACGTACGCCTGATTTGATCAGAGAAACCACGGAAAAGTCGGAGCAGCAGACCGCTAGAATTCTCCTCCAAACAGACTGAATTCGACCTGATTATTTGACTAAAGTCGAAAATCCGTCACTGACAGGACTCGCATTCTAGTGCCTCCCAGTCAGGATCGTTACAGACACAGCGGAATTGCTGGCTCTAAGCAAAATTCAGCCGACGGAGTGTATTCACCAATTATTGAGTCTCCTAATAGAGTAGGACGTAAAAAATAATAAAAAGTGAATTCCTTAAAACAGAGCAGAGACCTCAGCGTGCATTGTTTGCTGGTGCGAGCCCTTTCTCATCTACTCGAGCTGAGCGCCAAATCCCTTTGCGCCCTCATTAAGGCCGCGGCCTGCCTTGGTGAGCGCGGGCGCGGGCGCCGGCGACCGCTCTCCGCTCACAGCCCCCTGGAAAGCAGGCCACGCCACCCACACAGTGGCTGCGAACGCGCGCATGCGAGGAAAACACAAGGTTCGTTTGATGGATTGATTATCTCGTGTTGACGGGTCTTTAGTCTCGTGAGTAAAGCGCATTTTTTAACGCGGGAGGTGGTGGTGATCTCTAGTTGGATGGCGAGATCCGGGACCGACCTCTCAGTCGGTTTGCGAATTTTCTCCCAAACCAAGTATCTCCCAGCAGCGGGACACTACCCCAACCGTGACAAACTCTCAGCTCCCGGCATGTGTGGTACTGTAGCGCTTATTCCATAAGTGTGTGTAGGTAAGGGCTGAGAAGAGGACAATGGAAAGATGGCAAGGAAGGAAGAGAAGATGGAATGATCGCATGCACCTCTCTGAAAGTAATACACACCTTTAAGTGTGTAGTACATTACACTGTGTACTACACATGGATGGCACTAATCACACAGGAATACACAAAACAAAAGTTGTCAGACACAAAGACTTGACACATGTTTCTTTATTTCGACGAGCTGAAGAAGCCTAAAGTGCGCCATCACCTTCTAGTTTTTTTTAAATCGCGAAAGATCACTGTGAAATTGTAGACTAAAATTGAGGCTGGTTTTTTACAATTTAAAAAACAACTGATGGGTGATGGTGCAATTCTGGCTTCACTTTCGGCTTCAGCGTAGATGGAGAAACATGTGTGAAGCCTTTGGGCCTGCTGTCTGCACCCTTGACGTAGCCGTTGCGCCCACTGCGCGTGAGGGGCGTGCAGTGCCTGCCTCGGAGCGCGTGGCCGGGGCGGGGACGGGGACGGGGACGGGGCGCGGCGTGTGCAGTGGACGTTCTCCGGCGTAAAAAGACGCCGCCGCGGAACCAGTTCCCAGCCCGCGCCTAACGACCTGCTTCGCCTCGGACGCCGCGCCGCGCCGCAGCGACAATGTGGTGACGCGGCTGGGGGGGGGGGGGAGGCGGCGGCGGCGGCGGCCGACGCGGAGTGGCAGACCCTGGAGGGCGAGGTAGAGGCGGAGGCGGAAGCAGCGGCGTTGGGGGGGGGGGGCTGCGAGCAGGGGCGGAGGCGCTTGAGGGGCGAGCGCTCCAAGCGAATCGTCCAAGTGCCAGTCACCCTCAGCTTCCGAACATGTCCTTGGCAAAATTGACAGGAGGGCTGCAAAGCAACAGCAATGTCACAGAAGCTACTTGTAAATTCTTCTTTTCAAACTCCTGAAAAATTATATTGTAATTGAACAGGAAATAAATGATTAAAAAAATGAAAAAAAATAAATAATTATCAATTTCAACATTCAATATACAAGTACAGGACATTTGATGTCAAAAATATCTCAAAATTACCCCAAATTATTTTGAAAAATGGATCTACGTATTACAGATTACATTGATAAAGAATTAATCAGCTCTAATATGGACGATGTAAGATATTTAAAAAAATTTCAATTTCGAAATTCAAGGGGTTGTAAAGAAAATGTGGCCAGGAACATGCTATATTAATAAGCTTCGTATTTTTGCCTATTTTTTTCCTTCAATGGAAAACGCAATTTTTTGTTTTACTTATTCATTTTGAAGCATTAGGAGTATTATATGAGAATTTTATGGTACCTATAAATGCCTATTTCATTAATAAATGACTATTTTGTGTTTAAACGCCTAAATAGTATCTATTCTCGTAATTATTGGCCAAAATGCAATAATCCTTAATCAAAAATGTAAAAAAATTGTACTTTTTTTTTTTGTTTTTATCCTGTAGAGTAGAGAGAAATCGAACAACTATCGATAAATCAATGTTCCGTTTTACTGCCACAACAGCGCAAGTGCTATGAATCACGAAACACTGCAAAATCACTGGTAGTAGAATTATTTTTTACTTCGAATTATAACAATCTTTTCTGTATTCCGAAACGTTTTCTTGAAATTTTCTCCTCGTACGAATCAAAGGTCAGTATAAAAATTGGTGCCGGTCTTTTTCTTGTGTAAACTATGTGTATATTCAAAAATTGAGAAAAGTTAACATTGCAAAAGTACAATATTGAATACATTGATTTTCGTCGTAAATGAAATCCGTTCTGAAAAATCAGATCTTAAAAAAAATATGTATAATTTTTTTAAAAAGGGTGTCTTTTTCGTAATTTATGCTAGAAATTAATGCAAGCTATAAAAAATCCCAAAAACCGCTTCAAAATTCTTCAATTTTCCCCCTCAAATAGAACAAGGGTCGCTTACAAGAATACCGCAGGTCTCATTTTCGTTGACGCCTCTGAATTTTTGAAAATTGCAAATTTTGAAATTTTTTGGAAATATGCGAGAAAATATGTACTGTTGTAGCATCACTAGTTACATTTGTGTTATGCATGGCGATATAAAAAATCATACAATGTTTTCAATTATGTTTAAATTGGACGGTGTTATGCATCAACCGGCTAAGCGTCATTTTTTAAAAAATGAGATATGGACGCCATCATTTGCATTGGACCATGTTCTAAGTGAACGCAAAATTCTGGCGCAAAATCTGAAAAAATAGCCTCATAATTATTGAAAATTGTAAAGGCCTTCAGTGACATCAGGGATTTTATGTTTCACAACACCCGGCTATAAACCTAGATCTTCAAATCTACTGTTCTGGATTTCACATTATGTAGGTAAGCGCCTGATATTCCACTCACGTTTTTGTAGTTTGGCGCTTCAATGAATGGATTAAATTACAGTTTTTAGAGCTGAAAATGTAATAAAATCTTTGTACACGATTATCTCAAAACTTGCATGATGTCGCATAGCCCATTGATACCGTCCAATTGTGAAAATACAATTCTTTTCTCAATAAAATGTATTTATCAAAACTATATCTTCAAATTACGTACTTCTAAGTTTTTGAATACACGAGTATTTTTTCTATAATTTTGTGACAACATAATAGTCTTCTACAAATTTTCTGCGCTTCAGACAACTGGATGCCACGTAAATTAGAATTAACAATTTAGTATATTATAGCTTTGTCCGTTTCGTACATTCGACCTTTTGTTATACATTTACACATCAATATTTTGGAAGTTATTTCGAAATAAAAATTGCTAGCTCTCAGAGAATATCAACAATGCAAGGAATGAAAGAGTGGACTTCCGTTTCACGCTCGCGCATTTCAGTGAATTACGTGTCATTGTTGGGACTTGATATAACTGTATGAAAAGGAGTTATAATTGTCAAATTTATGTTGATATTTGCATGAAAATATTTAGTTTTCGCACCAAATGCTGTATCATTTGTAATGAGAAAATGTTTTTGCATGGTTTCAGAATACTGTTCTCTAATCATGTGAAACGATTCTTCTAGAGTCCCTAGATACAGAGAGTAGCGCAACCGCCGCCATTTAATATCCTCTCACCCGATAGCCCCATCATGCCGAATGCAGAAGTTGAACAGAAGTGATAACAATTGATGACGTTAATAAGATGTTTAGGATTATTAATATTGGTTTGGGGTAAATTCATGGTTATCAACATACACAATGCGACACAGTTTCCATTTTTTGATAACTGGACATAAAATGGCGGGATCGGTGCAACAATGGAATGCGCTACTCTCCGTATCTAGGGACTCTAGATTCTTCTATTTCGAAGCGCTACTGAAAACTATTTAAATTCTACATCTCATTTACTACTGAAAACTTATACATCTATTATCATGGGCGCCAGGAAAACAATTTCAAGTATCAAGAAAATTTCGTCTATTTAAATTACACTACTACCTTACTGGCTCAGTCGCTGGGTTTTCGGTTTGATGACAATTTCCTTATCTGTATCTCCAAAATTGCCACCGGATCTGCCCTCTGTACAGAGAAGCACGAAATCTGAGTTTTATCTTTTTCTGAAATTCCTGCACCAATAACGTGCTATGTTGCACAATATTTTGAAATATATTGAAATTCGTTTAAAAACAGAACACAATTGATTCCAATGCAAAAATAACATTATTATTTGGTCCTGACCTTTGCATTAAATTTCTAACGATCGTTAGCATAAAATACCCCGAGCCCTCTTGTCAGTCGTCGGATGGCGCCCGAAGAACCAACCTGGAACTTCCACGACGTCTTCCGATCTTCCGGCTGGGTCGGACCCGATGTCGTCTACTTCATTCTTCAGCGTTGCTTCTAGTATCTGTCTTTATCTAGCATCTGCAGCTAACCTAGCATCTAGAGTTACTTTTCCCTAAAATGCGCAACAGTTGTGCGACTACCCGCGAACTCAACAAAATCGAAAAAAAAAATGTCTAATATTCGTAGCCAAGTCTATTCACAAACTCATCTGCTCCACCACGGCCCTGCGAATATATTTTATAGTCTCTATCCTGGTTATATTCGATTAAAGTTCTCCACTTAATCACAAGCTGTTGTCACCAAATCAATTTATAATAACTGCAATGTCGTATCGTCAGTACAACGCGGCGAACCAGCTTATTTTGCGAATAATGTTTTTCTCAATAAATGATAAATAGTTGCAACCGAATTAATTCAATTAATTAACTTCACGAATCAATCTCCTGACTAATATTCCGTATCGGTATTACAGCACAGCGTTGCTATCAAACAAAATCGAAATTAGATTCCGCGTTCTTTTCAGACGATCCGTCCGACTCTGTGTCTGGATGAAGAAAGAGCTCTTTTCACTACACTGCATATGAGAGTGACATACCGTTTGTTTTTTCTCCCACTACTCAAAATCAACAACTCCCTGGCAACGCATATGCGTCATGTACAGCGAGGTCCGACGTTTACCGTCGAATGTTTGAACCGCCATTTTGTATATCACACATGGCCATATGAAATGCATTTCTATACTGTCCAGTTTACCAGGCTTCTTTTTCCAATACAGGTTTACAAAACTTCTGTATTGTATTTTTATGCAGTTGTAGAATTCACATAGTTTTGACAACACTGCGACGGGAACAGTGAGTTATTCGCTTCTTGGTTGAATTGGACGTTTTCAAATAAGAGCTAAGATGTTAGTATCGCAGAAAGTACAATATTTCAGTACTACGCAGCTGTTTCTAATAACGCGGGAAAGTAATCCGGGTCAATGACCCCCATCTCGATCAGGTTTTTGTCCAGTTTCCCTGATCCATTGAGCAAATGCTGAGATGGCCCCTTGTTTTTCTTCTGGACGTAAATGTAGCTTCACTGTACGCACGTTTTGTTGAGCACTCCTTTTGCTTGTAGTTCATTTACAGTTGAAATTGATTTTCTATAACTCGGGAAAAAACATTTTTCAAATATCTTTATTTTCTAAAATAATTATTTTCTAAATTCATTTTTTCGTTGTTTTTTTTTTTTAATAAAATTCTGGCCCTCAAGAAAATGTGCAGCAGATAAATTTCTTTCCCCACACGTCATATACAGTTTTTACTGTTTTTTTGACAAATAAATAACTATAAGTATGTTCAGTTGTAGCAAAACTAATTTTGCGCATCATTACATAAATTTCCATATATTACGTATATACTCCGTATATTCGTACGTATACGGGAAAATAAAAACTGGATGGTAGGAATTTCTGGCCTGAAAGAAACCCGCATCTCTTGAGAGTTTTAAGTGACTAAGAGACAAAAGTTTTGACAATAACTACATGAATAGTTAATAAATGAAAACACTGACTTTAAGCAGAACAATGCCTGCCGGCATCGAGATCATGTTAACTTTCAAAAGGTTCTGGGAGATATGTCCCACATGTGTAAGGTTTGTTAATTGAATTCACTGGATTACTGCAAGTGGTTCCAAGAGGAAATTACAAAGAATCTTGGAATTGCAGTTAACATTTGTCGTGCGAATGTGTCATACTGTTTTTGCTGGGTTGTTCTTTGTGAACAGTGAAAGAGACATAATCTTGTTCTTCCAGACACTCTACTTTCAAATGCATGACTTGCAGAATTGCAAGGCCAAAGCATTATGGCCAGTAAGTCAGAGGCCTGGTCTTTCTTTAAGTTTTAATTGTTTTTGCATAAAATACATTCTAGAGACCTAGTGTTTTTGGAAAAAGTTTAACTGACTAAAAATGTATTGAATAAATGTTCAACTGACTATTTTGTTAAGCAAGTTTGAAGGATTGTATCACAAATCCTCCAAGCCGAAAGTCATAATCCTTCGAGAAAACTAAACCTTAGCACATATGATGTACACTAGGTTCTAAGAAGCTATTATCAATGAATTATATGACCGTATTAGATAATGGATTTACACAAAGTAAAATAACAGTTAACAAACAAAATAAATTGTTATAAACTAACAACAGATTGCATATTATTTGGGTCATAATTTACTGGATATTCTTATTCATGCAGATTTTGTCAATTGAAAAGAAATGTTTCTGGCAAAGATACATTTGTTTCTTGACATTCTCTGAGCCCATATGAATCCAGCACAATTTTTCGCGCATAGAGCTCGCCCGTTGTCGGGGCGTCCTGTGCTCGCCGCTAGTTTTATGACACACGCAATGCACTATCTGAACCCCATATCCAAAATATTAGCTGCCAGTTTCCACTGCAAGGCTCCAAAATTGAAGCTAAAATCTTAGGTAGTAATGGAGTGTTGCGGCGCCGCTGGACATCCCTACTAGCGTCGAGCGGGCAGCCGGCCGACCGACCGGCCGAACAGGCCGGCCACAGAGCCGGCGCGCGGGCAAGCGAAAACCAGGGGCAGTGTCTCGTCGCAAGTTAGTGCGGCATGAATAAAAAGCAGAAATGACTGGTTTCCACTGAATGATTAAAACATAAATGTTTTCGGCACCACGCACAACGAATAAAAACTTCATTGTCACATTCTTCTTCACATTAGTTTTTCACAGTTTCAAGTTTCAAGTTTTTCACAGTTTCAAGGCACTACTAGTTCCGGAGGCCGTTCTGTTATGTACCTTGTAGCAAACCACGAATACTTTATCATATTTTGGAAACGAGGAGATGAAAATTGAAAATTAATGAAGGATTGCAATTGAAGAATTGTGTCTCTATCGGAAACTTTGGCAGTAATACTCTTGGGAGGCACAATATTTTCTGATAACCGGCGATACATAGCTTTCCACTGTCGGAAGAACTTATCAAGTGGTTGAATTGTTCCTGTAGCTCCGGGAGGTATCTGGAGCAATTCAATTGTCTTGCCTGGAGGAATATCTTCAATACAAGTTCTGACATTGTACGTGGTCCACGAATCTAAAAGCAGAGCAAAATATTCACTTACAAATGGGAAGAACGCTTCTTTAAACCACTGTTTCAACTCTTTTTTCCCATTTTTCCTGATTTAGTAGTCGTAACAATTATGATTTCAGCTTGAATCATTATTTTGGAGACAACAGGGCCGAAAAATCCTTTTGGTTCCTGCAGCACTATAAATAATTTAGGCAACAAAGATCCATCCCATTTAAAAAAACAAAGAGGGATCATAAATATAAATATAAAATAAATTTTAACATCGCAATACCACAAAAGATTGAAAATAATCATTACCATGAGAACGAACTATTGAAATCAAAATTCCTAACCCCAAAGAACCTTCACAAACCGCAAATACCAAATAAATCATAGAAAAAAATAATTCAAACTGTAAACTTCCTAATCAACTCATCAACAAAAAAAAAGTAAATAATACTATATATTCCAAACTCAACAAAATAATCAATAAATGCTTCCGCTTAGAACAATAAATCCAAATCCCACTCAAATAACAAAACAACACTATCATTAAACAAAAAAATGCAAACATTAAGTTTTAATAGTTTAAAATAAAACATTGGTCTTGTAAACCAAAATTAAGAATATCTTTTAAAACTTCAGAGAAAGATAAATCATCTATCCTTAATCCCCAAAATTAATATTTTTCCTTAAACTATTCTCTGATATTTTCATTCTAATATTCATATTCTTAATTATAATAATTAACATCTTTTTCATCATAATAAATCACCCCTTAGCCATCACCCTATTAATTATTATACAAACACTTATAATCTGCTTGATTACAGGATCAATTTCATACTCATATTGATTCTCCTATATTCTTTTTATAATCTTCCTAGGGGGAATATTAGTTCTATTTATTTATATTACAAGATTAGCATCAAATGAAATATTTCAACTACCCATCAAAACCATAATTATCAACATTATTTCAATCACCACTTGCATATCAATTATTTATTTATACTATAATCATCTAATTACATTTCACTTATACAAAAACGATTCTTTAACAAACAAATTTATTAACTTTTCAATTGAAAATAATAATTTAAATCAACTTTACAATCATCCAAATTTTTTATTAACAATCATAACAATCATTTATCTATTAATTACTCTAATTATTATTGTTAAAATTACATCTTTTCAAGAAGGTCCTTTACGTCATTCAAACTAATGAATAAACCCTTACGAACAAGTCATCCCTTAATTAAAATCATAAATAATTCACTAATCGATCTACCAACCCCCTCCAACATCTCAACATGATGAAACTTTGGATCCCTATTAGGATTATGCTTAATTATTCAACTCACAACCGGAATTTTCCTAGCTATACACTATACCGCTGATATTAATATAGCATTTAATAGAATTAGACACATTTGCCGAGATGTAAACTTTGGTTGACTATTACGAACTATACATGCTAATGGAGCGTCATTCTTCTTCATCTGCTTATATATACACGTAGGACGTGGAATTTATTATGGATCCTACAATTTAATACACACATGAATAGTAGGTATCCTAATCTTATTTCTAGTAATAGCTGCCGCTTTTATAGGTTATGTCTTACCATGAGGACAAATATCATTTTGAGGAGCCACAGTCATCACTAACCTCTTATCAGCAATCCCTTATCTAGGAACTGATCTAGTACAATGAGTATGAGGAGGGTTTGCAGTAGATAATGCTACATTAACTCGATTCTTCACTTTCCATTTCATAATTCCTTTTATTGTAGCAGCATTCGTAATAATTCACTTACTATTTCTCCATCAAACAGGTTCTAATAATCCTATAGGAATTAATAGAAATCTAGATAAAATTCCATTCCATCCATATTTCACATTTAAGGACATCACAGGATTTATTGTATTATTAATACTTTAACCATTTTATCATTAATAAACCCTTATCTATTAGGAGATCCCGATAATTTCACCCCAGCTAATCCATTAGTAACCCCCATCCATATTCAACCCGAATGATATTTCTTATTTGCATATGCTATCTTACGGATCAATTCCTAATAAATTGGGGGGAGTAATTGCCTTAGTAATATCAATTGCCATCCTATTCATTATACCATTCTCATTTAACAACAAATTCCGAAGTATACAATTTTATCCTATCAATCAATACTATTCTGAATTTACACCTCAATCGTAATTCTACTAACATGAATCGGAGCACGACCAGTAGAAGAACCATACATTTTAACAGGACAAATCTTAACCGTTAGATACTTCTTATACTTCCTTATTAATCCATTAACCTTTAAATTATGAGATCAACTTATTGAATAAGTAATAAGCTTTAAAGCATTTGTTTTGAAAACAAAAGATAGAATTAAATATTCTATTAACTTTGTTCCTAAAATGTCTCAACAAACTACATTACTAACTCAAAACGAAAAAACAACAAAAAAAGATCAAATAATTTAAAGAAACAGGCAAATATACCTTCCAAGCCAAATATATCAACTTATCATAACGAAAACGAGGCAAAGTTCCACGAATTCAAATAAAAACAAATGATATAAAAACCAATATAAAATAAAATAATAAAGAGAATAAATCACCACCAAAAAAAATTAAAACAGTTAATATTCTCATAAACAAAATTCTAGAATACTCTGCCATAAAAATTAGTGCAAAACCACCTCTTCTATATTCCACATTAAAACCTGATACCAATTCTGACTCACCCTCAGAAAAACCAAAGGAGTTCGATTAGTCTCAGCCAAACAAGAAGAAAATCAACAAAAAAACAACGGAATACAAAGAAAAAGAAATCAAATATATGACTGATAAATATAAAATAAATTCATACCAAAACCCCCCACTAAAACAATATATCTCAATAAAATCAACGCCATACTTACCTCATAAGAAATAGTCTGAGCTACAGCACGTAATCCTCCCAACAAAGCATAATTAGAATTAGATGACCAACCAGCCAACATTATAGAATATACTCCCATCCCCGTACAACAAAAAAAAAAACAATAACGCCAAATCAAAAGAAATTAATTCATAACCTAAAGGATAAATTAGTCAAACTAAAAGAGACAAAAATAGACTAACTACTGGACATATAAAATATATTATATAATTAGACATTATAGGATAAGTTTGCTCCTTACAAAATAATTTAATAGCATCAGCAAAAGGTTGGGGAATCCCCACCATACCAACTTTGTTAGGACCTTTACGAATCTGAATATAGCCCAAAACCTTACGCTCTAATAAAGTCAAGAAAGCCACACCAATCAATACAAAAATTACTAAAACAACATAACAAACTAAACTTATAATATAATTTAACAATACTATATGTAATATGATTACATTCATGAATTCTAAATTCATTGCACTTCCTTCTGCCAAAATAGTAATTAATATAATTCCAAATAATAAATTATTTAATGTACTTAATCCTTTCGTACTAAAGTACATAACTATAAATAGAGATAGAAACCAACCTGGCTCACACCGGTCTGAACTCAGATCATGTAAGAATTCAATGGTCGAACAGACCCAATATATTAAGCTCCTGCACTTAACAATTTTCTTAATCCAACATCGAGGTCGCAATCTTTATTATCAATATGAACTCTCCAATAACATTACGCTGTTATCCCTAAGGTATCTTATCTTCATTCCATAATACAGGATCAATAAACCAATCATCATAGTTAAACATAAAGAAGTTAAATTATTCTCTTGTCACCCCAACCAAATACAATATATTAACATCTATAAAAAACCACTAAACATAAATTTCAATATAATATTATCAAGATCTATAGGGTCTTCTCGTCCCCTATTTTCATTTGAGCCTTTTAACTCAAAAGTAAAATTCAATACATCACTCCGAGACAGTTGTTATTTCGTCAAACCATTCATTCCAGCCTCCAATTAAAAGACTAATGATTATGCTACCTTTGCACGGTCAATATACCGCGGCCATTCAACTCCTCAGTGGGCAGGCACGACTTCAATCAAAACAAGAAGACATGTTTTGATAAACAGGCGAACAACTAATTTTGCCTAATTCCTTAAAGTAAATAATCAATATATTAAAATCAACAAATCATCTACTAATTACATCATCATTACTTAAAGTATAAGTTAACTTTAATATCTCAATATATAACATTAATACACTAAATTATATAAATTACCTATATAAATAATTTATAACAAACTCACAAACAATAACTAATTTAAAGCTCATATCCCATTAACATAATGTAATATTTAATTCACAAATCCAAGCTTATCCCCAGATCAGTAAGACTCTTAAATAATATTCATAATATATATATATAAATATACGACATACATATTAATAAGTATTATAATAAAAAACCGAAATTAAATTCCCATCTTGAGAAA
The DNA here is from genome assembly GCA_031308135.1 of Acheta domesticus. Classification (NCBI taxonomy): domain Eukaryota; kingdom Metazoa; phylum Arthropoda; class Insecta; order Orthoptera; family Gryllidae; genus Acheta; species Acheta domesticus. Next base: position 24,652,481 of record JAHLJT010005437.1, on the reverse strand, counting down.
CTAGATATCTTGAGAAACGAATAACATATCATTACCATTTATTAATTAAATATACTTATACAACAATATTAATCATAAATAAATAACTCTTCTCAATTCGAGAACAAAAAATAAATTAATTATTTTTAATAAACCCTGATACAAAAGGTACAATCATTCTTCTACTTTCAAATAAACGTTTCAATTCTTTCATATATCCATCACTGTAAAATTAAACTATAATAATTCCAATAAATTCCTAAACAATACTAAAATAAATAATAAAAAAATACTTTTATTTAACAAAGATAATAACATTAATATCATCAAAATATTTGATTTGCACAAAAACCCCTTCCAATGTAAATGGAATGCTCACTAACAAGCTCTACTTTGCCATCCCAGATACACCTTCCGGTACATCTACTATGTTACGACTTATCTCATCTTAAAACGAGAGCGACGGGCGATATGTACACATTCTAGAGCCCTAATCAATTAGTCAATCTATACTAAATTTACAATCAAATCCACTTTCAAATAACCTATTCAAACTATTATCCATATAAATACTTTTATTGTAATCCATTTTACTTAACTATTAGCTACACCTTGACCTGACATAATATAAAATAAAATATAACGAAATTTAATACTCTCCACAAGATAATCTTACTGACGGCGGTATATAAACTGATAACAAAATCAAGTCACATAAATCGTGTATTATCAATTACAGAACAGATTCCTCTGAAAGGACTAAAACACCGCCAAATTCTTTGGGTTTCAAGACCATAACTATTACTACCCCGATATTCATCTATTTACATAATACATAATAGGGTATCTAATCCTAGTCTATCATTATATTTCAAAGTCTCTTCATCTTAACAATCAAACAAATATTAACTTACTTATTTCACCAAAATTAATTAAAATTATTATGAATAATAACAATTAACTTCTAATCAACAATATTCACTTGTATTTCACGTCTAACCGCGGCAGCTGGCACGCATTTCACCAATACTTCAAGAAATACCATATCTAATTTACCTTAATTGTATAATATTAATTACTACCAAAATACCCTTTAGATCATCAATATATGTAAATTATTCAATACACAAATAATAAAGCAAGAATAAAACTTTATTCCCCACAAACCAACCTTTGGAACAAACAATCTTGCACCAGAAATCCCTCTATCCCTTCCATGCCCTCAAGAACAACCACTGCCGCTCAACCAACCTCAATGTTAGCGCGGTCCAACCCGACTTAGGGGGCGAGCCCCCAACCAACTTCACCGGCAACATGAACAACCAGCCAAATCGTTCAACGCCACCTCAACCTTTCATCATCCATCTTTATTCCCCACAAACCAACCTTTGGAACAAACAATCTTGCACCAGAAATCCCTCTATCCCTTCCAATGCCCTCAAGAACAACCACTGCCGCTCAACCAACCTCAATGTTAGCGCGGTCGAACCCGACTTAGGGGGCGAGCCCCCAACCAACTTCACCGGCAACATGAACAACCAGCCAAATCGTTCAACGCCACCTCAACCTTTCATCATCTTTATTCCCCACAAACCAACCTTTGGAACAAACAATCTTGCACCAGAAATCCCTCTATCCCTTCCATGCCCTCAAGAACAACCACTGCCGCTCAACCAACCTCAATGTTAGCGCGGTCCAACCCGACTTAGGGGGCGAGCCCCCAACCAACTTCACCGGCAACATGAACAACCAGCCAAATCGTTCAACGCCACCTCAACCTTCTTATTATTTATTATTCCCTATTCATATAATCCCTTATAATTCTTACAATTTTTATTGAATCCTGCAATTTTAGAAATAACACTTCCACTAATTTTCCCTTTTTTTTTTTTCATAAAAAAGGGGAAATTATTAGTAAGGGTTTATGATATATATTCATCTCGGTGTAATAAAGACCTATATTCCTAACTATTGTACTTCAATTAATGGTAAGCAATTTATTAACGAAGGGAATAATAAGTATTTATTAATATATAAGCATTTATTTAATAGCTATATATATAAATAAATACACCGCATATAATACAAGTTAACTATAAGTATTCTAGAATTTACTTCTACATGCATACACACTAAAGTGATGATGATTATTAATAAATTTATTATATATATATAAATAAACCCAATAGGACTATTATTCTGTAAATTGTAATATAATTAACAAGATCTTATATACTAAAGGGTAATTTAAAATTACCAATCCACAGGAGCACAATCTTATCCAATATAAAAAAGATTGTGCTCCCCCACGTGGATTGGTAATTTTAAATTTCCTCTTACATCAACAATAAAATAATTTACACTTAAATACCTGAACCAATATATAAGAAATTACTATTAAAGTTAAAATGAAATGCCTGAATAAAGGATTATCTTGATAGGATAAATTATGTAAATTAGTTACTTTCATTGAATTTAATAGAATTAAACTATTACTTAAAAACTCAAAATTTCCCGTGCATCATACACCAAAATTCATAATTAAAAAGATAAGCTAATTAAGCTAATGGGTTCATACCCCATTTATAAAGGTATAAATCCTTTTCTTTTTAATTTCAATATTTAATCCTTCAAAATCATTATTTCTAGTCATATTAATTTTAGGTACTATGATTTCTATTAGATCTAATTCATGACCAGCCACATGAATAGGTTTAGAAATCAACTTACTAGCCTTCATTCCATTAATCTCATCAAAAGATAATATATTATCAACAGAAGCAGCAATAAAATATTTTATTATCCAAGCCATAGCATCATCAATATTATTAACTTTTGTCATTCTTAACTCAACCATGAACACAAGTATTATAAATGAAAATATCACCAATTCAATTATTTCCATCACCTTATTTTTAAAAATAGGCGCGGCACCTTTCCATATATGATTCTCTTCTGTAATGGAAGGGTTATCTTGACTAAATTGCTTCATTTTAATAACCTGACAAAAACTAGCCCCATTCGTTATCCTATCATATTTATCATATTACCAGCCTATTATGATTTTTGTGATATTATCTTCAATCCTCATCGGATCGATTGGTGGATTAAATCAAACATCGTTGCGAAAAATCATAACCTATTCATCTATCAATCACATTGGTTGAATATTATTAGGACTAATAATATCAGAGAACCTTTGACAATTCTATTTTATTATTTACATTATCCTCTCAATAACCATTCTCTTAATCTTCTTCAACTTGTCATCACAACATTCCAATCAAATCCCTTTCAGATGAAACTCATCAACAATTAAATTTTTCATTTCAGTCAATTTAATGTCCCTTGGAGGTCTTCCACCTTTTTTAGGATTTCTACCCAAATGAATAATTATTCAAAACTCATGCTATAACAACATAGAATTTTTAGTATTAGTTATAATCTTATTCACATTACTTACCCTATTTTACTACTTACGATTAATAATATCATCATTCCTTATTAACGTAAATCAACTAAAATGGAATCACCAATCAATTCAAAAGTTAAATAATCCTTACTTGATTTCCCTTTTAACAAGAATTTCACTATTCACATTACCGCTTTACCCAATTATATTTTTCAGAATTTAAGGCCTTAAGTTAAAAAAACTATTAGCCTTCAAAGCTGAAAATAAAATTCATATTTTTAGGCCTTAGTAAAATTACACCTTTAGAATTGCAGTCTAAAATCATTATTGAATATAAGGCCATGATAAAGGAAATCATATTCATAAAAAGATTTACAATCTATCGCCTATCTTCAGCCACTTTATCGCAACGATGATTATTTTCTACTAATCATAAAGACATTGGAACTTTATACTTCATTTTCGGAGCTTGAGCTGGGATAGTGGGTACTTCCTTAAGTATCTTAATTCGAACGGAACTAGGACAACCAGGTTATTTAATTGGAGATGATCAAACATATAATGTATCGTACTGCACATGCATTTGTCATAATTTTCTTTATGGTTATACCAATCATAATTGGTGGATTCGGAAATTGATTAGTACCCCTAATATTGGGTGCACCCGATATAGCCTTCCCTCGAATAAAATATAAGATTTGACTTTTACCACACCTCACTAACCCTTTTATTAACCAGAAGAATAGTCGAAAATGGTGCAGGAACAGGATGAACAGTTATCACCTGTATCAACAGGAATCGCTCACGCCGGAGCATCTGTTGATTTAGCCATTTTTCATTACCACTTCGCTGGAATATCATCAATTCTGGGAGACGTTAATTTTATTACAACAATAATCAA